>CM055267.1:136199038-136456538 GCA_029237695.1 Conchocele bisecta
AAAAGTACCTGAATAAAACACGTAAATACTGACCATCACAAGCAATGAGCCGTATATATGGCCTGGCGTTATTTATTTATTACATTTTCGGATAGTTTCAAAACTGTAAATAACCAAATACGGCGTTAAATTTAATAATCATATCGTTTTACGTCAGTGTGTCGCAATTCATATAACAGCGACGTTGCCGGTCAATAGCGTGACGTTATTGACAATGTCGTCAAGATGTAATGTGGTAATGTATAAGGGTAGCGCAATACGTTGAATGGGCTTTAAATGTATGGACATTGTTAATATTTAAAAATACTTGAATATTGCGCTTGCAATCAAGCATTTTGATTGGCTGAGTCTGAGCTGTGATACATCTCAGACTCAACCATTCAAACTGTTTGATTGCGATTTGCGATCGTCAATAGATGTTCAGAACACACAGGCATTCGGCATCGTTATAACTCTATACATGTATGTATGAACAAGGCTTCTAACTTTGGTCGGACACGACCTCGTGTCATAACAAAATAACATGTTTAAAATTGTAATTTTCTATGCATTCTATGTATTTCTGCAGGATATTCACAATTCTCAAATGATCGTATGAACTTGCCACTGCAATATTGACGTTAGAGCCTTAAATACAGTATTTAATTTGTTATGATACGAGGTTGTGTCAGACGTAGGAAAAGGAGATGTAATTCGATATTATTTCCATAAGTATGTTCTAGCTATGTTATTTTAGCAAGATAACAATAATTCTCAAATAAACATGCGCACTTTCCACCAAAATATTCACATTAGCGTTAATAAAATCGCGGAATGTGTTATGATACGAGGTCGTGTCCGACCAAAGTTATAAGCCTTGTTCATAGATATAGAGTTATACCGATAAACGCCGAAACACGCCGAATGCCTGTGCACATGATGGCGTACAGCCTACAGCAATAACCGGTGTTTTTAAGCGTACAATGTCTGACATGGCATTAACCCTTTCAACCCTAAGAAACTAGAATGGACTGTGCTATGCTAATGTTCCGACCAATCCAATGGTCACAAAATGATTTTCAGATTCGTCCATTTATGAAAAGGGGGTGTTTTTGTTCTAAGAAATATGAAAAATACTTTAAAAAAGTGCAGATTCTGATGAGACGGCTCGTTACGAGCCGGCTCATCTGGATCTGCACTTTTTGCATAAACCGATTCAAAGGGTTAACTGTGAAATACGGGTGGTGGGTTCTGCGACCCATCTACACTGGTCGAAAAACGCATAAGCCCCGTTTCTCCAGTGACTGCCACATATTAACCAGCAACTTGGAAGCCGTAGCTGACACAATACGTGACGTACATGTTATATTGGATTCTGGGACAGTGCCAGCTGATTATGCAATTGTGGCAAAGCAGACTATTGTAACATTTGCTGCATGCATTGCTTCCAACAACAACAACAACAACAACAACAACAAAACATACTTGTTGCAAGTCTATATTGTACACATGCAAACGGTATTGTGTCAGTGCCACTGACTGAGCGTAATGACAAACACAGATACGTTATATAGGTGAGAGAGATGGTACATGTAGAGAGAGGGACGAAGGAGAGAGAGTGGGGGAGACGAGTGAGAAGGGGCGAAATAAGAGAGATCGAGAGAGAGGGGAAGAGAGATGGAAAGAGAGAGAGAGAGAGAGTGATAGGGGAACAGAGAGAGAGAGAGAGAGAGAGAGAGAGAGAGAGAGAGAGAGAGAGAGAGAGAGAGAGAGATGGCTGTTGTAAAGAAATTGCTGTATTAGGGAGATTACATATAGATAATAGAGTCCAATTGAGTTATAAAATAGGAGTTGCGGCTGGTACAGAGAGAGGTGGTTGTAGAGTTGGCCGTTCACGGAGGATTAGCTGTACAATTAATTTGCTGATGTTTAGACCAAAGCACGTGACCAACGCTATAAAGGGGTGAGTACATGCAGTGTGAGTTTGAAGCCCTATGACGACATAACAGCAACATTGCAAACCTACCGTCGTCAAACAAGTCCGATTGTGAGCGAGTCATTGAGGATTCCGTCGTCTCTGTGGAATATTAGTGAAGCACGCGGGAATAACACGGGACACAGGTATACGCATGATGAAAGCAAGCACATTGATAATGATTTAAAAAACATATGTGCCTGTGACTTGAGAAACGGAGCTTATTAGATGTGTGGTCAGTGCAGCTTCTGGATCAAATAGAACACCCATGTAGCCTGATGACGATATATAGGTTAGAAGCATGACGGGTGTTTCTGATAGACTGGCGAACAGTGCAGGTCCTGGTCAAACTGTGCATCGGAGCTACACTGGTCTTAAAACCCATAAACCCCATTTCTCCAGCAGTCTGTTTCACCATAAACCCCTGGGGGCCCGTTTCACTAAACTTCGTACGATTACAATGTTCGTAAGTGCAACATTATGATAGTCTGTAAATTTCACATTAGCAATGTTTTCTTGAAAACAATTATTGGATTTACATTTATTGAGCATAGGCTGCATATGCAGCCTATGCTCAATAAATGTAAATCCATCATTTGAAATTTCCAGACGATCATAAATTTGCACTTACGAACAATTTAGTCGTACGAAGTTTAGTGAAACGGGCCCCCAGGGGTTTATGGTGAAAAAGACTGCTGAAGAAATGAGGTTTATGGGTTTTAAGACCAGGTCTTATTCCCCAGGCCAGTTTAAAGTTTGATTCGGGCCAGTAGAAATCTACAGCCAACTGGCTCAGAAGTTTTGCATACATACTTAACTGTTTCCCCACAATGTTCAACAAAGCTGAAATAAATTTTGACTATCATTGTTTTCGGGCCAGCAAAAACATCATTCAGTCCAGCAGTTTTCTAAATTTCACTGGCCCAGCGGGCCGATGCTGTGGAAAGTTTGTCGTGAAGACTGCTCCAATCTCAGCCACATATGTACATGTATACAAGCGGGTACACAAGGAACAACACAATGTTGATATTGCAAATTATTTGGGTTCGTTCAGGAGTTACATGGCTTTGGATTCTGCAAACTGTTCTAGAATCTAAAGTTCAATTATTGGAGCTATGGGGCCCGTTTCACTAAACTTATAACATATGTGATTATTGTCTTGTTACTGTATATTATATGTTACATTGAGTTGCCATCTCCGCCATCTTTGTATGTGCAAGCCATCGTACAGTTTCACCAATTCGTGCGTTTGACACATACAACAAATAATATGACAGTAAACCAAATAAAATCTTGTGCAATACATAATAGACAGATATGACAACGGCAAGCTATAAATATTATGCCAGCAAACTATACAAAAGACGAGATATCTGAGCATTTCTCCCATCAATCTCAAAATAAATGTTGATGTGTAAACTTTTCAATCTGATGCACAGCATATGTTAATGTGCACGCTACCCATATATAAAGCTTTATTTACTCGCATAGTAGATGAGTAGACACCAGGGACAATACGCTCAGGTAACAGCTTGCCAGGTAAAAGTGGTACACGGTGCGATTTTATGTGTATGAAGCTATTTATAATGGTGGTTCATGTTGTTGAAAACACAGGCACAAACCTGTCCAGAAAACAGACATAGTCTACTGTTTGGTGTAATATAATTGATAGGAGTCCGTTCATCTGGCTTTTCTACATGTGATTAGCTACATTATATCATATGCTCTACTTGACATTTTGGGTTCTTTGTTAAACGTCAGAACAGGTGTAACTGGCAGATGGCTGGACACACAAAGATGGCAGACTTGACCACTCTATATGTCGTATAGGATACAGTAACAAGGCAGTGTTCACATATATGTTATACATATATCACATTTACGAAGCAATTATTTTGAATCAAATAATGACCAGTAGCCTATTTCACCAACATTGCAAAGTATACTTTTCTAGCAAAGTATATTTTGAGGGAGAAATTTTCAATTTTAGGATAAATTTATTAATTTTTATTATACTGAATTTATTACATTATCACAGCCAATTTGGCTGTGATAATGTAATAATAAATTCAGTATAATAATTCTTCATACTTTTAATAATCAAATATATGCAGTTGTTAGTTCTATATGAAATAATGCATTCCAGGAAAAATATATGAGTACTCCCTCAAAGTATACTTTGCTAGATAAGTATACTTCGCAATGTTGGTGAAATCGGCGACAGGTATAGAATGGGTCCTTAAATGTGAACAAATCCGCCAAAGATTTCTCAAAATTGACTTATAACGCCAGGTTTTTTCTGCATGTTAGCATCGCACTTTTTAGTCGTACGGAGTTTAGTAAAACGGGCCCATGGTCGGTGACATCTGGCCGCGCCGTACATGTATACACAGGAAGCCAGCCAGCACATTGACAGAACAGTCACACACGTATACATACAAGCGAGTGGTGAATGGACAGCACGAGGTTTGGTCGACAATGCGTATATTATTGTTTGGGTAATTGGGTAATTGACAAGCTCATATGTTTCTTATTATTCGCTCTACTTTCCAAGCCAATCGCTGGCTATATTGCGCTCCACGTATTGCAAGATTTAACCCAAATACGTTACATAATACCAGATTTAACGACTACCTTGGAAAAGAAATACTCGAATGGAAGACTGCATTATAAACCTGGCTAATTATAAGTATGTTATTGTTCAAATATTGGAATTTTAAGGAACTAAATGTCGTTACGCTCCCAAGCATGAATAGTTGTATTAATGTGCTTCTCACATTACCGTGGCTAACTACCGTTACCATTTTGCACATACATGCGCACATAATTACATGTGGACACATCCACGAAAGTGAAACGGGCCCCAGATGTAAGATGTCGCTGCGGTTTCTAGAAACTGATCTAGGACACTAAGTTCAAACATTGTTGTTGTTGGTTACATCTGACAGTGCCTAGTGAAAACAAATACTAGTATACAACTCAACGAGTGCTACCTGTAACAATATAGAGAATAGTAGGTTAGTACCGTGAATGGGAAAAAATATCTGGCAAGGCTCAGGAAACGGGATGGGCGAGGCTCTGCCGAGCACATCCCGTTTCCGTGCCGCGCCAGATATTTTTTCCCATTCATGACACTAACCTACTATTATATTTATCCCTATATCTGGCTGTAAAATGCAAAAATTGTATTGACTGGATATCAAAAATGTTTCACGGCACCGTGTTTCACGGCACATACGCACTGTGTTGACGGGATAAAAATTACTTTCAAATAAGTCGAATCTGAAACACGCAAACATTTATTCAATTACACTAAACCGGGTATGGTAGCGCCTGTAGAGCCGGCTGTTGTTCACCGACGACTATTGTTCACTTCTAACACCTATTATTATATGACTGAAAAGTCCAGCCAATGGGATTGCCCAATAGAGGGTCACATGAGTGTGGACATAAATGATATTCACCTGCATATCAGTCTCGGAGAGATATCCGAGAGTGATATTCGAAATGTGATATTCACCTGGAGGTGAATATCACATTTCGAATAACACTCTCGGACTCTTCTCGCGCAACGTGACCAGTCCGAGACTGATATTCAGGTATAGCAGTATGCGAGTGTCACTGATCACGCAACCAAAGCACAAGACATATCGTGTGTTGTTGTATCATATACGTTCTGTAATATGGGTCATATAATACAATAATTATTGTCTTTTGAGTCGGTGTACACAAGATTTACGGACCTTCAAAACGTTATATTCACCTTGCCAGTCGGACTCGATGAATATGGCTTTTCTCAGGTCCGTAAATCTCGTGTACACCTCCTCAAACGTCAATAATTGTATATTGTCGACGACTAATGTTCACCGATAGTGAACCTTCTTCAAAATTCCATACGATGGGATCACAGTAAAGGTGAAATAGCTACAAAAATGGCTAAGTTATTTTCCCCGGCTTAATCATACACGTGAACAATAGTTGTCGACGAACAATAGTCAACTCTACAGCGCCGCTTCGTTCGTCATATACGCCTGTAACAAAGACGGAGGAAAAAATGATGAAATTACATACTGACAATATCTAATACATCTGACATCAATATTCTGGTACTGTGCGTGCAACATATACAGTCATCACATCGTTAGAATCACAGACCGTCGACATGGTGATACGATGGTATATTATACTGTGTTAGACATGTAGAAAACCAAAACATTTTGTAGTCATATTTAGTCACGTTACTGCTTTCAATGTCTCCAGCTTCACCTTTACCTGATTCAAACAGTAATATAGTTTCTACTTCCATCAATACTAGCGCCTACATAGAGCTAAGCCCCTACATGCGTATATAATACCGATAGATAATCAGCATTTTTCACACAGAGTCTGTACCAGCCTGAAAACATCACACAAGTCTCCCCACTAAGCTAGGTTGGACACGAGTTCGTATCACGGTTTCACTAAAATTATCAAGACTAAATCGAAATAGAAATAATTATTAACAATGCATATGTGTCTAAAGGTGATACAACGCATGCACAACTGACTAACGTGGAGGACATGCTAGAAAACAGACCTGTAGCCAATTTCATCAAAATTGCAAAGTATACTTTTCTAGCAAAGTATACTTTGAGGGAGCAATCATTTATTTTCCCCCGAAATGCATTATTTCATACAGAACTAACAACTGCATATATTTGATGATTAAAAGTATACAGAATTATTATACTGAATTTATTACATTATCACAGCCAAAATGGCTGTGATAATGTAATAAATTCAGTATAATAAAAATTAATAAATTTATCATAAAATTTAAAATTTCTCCATCAAAGTATACTTTGCTAGAAAAGTATACTTTGCAATGTTGATGAAATAGGATACTGGTATAAGAGGTCCCATGTACATAAGTATTGTAACATGTTACTATTGAGTATATGGAGGTACGGATTGGACATTTCTACTGTAAAGTACATGTGCTAGTACAATGGAACCAGGGTCATCAGGGTGTCCGGTTTAGAGAGGTTCCACTAGTATACGGTTTGTAAGGATTAAGTCGACTATGGGCCCGTGCTTATACAACTTTATATCGGAAATTTAGATCCAAAATCGTGCTCGTAATCACGCAGTTTAACCCATACAATGCTGAATTAATTTGTGTCGTCTGCTGATTTTTTTTATTTTTCATTTTTTCTCATCAAAAACTTGGTTTGGCAGCACTTTAGAATCATTTCCATTGGAAATGATTCTAAAATGCTGCCAAACCATTTTTTACTGAGAGAAAAGATAAAATATGAATTATCAGCAGACGACTATTTTCGGTTCCCGCATTCTAAGTGTTAAACGAGATGGTTGGTGGGATTCGGGCGTTAACGAGTCAGAAACAGGAGGACCGGGCGGGATTTGGACTGGGCGAGGATATTGTTATATAACCATACTCACGTGGACGGCGGAGTGAATCGTTTGTACTCGGGGCATACGGCATGTACTAGAAGTTGATAATTATAAAGTTCATTTATTATACATACTATAGGTTAACGTGTAGTTATTTAACCGTCTGGTTGTGGGTACATGTATACAGCTATACATTGTAACACTATTGTTACCCAGCTCCCTATAGAAATTGATATTACATAGTGTTTATATGTTGTCTCCCTTGATATAGCATGTTGTGTCAGGCAAATTTCTATGGGGGCAGCCATTGATCGTGCTACGCCTAAACGGCGAGTACGACCAAGACAATAGTGCCCTTTGCCAACTTATCCTATGGCGAATTGGTCTGTCTTGCTTTGTATCTAAAACTCTACAGAAACTATTCTCTATAGTTTTCACAGTTTTGTGCTCAGTTTATCAGTTAAATTTTGGAAGATACTAATGAAGACATTTCGTGCGTATGAATACAGCAGCTATTATCTTTATGTCTCACGGGACAGTACGGAACTAGCAGTAACAGGGGATGGATGAGTTTCTATGTATTTCAGTACTGACCCTGCAACTGACACCAGTGTGTTTTACAAAGTTAACTTACCCCACACACCGATCAGTTTTTGTGGAGATAACAGTACTTTCAATAGTTTGATTTTAGTTAGTAATTCCTTGGAAATTGACGTGTATGGGAAAGAGTTTCACCTGCTTGTCGAATAGTCAAAACTAGTTTCATGCTTAAAACAATTGTCGTAAATTCTAACGTAATTTATATCGGTCAGTTGATGTGCCCCACCCAAAATCCACGTTCACTGTATCCCATACTGTATAGGTTAGAACACACCAAATATGTTTACTATATAAGTTAACCGAATCCCATCCAATAAAGCCAGTCTCTCCTACTTTCACTATTCGTATGGATGCTGTGGCACATACTTGTACATGACCTGCAGTCAGTCTGTACTGGTTCTGCATGAATTAAACAATAGGTTCACTTACTCATAAGAAAGAAAAATCCAACTTCGTCATACCACCCCCTCCCCCCCCCCCCCCTCCCAAATATTATTTACATTTTTTGGCCACGGAAACTCTGTTTACATCACGTGACCAACAGGTTCAGTGTTTTCTTTTAAATGCTACAACTATACTGAAAACTCGTGTTAAAAGCACCCCAAAGTTGCCCTCAAGTGAAACTGGGTAGTAATAGATGAAGATTTGCAAGCAAACTAGGTCTGTGACCTCAAAACACCCGCACTATTTTTTTATACCGGACTACTTCTGCGCCATTTGGTATTCTCTAACCTATATTACAGGCTGTGCAAGTGTGCCTCGGATCGTCCACAGCACCGAGGGGCAATAGTAGAGATTGTTCCCCGAATTGCCATGAAATAACTGTATATTGTCATTTCGGCAGTTGTGAACTTGTGTAATCGAGTCTCGCGTGTTATAGATGGAGCTTAACTCCAATCGGTGCTATGACACATTTGTGGCTGTGACTGGGAACAAAATGGGGCTTATGGGTCTTGCGACCAGTGTAGATCCAGATCAGCCTGTGCATCCGCACAGTCTGATCAGGATCTGCACTGTTCGCCATTCCATCAATGAAACATCCATCATGCATCTAACAAGCGATATACAGTGAAACCTCTCTAAATCGGACATCCTGGGAGTTCCCCAGGGTGTCCAGCTCAGAGAGGTTTCACTGTAAATCGGGCATTTCATTATTCTGAGGCATAGTTGTGTGATATGCGATCCTGAACAGATATTATCACCTGAGATGAATGACCAAACATATTGATTTTATTGCGAAAAAACGATGGAGGCAAAAAAAATATATTTTAAAAATAATTTTTATTTGTGGACCGATTTTCAAAATCTAACTTCTTTTTTTTTTATTTACATAATTTCCAAGCTCGCCAGGTTTCAGAGTCAATTTCCAAATGTTTTCATTTTTCAACCATCCTGGTTAAATTCCCATAGGAAAATCATTTTTTCGCAATATTTGATGTATAATTGTTCACTATTCCACCAGTTCTAAAAATTAAGAGTGTCCGCTATACAGATATAATCATTTAGTACTATTTATTTTACTGACAGTGACGCGCGGTGGCATCAGGCTATTTTCATATGCAAAAGAGTCATGATATTTTTTTTATTATTTATACTAATTAAATGCGTCACCTGAAAAAATAATATTTTCGACAGATTATAAAGTATGAACAATGCACATAAAAAAAATAAATACAGAGCATAAATAGTAATGTCCGTTAACATTTTAAATGAAACACGGTTATCGCCCCTGATATCAGTGTGGAAATATACGTCTCATATGATGTCTCTGATATAAAGAACATGTTGTGCCTATTGAGTGGGCCGCAATAGCTCAGTGGACTACGGAGCGGACTACGGATCGAAAGGTCCTGAGTTCCAATCCCGACACTGGCCGATTCGGCGTGTCCTTGGGCCAGACACCTTCGTGATAGCCTAGTCCTATCGGATGGGGACTTAAACAGCCGGTCCCGACATGCAAGGTCATCGAACCAGTGCCGTCGTTAAATCAAAGCATTTACATTTACATTTACTAAGTGGGCATGTACCTTTAAGAACTTCCAACAGTTATAAACGACATACTTTCAAGACTAAACATTCGTTTACTTATAATTAATTAACAATTCAAAAACCTCTTCACATTCCAATTACAAGTGTTAATGAATTATGGAGTTTCCATCAAAATTCCAACGTTTAGCATCATAAACAGAACGTGCGTGACAGCTGTTGTATTGCGTCACTAAACGGTATTATTATATGACTAAGTATTTCAGTCATTCTCATTGGCCAAAACACGGCCACGTAATTATCTAGAAATTGAATTTAGACCTCCAAACGGTTTGTTTACACGAATATTAAGCACTCTCGGACCGCGACCGGTCCGAGATGTGGTTATCATGTAAGCAAACCTATTGTTCACCTCCGTAAGAGCGCATGCGTAAATCTGACGCAGACCAAATGTTTATAACTAAATATAAAGTTTATTCAACTATTGTTGAAACACACGATTTATTTCTAGAGAAGTTTGTAAACATATTTTTTTTGTGGGAGGGAAATCGTGGCAAGGATAATATAATAAAACAAGTATAGTCTTTTGAGTCGGTGTACATGAGATTTACGGACCTTTGAAAAGTGATGTTCATCTCCGCCTTTCGGCGGAGGTGAACATCACTTTTCAAAGGTCCGTAAATCTCTTGTACACCTCATCAACATACAATTATAATTGTATATTGTTTGCATGTTGGTATTACTTTAACTTACATACATAACCACCTGCGTTAATCTTGTTAATTAGTCAACGGGTCTGAACATCTATTGGCAATCTCAATTCGTATTAAAGGTACATGCCCACTCAGTAGACACCACATGTTCTTTATAGGAATTAAATAATGGTGTCACTATTCAACCAGTTTTAAAAATTACGAGTGCCCGCTATACAGTTATAATCATTTAGTAATACTTATTTCACCGATAGTGACTCGCGGTGGTATCAGGCTATTTTCATATGCAAATGAGGCATGATATGTTTTAATTGTTTATACTGTTTGAATATGACACCTGAAGAACTAATATGTTCGATCGATTATAAAGTATGATCATTGCACATCAAAAAATAAATACAGAGAATACATAATAATGTCCGCTAACATTTTAAGGAAACACGGTTATCGCCCCTGATATTAGTGTGGACATTTACGTCTGATATAAAATGTATAATAATGCCAATCAATACGTGGGTTAATGGTGAATGAATGTTTATTTTGCCAGAAAATGTCCCAGATGATGTCTCTGATATACAGAACATTTTGTGCCTACTGAGTGGGCATGTACCTTTAATGGTCTAAGGGAAGCAACTCCCTTAATTGGTTTCCACATACGACGACAACAACAAGAATGGCGGCCTTTAATAGTACAATTTCACTTTCGCTATTTGTATTCCATGATACACACCCGCCTGCGTTAACTTTGCCCAGCAGTCGACGTTTCTGAATATCAATCAAACAGTTTGTTTGGCTGAGCCTGAGCTGTAGCACATCTCAGACTCAACCAATCAAGCTGCATGATTTCAAGCACAATATTCGAGATTCTTCAAACAAATAAATTGACACATATTGGCAAGATTAACGCACGCGGTGGTGTTTATAGCATCGTGCTTATTTCAGTTGTTTCGTATTAAATGTGTGTGTAAATTCTCCGGGTATCGAAGCGGTACTGAATTGCAAAACTGATGGGTGTTATCTCTGGCTGTGTCTGGAGAAATGTGGCTGATGTGAGTTGTGATCAAGTAGCTCATAATCAAATAGCACACACCTGTAGTTTGAAAGCGATTTATATTGCTTGTTAGAAGAAATCATGGCACATCACGACGTGGTTCATTGATGGAATGGCGAACAGTGCAGATCCTGATCAGACTGTGCGGATCTACACTGGTCGCAAATCCCATAATCCCAATTTCTCCAGTACCCGCCATTTGTATTGTTTGCTGTCATTTACGTTCGTGTTGTTTTGGTGACTAACAGGTCGGTTTTGATTTTATAAAAAAAATCCTTTCTGTCACTTTCGGTTCGTCCGCGTGTACGAGGAGATAATCCGCGAACTTTTGCGAACGTATTGTCGATCGTACATGCGGACGAACGTGATCTAACTGTGTCATCACATCCTGTGCTCCATACATTGCCCATGTGCTGAGTAAATTCGGACGAGCACAATAACTTTTTCATTACTTTGTGCTTTGTGAAATAAAAATAAATCTTTGTCTTAACCCTTTGAACCCGAAATCCCGCTATATCGGTTTATGCAAAAAGTGCAGATACAGATGAGCCGGCTCGTAACGAGCCGTCTCATCAGGATCTGCACTTTTTTAAAGTATTTTTCATATTTCTTAGAACAAAAACACCCCCTTTTCATAAATGGACGAATCTGAAAATCATTTTGTGACCATTGGATTGGTCGGAACATTAGCATATCACAGTCCATTCCAGTTCCTTAGGGTTGAAAGGGTTAAGTAGAATATATTTAAGGAAATACATGTTCCACGGAAACGTTACGGAAGCGTCGGCGGATCAATTGCGTGACGTCACACACATCCGGGTTTGTATAGTACATTATGAATGGACCCATTCATGATTTTGAATGTTATTTTTAAGCTGCCTTCGGGCTTGAGTTGTCGGGCAGCTTCTTTAAAGGCACATGCCCACTCAGTAGACACAAACTATTTTTATATCAGAGACATCATCCGAGACATTTTCATTCAAAAAAATCATTAATTCACCATTACCCCACGTATTGATTGGCTATATTATACATTTTATAGCAGACGTAACTTTACACACTGATATCAGGGGCGATAACCGTGTTTCCTTAAATTGTTAAGGGACATTACTATTTATTCTCTGTAGTTACTTTCTGATGTGCAATGATCATACTTTATAATCTGTCGAAAATATATTTTTTCAGGTGACGCATTTAATTATTATAAATCATTAAATATATCATGCCTCATTTACATATGAAAATATCCTGATACCACCGCGCGTCATTCTCAATAAAATAAACATTACTAAATGATTATATCTGTATAGCGAGCACTCGTAATGTTTAGAACTGGTGGAATAATGACACAATTATACACGTATTTAATTCCTATAAAGAACATGTTGTGCCTACTGAGTGGGCATGTACCTTTAATGACCCGTTCTATACATGATCTCCTTTGATATAAAGATAATTGCTTCGTAAATGTGATGGAATATATGTATATAATTCCAGCACAAAAATATTTACACAATTTCCTAACATTTGATTGGCTCGTAGCAAGTCTCTGTCCAGAATTTATATCCCAGTAAACTCCCACGTCGAACTACTTTCAGTAACCGTGAGGCGCAGTTAAAATAATTATTAAGAAAACGGAAAATAAACACATTTTCTTGATGAATTTATTTCAAATGCTGGAATTATAAGGAATGAATGGCCTTTTTGTGGAATTTATCGGGGATATAAATTTGGAAAAGTCGCGGGAATACTGGACGAGGCCTTAAAAAATATCAATTTTCGAAAAAAAAAAAAAATATATATATTTTTATTTTTTATTTTGTTGTGTTATTACTATTGAGTATTCTGTTATGGTTCAGATTTTAGTGTATCTACTTGCAGTGCTCCAGATAAACTTTGTGCCTAAAGAGTATTATACCCCATACTTGCAGATTCGATACACACCTTATCTGGAGCTCAGTAAGTCGTAATTATCACCAGGTTCGTATTTGCCTGATGGAATGTTACAGACACGGCCGAGCTGGGTTGATATGATGCCTACATGAGTCCTGCCAGCAATAACAACCGCTGGTAATTAGTGTTTATTGAGGGGCAGACAGAAAGTACTCTACATCTGCATCGAGGGGTGTTACAAAATATACAAAAAGACTCCCATGAATAAATGCCGATTATTTAAATTCTCGCTCGACGACCCTGGCAGAATATATCAACGGAGGTTATGTAATTAACGTTAATGTAATGTTCAATGCGATTTTAATGCAGCCATTATGGTGTGCAAAACTATTTTTGCCAGGACACCTTTTTCATGATATTGGCCCACGCTCATAAAGAGGCGCATTTTTTTATTTAACACATATCTACAAATCACATAATCACGATAAGCCAAATTTCTCCCGTCACAGTTACATATCAGCAAAGGGCCATTGAGCGATGAAGAGCTCCAGTTAAGGTGCGTAATTGGACCAAATTTTCCGGGTATTTTTCTTATTTCTTCACGGAAAATGGCAAGTTGGGATTGCTTTAGAATCGTCTCATCGAGACGATTCTAAAGCACTCCCAACTTGCCAATTTTGGCGAAGAAATAACGAGTCTCCCCAAAGTTGATCAAATTACGCACCTTAACTGGAGATCTGAACTAACCTTGCAATATGCTATGGGATTTTAACCATTTCGATGCTGTATGTGATTTTAGTCAAGTATTATGCTATTATGTCGGTCTATCATCTGCATAGTAACATCGCAGATTTGATGCAAAATAAAAACTGTCGAAAAGACTAATATGACAAAAATAGAGAATAGTAGGTTAGTGCCGTGAATGGGAAAAGATATCTGGCAAGGCCTAGGACACGGGATGGGCGAGGCTCTGCCGAGCACATCCCGTTTCCGTGCCGCGCCAGATATTTTCCCATTCACGGCACTAACCTACTATTCTATTTATCCCGTCAACACCTACAAATGGCTTTAAAATGCATAAACATAACCCTAGCCACCGCACATATTCATAAACAGTGATTAGGTCGTATTGACAGGATATCAAACATGTTTCACGGCACCGTGTTTCACGGCACATAGGCACAAACTATCGCAGTGAAATTGCATACCAAAACTAGGTAAACCATGCGTGCACGCAAATACTCCACGCAGTGCACTGTAGTTCACTATGTTTGCACTGCATAGTTTATATGTCATGCACATAGGTGCACTCGCTTGCGCTAGCTTGTGAAAACAAGTTCCAGTCACAGGTGGAAGACTCGGACCCATGACACCAAAAAAAATGCCTATTAAAAAAATCCCATTACCCCACTCACTTGGTCTCGTACAGTAACATATGCTATATAAAGGTTGGTATAAATCGGGCTATTATAGAAAGAGCCCTCTCTTTTCCGGCTCGCACAAACACAATAAACATCGATTAAATGTATGACTTCTGTCTCTGGCAATCGATAAAGGTATTAGGTGTGTGAATATACTCACTTCAAATCGCTGTTTCCAGCATTTATTCAGTTATTCGCATTTTGTATACCCCATCCAAAGCGAAATTTGCTTGTACGAAAGAATCTCACACAGAATCGGTGGCCGTACGGCTGGATTATCGGTCATATTTGGCCGATAGCTGATCGCCAGCTCAAACTAAAGTCGTGCACCATGATCATATACATTAGAGACTCCAACCATACAAAGTTCGTCCAATTGTGATCGTTCGCCGATCTAAAAAACACTTTTTTCTATAATTTCGTTCATTATCTGGAACTGGGTCAATGCACCATCTTCCATAATACAAGCACCGAAGCGTCTATGTAAGAACATCTCTGATTGGCTAAACCTAAAAATGGACGCGAGGACTTTCCCTTTTCAGGGTTTCCGGAAGACATAATCTGATTGTACGCGAATCATAAATGAAAGCCAATGAAATTAGAAAAAAAATGTTTTTTAGATCGGTGAACGATCACAATTGGACGAACTTTGGTGTCATAGGTCCGAGTCTTCCACCTGTGGTTCCAGTGTAAAAACATACACCTCACGAAAAGACGTGCGATCCCTGGTATGGAAGGTGTTCGATCCAATTACCACCCTTAACTATAAGCCGAATACAAGAAAAGACGTACATGTAGTATCGAATTTGTAACTGCGCAAAGAGATTGGAGGTAACGGCATTTCCTAATCTGTTAATTCACTGCTATAGCTGATAAGATCTATATTGTTTAGACACATGGCGGGTGTTTCGGTGCCTGAACCGCAAAAAATGACGAAGGTTATAACCAAAACCTCACTAGCCCAGTTACAATCGATTTTACCATTGCTATGGAATACGGTACATGGTGTTACCTTACGTCTCCAGTTCTCCACCCCGGTCCCCCACCCCGGTTGCCCACCCATATACGCGTGTAGCGTGTATTGTTACATGACTACCGTTGTTCGGCACCGCCCACAGCCGTGATCAAACGTACAGCGCGTGCTGTTTGACCATGACTGTAGACAATGCTCATTCCAGGGCCAAGCCAACACCTACGTAATGCATGTGTCTCATGACGTTACTAGACCAGTTCACAACGGTCGCATTAAATTATTGAAATTGATGCGGCTGCATCACGCGACGTCCACTGGCCCCGGAAAATGTATGTGTAAATAAGCTGTTTGAATGGAGCAGAATAACAAATCACCGAAAGTACTAGAGAAATGTTCAAATTACACGATATTTCCGACGGAAATGTAACAATAACGTTTGACCATGTCCAGCCGTGGGTAAACGTTTGCTGTGGCACTCGGGAACTGATTGAACCCGCGGCCTACGGCCTTCGGGTTCAAACAGTTCCCTCGGCAAACGTTTACACACGACTGGACATGGTCGAACCTTATATTCATACCATGCACACAGAGGTCAAAGCTTCACAAGAGCAGCCGTACAGGCGGCAAACGGACGGACAAACGGACGGAAATTTATCAACAAAGCGCACATATCAAAAGCAGGTGTACATGCTACATTACATTTCTCAATAGCCAGTTTGTGAAACGTATAAGATGATACACATTATGTACACTACAACGTATAGTAGTGTACTATATTTCCATAACTGGATGGAAAATCAGTGAAAATAAAAAAATAAATAAGCTTCATTTTATTTGTGTAAAGTCTTAGACTGATATAAAGCTGATACATAGTTCAATACAAATACTACAAATAGTTATATACACATCTAGAAAACGTAATTAATTGTAGCAATAGTAGCAATAACATATATTTCAGTCTTTATATGTCTGTATTACAGAGAAACCTCTCTAAACCGGACACACTGGGGAGCTAGCAGGGTGTCTGGTTTAGAAGGCATTGAGAGAGAGAGAGAGAGAGAGAGAGAGAGAGAGAGAGAGAGAGAGAGAGAGAGAGAGAGAGAGAGACTAATTCTTGTATATACACTGCCGCCTGCGATAATCTTGCCAATAGGTATTATTTTCTGTATTTCTTGAAGTCAAGCAGCATGATTAGCTGAGCCTGAGCTACGCTACAGCTCAGCATCAGCAAATCAAACGGCTTGATTGCGAGTTGGCATTGGCTGTTTAGAAGCGTTGATAATCTGGACATGATTAACGCAACCGGTTGTGTACATGTACTTAGTCCGTTTCCACCATTCACATACCTCTATGGCCCGCCTGGTTTTGTGGCGCGTCGGGATGCCCGCCCCAGCCTCTTGCCTTCCTGTTGAAGTCGACGCCATCCAGCATTTTTAACTGACTCTCATTCTCCAGCTTGTGTTTGGGCCCGGGCCCCAGCGGGTGCAGGTTCTGGTGCATCATTGCCCGGTTGTCTAACTTCGTGAAGGCCGAACTCATGTCCCCTTGCGCGGCGGCCTCCCAAGGCGAAGGTTGAGTGGCACTGGGCGGAGAGTGTAGTAACTGATCGAGCTTCGTTTGCTGTGGAGGTCGAACCACGTTCGATTCGTCGATGACGAATTTCTCCACGCGCTGCTGTCGCTTCTGAAACAACTTGGCGCCACGGTTTTTCCCGCCTTTATGCAAGTCAGCCGCGATATTGAAGCACATATTAGGCGACACCGCCTGGTGATCACATTTCGTCGCGCCCAGCCGCAGCCGCTCGAACTCGTCCTTGGACAAACTCATTTTCTGTCCGTCCGTCGACTGTCCCGCGATTTTGGGAATCCGAAAGCTGAACAGAGGCTTGCAGCCTCCTTCCACGGCGTATAACTCGCTATCCAGGTCGCCTATATCACCAACGTCGCCACCTGCCGACGATGAATACTCGCTGCTATATCCAAAAAACTGTCCCTCGTGAATCCACTTCGTAGACTTGTGCTTTCGCTTCAGGAACATTCGCGCCCCCTTCGCTCTCCGATTGGCTGCTGACGTCAGTGACAGCGCTATCTGTTTACACATTGACATCTGTTGTGTAATTGTCGGGTATCGGGACGACGGCTCATCGTAGAATGCTGAGTCCGAAAATAGTTTTTCTGAAAATCATAAAACATAGTGTGTTACATTGCACGCTTGTATATTTGTATAGCTATATCGTACGTAGCGATTTGCAGCAAATCAACGGACTAATTATTGCTAAAGTATCATTGATGGCGTATATTGCGAGTACAATGTGTTCGTGATTAACTCCGACAGGTACCATCGGCGCGCGCAGGTATTTATTTGTGGCTGCGACTGGAGAAATGGGGCTTTTGGGTTATGCGACCAGTGCAGATCATGATCAGGATCGGCACTGTTCGCCGTTCCATCAATGAAGCAATGAAACACCCATCTTGCTTCTAACAAGGAGTATATATCGTTATCAGACTCCGGGATTGTGGTATTTGATCAGGGGCTACACTGGTCGCGGATCCCATAAGTCCCGTTTCTCCAGTCACGGCCACATATTGGCTTAGCAGATTCCCAGCAAGACAGACACCAACACAAATACATGTATACATCACAGGGGCTGTATCGTTTCTCCCTCAAACAGAAATGTGCCTGTGACTGGATAAATGGGGCTGATGGGATTTGTGACCAGTGTATCTCCTGCACAAATAGCACACTCCTGTAGCCTGGTGTAAACATATTTATTTGTATATAATTCCAGCACAAAAATATTTACATAATTCCCTAACATTTGATTGGCCCGTAGCAAGTCTCTGTCCAAAATTTATATCCCAGTAAACTCCCACGCCGAACTACTTTCCGTAACCGTGAGGCGCAGTTAAAATAATTCTTAAGAAAACGGATGAATTTATTTCAAATGCTGGAATTATAAGGAATGAATGGCCTTTTTGTGGAATTTATCTGGGATATAAACTTGGAAAAGTCGCGGGAATACTGGACGAGGCCTTAACAAATTACAATTTTCGTTGTTTTGTTTTTTTATTTTGTTTTCGAAAATTGTAATTTTTTATCGCTTCGTCCAGTATTCCCGCGACTTTTCCAAGTTTATACCCCGATAAATTCCATAAAAAGGCTATTCATTCCGATAATAATTTACAAGTATGGCATCAATATGAGCATATACATAGTGGAGACGATTCTCATGTGCTGTCAAAACCAGGTTTTTGTCAAAACTAGGCAAATGAGATTGAACCTATATAAATCCTCTCCTACTCAAGTAGCCTGATAACGATCTACAGTGATCCTCTCTAAACCGGACACCCTGGGGGGTCCCCAGGGTGTCCGGCTTAGAGAGGTTTCACTGTAAATTTGATCATTATGAATCATCATGTGTGCTATGTGATCATAAACAGACATCACCTGAGATAAATGACGAAGAAACGCATCAAAAATAAGACCACGGGTGTTTTCTTGGTGTCCGGTTTAGAGAGATTCCACTGTATATTGCGTGTTATGAGTATGGCGGGTGTTTCATTGATGTAGTGGCGAACAGTGCAGATTCTGATCAGACTGTGCGGATGCACAGGCTGATCAGGATCTACACTGGTCGCAAAGCCCATCAGCCCCATTTATCCAGTCAAAGAAACAAATCATTGTTTTCAAGTAAAATACGGAATGACTGTGATTGAAGTTGATAGTTGAAAACAAATCTTAAAGACACTGTGTCTCCGATGATGTCTCATGAATATATTCAATAATTATATGTTTACTTTTATTTATGGACTTCAACCAGTCGCATTGTTTTATTTGATAAATTTCCAAGCCCACGACAAAACTGAGCGTATTGAATGTTTGACCAGATTGAAATTTGAACATCTGTCACACTCATGTCGCGCGACACGGGTCTCAAATGTCCATTAAATGCGCAAGGAATATTCTCCCCGATCTAACAGCGTTCTCCCCGATCTAACAGCGAACAGCGCATACCCTGATCAGACTGCGCGGATGCGCAGGCTGATCAGGAGCTTCACTGGTCGCAAATTAGATGAGACGCATTTTTTCCTATACCGAATCACAATTGCTCGTCAAATCGCACTAGATTCCCTGTTGTTGATCTTGTTGTTGTTATCAACACATAGTCGGGGTGTGGTACACGGTTTCACACAGGATGTGATTTCGAGTACCGAGTGATAACTTAAAAAAACGTCTTATTTTTATAAATATTGTATATTAAACGAGCTGAACAGTGATTTGATTTCGAGCACCGAGTGATACTTATAAAAAAGCGTCTGATTTATATATACATTGTATATTGAACGAGCTGAACTTTGATTTTTATTCTTCGCTACGACAGTTTGACAATATCTTCTAGATTTAATAATATTTGTTTTATACATTTGTTTTATCAACAAGTCCAAGCACATTTACAAAATAAACACATATGGTATACATGGATGTTAATCTCGCGTAGATTGCTGATATAAATTCGTGTCCCAATATCAATCCCTCTTCTAATTGTATTTGAAACATCTTGCGTAAAATATTTATTCGGCTAAAAGATTATTATGTGTAGGTTTAATGCTGATACAGTTAATTTCATTTCATTTGATTAAATTTGTAGAATTTGAAGCAATAAATAAAATGTTGCCTGGAAACGAACCGTTGATGATTTACAGGGGTGAGTGATGCATACATCGTTTACACCGGTGTCGGTGGGCATATAAGGGTAATTAGACTGTAATTAGATCTCCAGTCTCCAGAGACGGGAATTAGACGTTTACAAGTCAGTCCTATCTGCTATATGTATGAAAACACTGCTACCGAACCTGAAAATTAGACAGACATTTAATCCCGAGTCGGGATTAAATGTCTGTCTAATTTCCAGGCAGTCCGGAGATATGGGAATTAAACCATATGTATCTGAATCTCCGGGGATGGAATGCCCGACGCCTCCGCCCTCACACCTGGGCCAAGAAAACATCGATAGGTGCATACAATTCACACATACAGTGGCATGTACTCTATGAATGTTATGAAATTCACTGCAAACACTGATTATGCAAAAACATTAATACCAAACCACAATATTATTGCCGAGAATTATGCTAATGAGCGGCGTTACCTTGGAGTGCCGAGACGGCGTTCTGCGGTAAGAGAGTGCTACCTGTTGCATTTGTAAACCACAACGTTATTGCAAAATACACGAAATTCGTGAAATAACATGCTCTATCAATATATGATACCTGTGGATTTGATTTTATGTATTGGTGTTTAACGGCCTATCAACAGCTAATGTCATTTAAGGCCGGGCCAACGGGTTCGAGCCCGTATTTAACCTGCTGCATTGGGGGTAAAATTCCAAAATCAGAACGGAATATTTACATCGAAATACATACATGTTCAACCCTGAAATTAGAATAACCTGCCCTGGTGCCAGGTCCATACCACACCAAAGTCACGATACCTGTGAAAATGTTCACAATGAGAAGATAAGGCAACTTCTGCTACACCTAGTGTGTCTGGATTCCGGCTGATTGGGGGCGGATATTTTATTGATATCTGTGAGAAATCACGATGTTTCAACAACAACACGTCTGTGTTCTCTTAACCCTTTCACCCCTAAGTAACTGGAATGGCTTATGCTATGTTAATTTGCCGGCCAATCAAATCATCACGAAATGATTTTCAGACTAGTCCATCACTGGACTAAACCCTTTCACCCTTAACTATATAACAATCATCGTTTCATGCTCATGTCTGTACTATTCCATTAATCAAATATAATGGGTAGTTTTATATCAGAAAAAAACACAATAGATCCTGGGGCCCGTTTCACAAACTTCGTAAGACTAAAAGGTTCGTAAGTGAAAATTTAGGATCGTCTGGAAATTTTAATTAATGGATTTACAGTTATTGAACATATGCTGCATATACAGCCTATGCTCAATACATGTAAATCCAATAATTGTTTACGAAAACACATTGTTAATGCTTAATTTACAGACAAGCCGGCTCATCTGGATAGTTTGAAAATGGTCACTTTATGACATGTAAGGGTGAAAGGGTTAAACATGTACATGTATATGCAAATAGTTTTCAGTTAGTGCATACTATTCTGCGTATTGAGTTGTCAAGAGGCAAATAAACAGTTTCACGTTGTGTAGGCCATAATAAAATCGGTGTCTGTTTCCCATCGCCCTACCGACCGCTAAAATCGGATTTTTAAAAAATATATATTTTCTGTTCGTCCCGGTGTCTAACCAAGGTCAGCGTTTTAGCCTCTCCTCTGACTAGCGCCATCGGAGAAGTTTCCTACATACCTACCGAACTTGGGAAATGGAAACAAACATTCGATTAAGTGTGGTCTCGGCATGCGTCCCATCACCCGTATAAGAGGCAAGCGTGTTTGAGATAAATGGAGATATTCGATGGTGTCCCTAATGGCAGAAACAGTTGTAAGACATGCACCTGTAGACCACATGGTCCGCCATTACCTATGGAAACCCACGGATATTACCCCACATACATTGTGGCTATGACTGGAGAAATGGGGCCGATGATGTTTATGTCCAGTGTAGCTCCTGATCAAATAGCACACTACCGTAGCCTAAAGACGATCTATATTGCTTGTTAGTAGCATAACGGATGTTTCATTGATTGAATGGCGAACAGTGCAGATCCTGATCAGACTGTGCGGATGCACAGGCTGATCTGGATCTACACTGGTCGCAAAACTCATAAACCCACTTTCTCTAGTCACAGCCGCATATATATAATTATGACCAGGTATTTCATGTGGAAAATACTCGTTCCTCCGAGGAGCTGTAGACATGTACAAGTGTGTGATCACGTGACACCATCTCATCTAACTGGGCAATAACAAGAAACCACTCCAACCATAATACCAGTGAGCATAGCTCGTAAAACTAGTGAAAACGTGAGTGAAAGCTGCGAATATGTTCGCATATGAGAATATGTCCGCGACATATTTAATTTCTATTCATGTAAGATGCGAATATGTCCGCATATACGAATATGTCCTCGGACATGTTTAATTACCGTGCATGCACGCTGCGAATATGTCCGCATATACGAATATGTCCGTGGATATACTTAATTGCCGTGCAGGCACGCTGCGAATATGTTCGCATATACGAATATGTCCGCGGACATATTTAATTACCGTGCATCCACGCTGCGAATATGTTCGCATATACGAATATGTCCGCGGACATATTAAATTACCGTGCATGTACGCTGCGAATATGTCCGCACGAACGTTTGTGCGGTCAAATTCGCAGCCGAATGTTCCAAAAAACGTACCACCTTATTTTTTTGTCGTCTGCTGTTTTTTTCTATTTTCCATTTGTATCATCAAAAACATGCTGTGACAGCACTTTAGAATAATTTACAACATGGTTTGACAGCACTTCCGAATCATGAAAGTTTGTTGTTTAAAACGAAGAATTATCACGAACACATAGATCTACCCATTAGCTCCATTAGCGATATATACCATCAGTACGTTGACCCTTTCACCCCTAAATAAATGGCATGGACTGGCTCAGCTCATGCTTCTTTTTGGACTAGTTCATTAATAATATGTGGCTGTGACGAAATGGGTTTTTTTACATTCGTAACCAGTGTAGCACGTGTAGCCTATTTCATCAAAATTCCAAAGTATACTTATCTAGCAAAGTATACTTTGAGGGAGTAATCATTTATTTTTCTCGAAATGCATTATGTCATATAGAACTAGCGACTTCATATATTTGATGATTAAAGGTGTATATAATTATTATACTGAATTTATTACATTATCACAACCATTTGGCTGTGATAATGTAATAAATTCAGTATAATAAACATTAATAAATTTATCCTTAAATTGAAAATGCCTCCCTCAAAGTATACTTTGATAGATAAGTATACTTTGCAATGTTGGTGAAATTGGCTACTAATCATATAAAAGTGGACACTTACCCTGCTGTCATGTACAATCCAGTGACAACACATGTATATATTTCCTAGTATGTAACATGTATGTTAAATTTGTGTCATAAAATAAAATAAATATAAACAAATTAATATCTCCGGTAGCTTCATAACTTCATGTATTGCTTGCATGGTGTGTATTTCATTGATGGCGTTGCGAACGATGCAGATCCTGATCAGACTGTGTGCTGATCTTGATCTACACTGGTCACAAAACCCATAATCACCATTTCTCCAATCACAGCCACATAATATGAAGAAATATTACTTACCAGGCGGTGGGTGGCAGGTGGGAGCATGCGATGGGTAATTTAACGATCGGGGTTCATCCTTACTGGAATTCCGACTGGAGACCAGGGGGCCGTTTCACTAAGCTTCGTACGACTAAAATGTTCGTAAGTGCACAATTATGATAGTCTGTAAATTTCACATTAACATTGTTTTCTTGTAAATAATTATTGGATTTACATTTATTGAGCATAGGCTGCATATGCAGCCTATGCTCAATAAATGTAAATCCATAAATTGAAATTTACAGAGATCTTAAATGTGCACTTACGAACATTTTAGTCGTAAGAAGTTTAGTGAAACGGGCCCCTGGTTTGGCCCTCACATACGTTTTTGACATTTTGTATGTGACAGTTGAATCTGGTTATACCCCTTATGTGAGTATTACGATTATTCGTAATCCGATTTTAGGGAAAGGGGCCAAGTGACTTTTGTGTGATATGGACCTGGCATCAGGTCAGATTATTCTAATTTAAGGGCTGACTATATTTTCCTCGATGTAAATATTCCGTTCTGTAGCCGATTTAACCAACATTGTAAAGTATACTTTTGTAGCAAAGTATACTTTGAGGGAGCAATCATTTATTTTTCCCGAAATGCATTATTTCATATAGAACTAACGACTGCATATATTTGATGATTAATAGTATGCAGAATTATTATCCTGAATCTATTACATTATCACAGCCAAAATGGCTGTGATAATGTAATAAATTCAGTATAACAAAAATTAATAAATTTATCCTTAAATTGAAAATTTCTCCCTCAAACTATACTTTGCTAGAAAAGTATACTTTGCAAAGTTGGGAAATAGCTACTGAGATTGGATTCCCCACCCCCCCCCCCCCCCCCAAAAAAAAGAAATGATAGACATTAAACACCAATAAATAAACGAACACAACTTTCCAGGCAATGTTGCTAGTGAACATGAATAAGGAAAACATCAGACTTTATCAAATGGCGGCTTTCAAATAAAGTGAAACCTCTTTAAACCGGACACACGGGAGATCCCAAGGGTCTCCGGCTTAGAAAGGTATTCACTGGTAACATCAGACATTTGATAATTCTTGAGTCCATCACTGTGTGGTACATTATATAGTTTTCTCTTCTTTTCGGCACAGGCATGTCTGTTCTACAATTCCTTAAGAACCTCCTCGCCGACATAACATTCATTGAGAAATGAAGAAAATATAATAAATACAGTGAAACCTCACTAAACACGGGTCACCCTGGGAGGTCCCAGGGAGTCCGGCTAAAAGTATGTTTCACTGTAAATCAGGCTTGATCCCTGAGTCTACGTTTATGTGGATAGCAATCACGACAGGCATTATCACTTGAGATAAATGACCAAAACAAACTCAATAAACCAATAAGAACATAGGTGTTTTTCATTGGGTTTCGGTTTAGGAGAGTTTTCCACTGTATGTGTCACAGCACGACAGCCTGCCTGGCTGCAGAGAAGGGTAAGCCGAGACAACGTTTTACTGAACCGTGTAAGCCCGGTCAAACTCCGAACTCGAACATATAATTGGGACTAGTTCAGAGCTCCAGATAAGAGCGTATTACGTATATTAACGCACTTATTTTAGCCGAATACACATTGATTATCAAAAGTGTGAGACACAACTCTCAGCTATGTACAAATACGCATTGAATTATCAATTAGGTAGTGTTTGCTTTTGCATCTCGAACAGTACTTTTTAATTTGTTTATTTATTTCATATAATTTCCTTCCCTATATAACATGTTTAAAAGGTAAGAACAACAACGTACATTGTAAAAGCAAAAATACGCATAGACTTTGAAATGTGGGGGGAATAATATTATGTAGATACAACACTAATCTGGAGCTCCTGTGCCCGTTTTCACTAAACGTTCGTATGCTTAAAAGGTTCGTAGTGCAAATTTAAGATCGTCTGGAAATTTCAATTGATGGATTTACATTTATTGAGCATGAGCTGCAAGTGCAGCTTATGCTCAATAACGTTTAATCCCATAATTGATTACAAGAAAACATTAGTCCATGTGAAATGTACCGACTATTATAAGTTTGCACTTACGAACATTTTAGTCGAATGCAGTTTAGTGAAACGGGCCCCAGATGCTTGAACTTGCCATGAACAGTTTTCCAACTGCTGCGTCATAATTCCTCAAAGATCCGTTTGCATATCAAATAAACTATAAATAATCCTTACTTTGAGAGGGCGCACATTCCAACACTTCACATTGTTTTTATTGTTCTACCAAAGCACGGTGATCATTCACCTTACCAATGTAAACACTGCTAGAAAAACACGTGCATTTGTGTTCACCACACTAACAATAACTAACGCCAGTGTATTTTATTTTAGTAAGCATCTTAAAAGACAATATAATAGCTTTAAACTCGTCAAGTGAAGCCATATACCAACTCAAAACTTTTGCTTTAAAAAATCCCTTCACCGGAACACACAAATCACAGCATTTCACGCTCGGTTGGCGAATACACCGCCGCCTGTGTTAATCTTGTCAAGATGTCAACGTTTCGGAACATCTATTGGCAATATCAACTCTCTATCAAGCAGTTTGATTGGCTGTGCCTGGGCTGTAGCACAGCCCAGGCACAGCCAATCAAGCTGCTTGCTATTCAAGCACAATCTCAAGAAATAGAGCAAATAATGGCAAATTAGCGCAGGCGGCCGGTGAACAGACCCACGCATTATGACTTTTACGTTTTAGTGTGCACTGCTCATACAGAGCACATGCGCAGTATGATAGTGGTGTACTACCGTGTGCACTATCGGCAATTTTTTGGTAGTTTAAACAGCATACAATGACGTTAATGTAACTTGTCGTCATGCTATATTTTATATGTTGTCTTAATTCAAAATAATTAATGGTTTGACAACACTTTCCAATGAAAAATGAAAGGATTAAAAGATGTTGTCAACATCATGTAGTTAGATGAAAAATATAGGAAATAACAAATAAACAGCAGCGACAAAGTTTAAATCAGCATTGTATGGGTTAATAATGTAACAGCACGGGCCATATACAATCATATACTTCACAGTGTGACAGTGTAAGGAATGTGCACAACGGCCATGTACGCAAACGTCCATAATGTCTATTTCGTCAGCCAGAAACCCCGTGACGTCCAATATACCGTCGTCATTGAATCCGTCATCATCTCCCTCATCGACGTCCACCAGCATTAACGCCTGGCGATAAGTCTCTATCCTCATTTAATACAATTCCTTAAGTAATAAATATAATAGGTTAAGTGGGGGGGGGGGGGGGGGGGGGGGGGGGGGGGGGGGGGGGTGCATGATGGCCGTGTGTTCGAACACCGCCACAGCCGTGTTCAATGAACAGCGCGTGCTGTTTGACCATGGCTGTGGACAAGGCTCATTCCGGGGCCAAGCAACACCTACGTAAATGATGTCTGCTGGCAACACGCCGACGTGTAAATTGGCCCGGAATAAGTATGGTAAATCAGCTTGTTTGAATTGAGCAAGATATCAAGAACCGAACGTACTGCATAAATGCTCAATTTGCGCGATATTTATGTACGGAAAGTAACAATACGTTCGCGAAACCATGTCCAGCCGTGAGTAACGTTTCCGTGGCACTCGGAACTGTTTTGAACCCGCGGGCCTTTGTGGTTCAAACAGTTCCCCCCACCCTACCCCAACTCAACGTGTCACGGTAAACGTTACCCATGGCTGACATGGTCGACTGTTATAGTGGCACTCGGGAACTCTGTTTGAACCCGCGGCCTACGGCCTTGTTTCAAACGTTCCCTCGTGCCACGGTAAACGTTACCCATGGCTGGACATTGTCGAACTTATGTTCTGGACATGTCAACTTAGTAACAGTAAACATGTGCGAAATAGAAATTGTGTCATTACACGGGCGATCCAACATTTGGGGAACGAGGGTGTCCTATTTTCACAGACTCCAACTGGTTGCAATCCCCGGACCCCCTCCAATCCCGCTCTGATAACATCTTTTACAATGTATTCTAGTGTTTTGGAAGAAAAGCATACACAGTTTAATAATAACATTTTAAAAATAAAGTCTATTGTGACCCTTTCATACCGTATTATTATCAAATTATACCCAAGAATTTTTTCATAAAAATAAAAAAAATATGCTATATTTTGATTCTGTTTATTGTTTTCTGCAGCTTGATAATGGTACCTAACAAAATTGTTATTTATTGCTTTTTGAAACTCGTTTCTTTTGATTTCAATTGGGTTTTGACAATTTTAATTGTGTATATAACGAATACACCGCTTATCTGAGACGCGACTAGTATTTATCGGTATCTCTTGGAGTTTTGGGTGCATTGTCCGCCCCCCGACAAACACCCAGGGAAGGTGGGGGAGGAATATTTTTGGGTGGGTACCACATACAATTTATCGCCAACGTAAAACGTTACAATTTTATCAGTTGACCTCTGCCCTGTATTGACCGAATACGACTGATGTAACTATTGTTGTATCAGCATTACCCTGATGTAAACCATATCCGGGTTACAACGAATAAAACTGACGTTTCCATTGTCCGGATGAACGTCCACGTGACGTTACCGAATAACGTCATGTAATGACACAACAAAACAAGTCCGCGTTCTGTCCATAGAAATACGACCGTAATCTAATTCCATAAAACTTACCTGATAAATAGAATACCAACTAGTGTATTTTGATATCATTTATCAGGCCTCGCTCGGAAACGTAGGAATTCCGCGGCATCCTCGAATTCCTACGCGTTTCCTAGCCTTGCCTGATTATACTTGATATCAAAAGACACTAGCCTCGTATTCTCTATTTCTAGGTAGAAACGGAGCTTTTACCCCGCGTATGTTTTTAAAACACCTTTTTCACCCACAAGGAACTGGAATGGACCTATATATGCTAATGTTCCGACCATCCAATGGTCACAAAAGATTTTCAATTCCTCCATTTATGAAAAGGGTGGATCTGATCTGCACTTGTTGCATAAACCGGCTATAGCGATTTCGGTTCAAAGGTTTACCGAATACAACCATTATTTTGTTAACAAGAACAACCGTTTTAGATTAATGTTATGGGAGACAATTGTTTGATTGGCATGGTTGTTCTCCCGTCGTCCTGTCTGTCTGTTCCGTCTGGTCTGTCCGTCCGTCATCACAAAATTGTGTCGTTGCGTTTCTCCAAAAGTAGTTGAGTTAAGAGTGCGAAATTTTACAGAAATATTTATCATCATGTGAATCGCGCACCTGTTTTTAGATGCGGATTAACCAGTAGTCGCAGAGTTATGGTCCTTGACTTTGTGAAACTGGCGATCTCAACTTGTGTCGCAAATAACTGAAAAACGATTTGAGGAGCTAAAATGCGGCAGACAAACAGGTGTATAGTAATGACGTGTTGTGGCACATCTGAACATGTGAGAGACTTGTCGGTATTGATATGAAGCAGCGCACCATAGATTTCTGACACATATGCGTGAACCTGTGCCTCTAAGTATGCTGTCATCAGGAGAAGTTATGGCCCGTTGACTACAGGCTGAGTGCCAGGCCACACTTTGGCGATTTTCAACTTGTGTCGCACCATAACTGAAAAGCTATTTGAGCTATAATCATACAATTTTATAGGAATGTTTATCAACATGTGGAGTTGTGCATCTGGTGAATTTGATGCGCAACATATTGTATGGGCGGAGTTGTGGCCCTTGACTTAGTGAAAATTGCTGATTTTTAACTTGTGCCGCCGGTAACTAAATAAGTATTTGAGTTACCTGCATGCAACTATATAGGAATGTTAATCAGCATGTGTAGTTGTGTACCTGGGGATTTGTTTGCGGAATCATCCAGTAATGATTGCGTTATGACACTTGAATTAGAGAAAATTGGCAATGTTGCTGGCATCACAACTTTCATCACACATTTGTGTCGCGCGTATTTCCAAAAGTGTTCGAGGTAGCGTTGCGAAATTTTACAGGAATGTTTGTGTCACTATGTGCAGTTGTGCACTTGTGGTTTTTTGATGCTGATTCATGCAGTATTGGGCCGAGGTAACCTGACAAGTGAACCATTGCAAATTGTTGTCCTATATATTGAATTACCTCCCAATAGACAGCCTACTTACGCAGAAAAACAAAGTAGCTACATATAATTATGCTGTTGTTGCTTTAAATTATAATTTTCCAAGTACCGATAACATGCAGTGTTGGTGTGGGTGAGGGAGACATATGTGTTTGTCTAAAGAACTACCCTCTAGTTTGGTTTACTGTCATATTATTTGCTGTATCTGTCAAACGCACGAAAGTGATACAACTGTACGATGGCTTGTATAACATACAAAATTCGGAGATGGCAACCCAATGCTCCATATAGTATACATACCAACACGACAATATTCACATATGTTATATCATACTCACATCACTCTATGAAGCAATTAATCATTGAAGTCAAGTGTTATCTATCTATACCTACTACCTAACGTAAAGTCAATTACCCCATCACGAGACGTGGGCGTGCTGACGTCACAAATCGCCTGACGATCTGCTGTAAGCAGTGAAACTGGTTGGAAACATGAATTAAAAATAATTTCCTACTAGTGGAATCGACATTATTTAGATCATACCTATTTCACCAACATTGCAAAAGTATACATTACTAGGCAAAGTATTACTTTGGAGGAAACATTTTCAATTAAGGATACATTTATTATACTGAATGTATTACTAATCACAGCCATTTTGGCTGTGATAATGTAATACCTTCAGTATATAAGGTAGGCATACTTTATCATCAAATAAAGCCGTGGTTAGTTCTATATCAAATAATGCATTTTGGGAAAAATAAATGATTACTCCCTCAAAATATACTTTGCTAGAGTTTGTTACCCCTTCTGTCAATACTGTTGAAATAGCTTTGTGGTAAGGCAACAGGGCTCCAGATAAGGAATTAGTAATTGGGTAAAGTCACTGCAGCATGAAAAAGGTACCATGAAATTTGTATTGCTTTTTGTTACACGCTACGTCTGATTTCAAATTTTTTTTTGGCAATTTTAATTGGGTATTTAAGCAAATACGCAGCTTATCTGGAGCTCTGAGGCAATAGTATTCAATGACACAGATAAGTACGATATACCTGTATAATGCGCTACTCCCAGAATGGTTCAGCTGCATGAATTGGACATGTTGTCTGGGGGCCGTTTCACTAAACTTCCTACGACTAAAATGTTCGTAAGTGCAAAAGTATGACAGTTTGTAAATGTCGCATTAATAATGTGTTCTTGTAAAGAGTGATTGGATTTACATTTATTGAGCATAGGCTGCATATGCAGCCTATGCTCAATAAATGTAAATCCATCAATTGAAATTCCCAGACGATTCTAAATTTGCACTTACGAACATTTTAGTCGTACGAAGTTTAATGAGTAAGAGACAGCACATGACATGTGCTGACCTCTGGTGACCCGGTTCCCAGAACCCCATCATACATGGTCAAGCCTCATTGGTCATTACTTGTATGGTGGCAAACTCGGCCATGCATGCAATGATTCACAGATTAAGTTTTTTTGTATGTACATCCCAAATGCATAGTGTCCCCCCCCCCCCCCCTATCCGCACCACAACATTTACAACCAACACTGTGCATCTCCGTGAACTCGTTTAGTACATGTATCTTCCAGAAAATACATTCTCCTGAAACTGGGGTAATGTACGCATTGAGAAGATGAATTATGATGATTGCCCTAACGCTCGTCAACATTGGGAAACAAAACATATACCTGCCTCTCCGGAATTACACAACCGCGTTGACCAATACTTGCCAATATTTTTTGTTTAAAAATCTTGATATTTGCTGAAATCAACAGCTTTTATTGGCTGTGCCTGAGCTGTGCTACAGCTCAGGCTCAGCCATAAAACTGCTTGATTGCGAGTTGAGATTTGTCGACGTATGTTGAAAAGTTGAAGATTGGATGGTTTGTGGATAGGGATTAGAACACCGGACTTCCAATCCGGAGTTTTGGGTTCATACCTCGCCTTGGTAATCAAAAAGACTTACTGGTCTACGGATGAGACTTATAAACTGAGGACATGTCTCTACATCACCCTAGCTGATGTTGGACTTAAACCCATTCACTTTTTCAAAACGATTACAAATAGGCAAGCTGCTTGTTTCGAGGCAATATTCAAGCATAAGAAATAAAGGTTAGAAGGATACCAAATGGCGCGAACTCGCGCAGGATATGCAGAAGTAGTCCGTATAACTACATAGTGCGCCGTTTTGAGGTCACAGACACAGGTTTGCTTGCAATCTTGAACCGTTATTACCCAGTTTCAACTTGAGGGACCGTTGGGGTCTGTTTACACAGGTTTCAACATATTTGTGGCATTTAAAAGAAACATTTGGACCTGTTGTCACGTGATATACACAGAGTGTTCCGTGGCCACACCACATGTAAACAATAATTGCCGGCTATGACAGGTTGAATTTCTTTCTTAGGAGTAAGTGAACATATTGTTTAATTCATGCAGAACCAGTACAGCACATCATCCATACGAGTAGTGAAAGTAGGAGAGACTGACCTTATTTGATGTCATTCGGTTAAATTATATAGTAAAAACGTTTTGGTGTGGTCTAACCTAAAAATGAATTCAAATATTGGTAATATTGGCCCAGACGATGGTGTAGTAACTAATTCGCCCGTTTCGTGACGTGTTTCGTGTATCTGGTGGCAACACTATGATAGCTAGCCTGGTAAATAGAAACCAGCGAGGTGATACCTTCCGTGTGGCACAGTTATTTAAACACCACAAGAGGAACCGAGTTCGAGGACGGTCCGGTCAAGGTCAAGGTCATAACCGATGAGAACTTTGGTTTATGGAGTTGGTAAGAAAATAGTTAGATCAACGGGAGACAACTCGGATGGTGATTGTTTGCTGCTCTTGGAGACGGTTATTGATACACCACCGCGTGCGATAATCTTCCCAATATGTGTTAATTATGTTGTTTCAAAATATTTAAATAAATATTGTGCCTGAAATCAAACAGTTTGATTAGCTGAGCCTGAGCTGTAGCACTGCTCACGCTCACTCAGCCAACAAACTGCTTGATTACGAGTTGAGATTGCCAATATTTGCCGGTTAATTAGGTTGTTTCAAAATATTTAAATAAACATTGTGCTTGAAATCAAGCAGCTTGATTAGCCGAGCCTGAGCTGAACACAGCTCAGGCTCAGCCAATCAAACTGCTTCATTGCGAGTTGAGACTGCTAATATATGCTCAGAAAGGTTGCCATCTTGGCAAGATTAACGCCGGCGGCGGTGTATGGAGGTACGGTACTCCCGCACACAGGTGAATGTCCTCTCTGTATGTGGCTGAGACTGGAGAAATGGGTTTAGGGGACTTCCGACCAGTGTAGCTCCTGATGAAATAGCACATTCCTGTAGCTATTATCTTGTTTGACGTATGGCGGGCGTTTCATGTATTGAGGGAAAAGCGATCAGTAGCAGATCCTATCAGCACATGCTGATCTTGATCTACACCGCTCGCAACCCCTATTTTATTTGTTTAATTTAATGGTGGTTAACGGCCAGTCAACATATAAGGTAATTTTAGGCCAGGTTAAGGGGTCGAATCCCTATTTCACCTGATGTGATGGGAGAGTGGGGTGGGGTGGAAATCCATTTCTCAAGTCACAGCCACATTTGACATTGCTGATGAACAAGCCTAAAGTTTAACGTAAACCCACATGTAATCAATTCATCATGCTGGTATGAATATAACGCGACGGGGTGGGGGGTGGGGACGGGGGTGGGGACAGTGGGTGTGGGGTGGGGGCGACTATATAGTAAAGTCATAAAATGTGATGACTTACAATTATACTTGAATTATGCTATACATGTAAATGTACAACCAACTAGTCTTAAAGGACTGTGACTCAATGATCTTCTCAGATAATGTCCGGATAATGTCCTCCAGATGATGTCTCAATAATGTCTCAGATATGTCTCAGATTAATGTCGCAGATCATTACACGCTATGTTTTTTTTCGCTACATGCACAGTAAATTACAGACCACATTCCCCAAAAAACAGCGATATATTCAAGTACTACTACAGTCGAACCTCCATGAACGGCCACCTCTCTACAACAACACCCATCTCTGTAACAGCCACTATTTTATTATGCGACATATATTAAGACTGCTGAGCACGAACTTGTCGTCGCTGTTGCTTAATTTTGCTAAATTCTCAATAACAACATGGTTTGGCAGCACTTTAGAATCATTTCCAATTGGAAATGATTCCTAAAATGCTGTCAAAAGCATGTGTTTTTTATGAGAATCATCGATGAAAATAAATAAACCAGCAGACGACAAAATTTAATTCGCCATTAACCAAACCTACAACAGCCCCCTCTCAACAACAGCAGTTTTGCGTCATCCCAGGGGGCTGTTGTAGAGAAGTTGCACTGTATCACAGACTGTTACAAGCAGGGGAATTGCGTTCGCACACTGAGTAAGTAAATTTAAAATGTTTGTTTCTGGTTGTGAAATGATTAATACTACAGCGGAACCCTTCTAAACCGGACACTCGGTAAAATATGGATGTTTAACTTTAAATGTGCTGTCGCTGTTATGTATCTCTGATTACAATGAAACTGTTCATGATTGCAACACACGGAGAATTGGTCATGAAGTGCACACGAGTCAGATTTACAGTGGAACCATCTCCAAACCCAACCGGACACCCTGGACCTCCCAGGGTGTCGGATTTTGGAGAGGTACCACTGTATAGACAATTGAGAAAGGAGACCCATTCTTACGGAGCCCCGTAGGGGACGTATAATATTTGTTTTATTAATTTCTAGGGGTCCGGGGGTCCTGCATCCAGCAATTATGAGGATAGAATAATGTCTATATTACATAATTATTGAGGGGCCAGACCTCCCAACACAATTATTGGGGGAGTGAGGGCAAGGCCCCCGCCCCACACTTCACCCGCCCCTGCAACGATGTACTGAATGATAAGCAAATAAAACCGATTAACCTTATGAGAACTGAATGTTATCGGTACCGTATCGATGACGTTTGTCCTAGTCACACTACTACCTGGATGGCCCTTCAAATTCAATAGCGGCGACACTAAAATAAGTAACATTTTACTTTGCTTTGTTAGATAATTATATGGCATTTTTCATATCAGCGGGAGACCTCTCAATAATGTGTGCAAGACCGCAGGCATTCGGCGTGTTTCGGCGTTCTTCGGTATACCTCTATATATATGAACAAGGCTCCTAACTTTGGTCGGACACGACCTCGTATCATAACCAAATAACATGTTTACAATTGTAATTTTCTATGCATTCTATGTATTTCTGCAGGAAAACGATAATTCTCAAATGATCATATGAACTTGCCACTACAATATTGACGGTAGAGCCTTAAACATATAATTTCATTTGTTCGACCTAGGAAAAGCAGCTGTAATTCGATATTCTTTTCATAATTATGTTCTATCTATGCTATTTTAGCAATATAACAATACTTCTCAAATGAATACGTGCATTTTCTGTCAAAATATTCACATTAGCGTTAATAAAATCGCGGATTTGTTTATGATACGAGGTCGTGTCCGACCAAAGTTGGAAGCCTTGTTCATATTTATAGAGTTATACCGATGAAAGCCGAAACACGCCGAATGCCTGTCTGCAAGACATGATCACGCCCACATGCACTGTGTGGTATGAACGACAAAACGCCCTTTAAATAATACAAAATTTTAATCTGATATTAAATATGTATAGAAGGTAGGGCGAGTTTCTTTTCAACCAACGGAAGTGGCACTAGTGTACCTTGGGCCAGGCTCGCAAATGCAGTAATTGTAACGCGCGAAGAAGGCCGGGACCTGCTGGTCCAGGCCTTCTCGCGCTTACAATTACTGAATAAGAGAACCGGGTCCAAGGTATAATAAACCACATACGTTGGTTTGAAAAGATGGCGAGAGTTCTACCTTCTAGGTTATCATTCCAGTAAATCAAGTGTGGTCGTTAGTGTTCCAGTCGAAAGTAGTACATATTGAAGAAATAGTGCGAAACATTTTGCTTACTTTGAGCTAACTGCATGTGTTACTGTCAATTTCGAATTGGAATTATTAGAAGTACATATACATTTACTCCTGCAACGAAAATTATGAGAGAATTTTCATTTTAATGCCTGTCACGTATGCATACGTCACATGACCCTATCATGCATTGATCCCTCTCGAGCGTCTGCTTTTTTAATCAATCATGCCATCCGAGTCATGGAATTCTTACATAATTGCAACACCTTGTTTTCTCACATAGTTTTTACTGTCCACAAGCTAATTCAATATGAAAATGCTAGTCTGACACGAAAACCGTCTACTTTCACTTTCGAAACTTACCTCCCCCCACTTCATCGCACACAGAAAATTTAACCGGCATTGTAGAGCATGCAAATAATATAATAAAATGTTTGGCACAGACATATCTTTCCTGCAGCATCTATTTTATTTATCTCACTGTCATAATAATACCAATCAATGCCGTTGTCCTGAGAATTTACTCCTTGTTGCCAAGCTGTACCAGAACTGGTTTACGGTCACATTATTCATTGGCCGACTGGTTGTATACAGCTTGTTAAGGTACCAGTCCACCAAGATTTTATAATTTTTTAGCAAATCTTGGCCGAGCGAGTACTTCCGCAATTTTATTTCTCAGATACCCTCTTCATATATTCACAGAGGCTGTTTGCTGTATACACCTGTTACATTATATGTCAAGAAACTTTAGTAGCTACACAAATCAAATGACATACATGGGGGGGGTGCTAAGAGCATTTATAGGGATGTGTTGAAACGTTAAGAAGTGGGTGGCAATTAGATGGCACGGATGGTGGACGTAATGGGACAAGGATGGTATTTTGGAAATGAGTAGATTGTAAAGTGTGTTGGAAGAGTACAAATAATGTGTGAATCAAGTCTACATGTATACCTGCCCACACTGAACAGAGTTCCTGTATTGGGCTGTACCGAAGAGTTTTTGTTTTCGAATAGCTACAAACCTCTGTTTCAGACAGCTAAAAATGCGCCCTAAACAAGCAACACACATTTCGATCGGAAGATTCTACAATTTTAATCTGAAATATGCTCACTAAAATGGCCCATATCATAGTTTTTGGGCACATAATTTACAAATACTTGCTTTTGTCAACTAAAATAGCATAGATGGGAGTATTAATTAAGTCACATTCATCAAGACAGGCAGTTTTGAATATTCAGTAAAAAGCCCATAGGAAAACTACGAAAACTAAGCCGTTTTCAACTGCCGGTACCGTTGCACATCATTACCGGTGCAACACATGGGGGACAACTCTGGCCTGCGTTAATTGCAACTGTCGGTAATTCCCTTGACCTAACATCTGTGGCTGATTAGCCATCATTATTGACTAACCAGAAACTCACACCCCCGCTTTACGTGTGTGGAACATCGCTAATTTGCACCAATACTAATAACCTACGTGTCATCCAATCATAGGGAAAAACGACATATTGTTTGAGAGCAATAGCGTAGACTAGTCAGTGTAATATGATCATCATCTACACCATTTGCCCAAACATTATATACATTATAGTTTCAACACGACAGTCTACAGTTAAAGTTACATAATTATTAAGTATAAATAACTGAGACCGAGCATAGGATATAGTATATTAGTATACCTTACATACCTGTTACTGAACTAGGGGCCTTTCACTAAACTTCGTACAACTAAAAAGTGCGTAAGGTACAAATTTAGGATGTCTGGAAGTTTCAATGATGGATTTTACATTATTTGAGCCATAGGCTGCCAATGCATCCTATCTCAAAAAAGTAAATCCAAAAATTAGTTTACAAGAAAACATTGTTAATGCGCAATCTACAGACTATCATAATGTTGCACTTACGAACATTTTAGTCGTACGAAGTTTAGTGAAACGGTCCCCAGAGCTCCGGATAAGCTACGCATTGACGTATTTTACGCACTTATTTTAGCAGAATACGCATTGATTGTCAAAATTGGGAGTACAACATACGCACAGCAATGTGAAAATACGTATTGATTAGTTAAAATAATGTAATAAAGTTAAAAATGTACTTAGTTGAGCTGCAACAAGCAGTGTTTGCTTTGTGCAGGTCAAATAAGTGATATTTTTTAATTTGTTTCCATTCTTATCATTAGTTCCCATTTAATCAGGAAGAAAAAATTAACAACACATTTTAAAAGAAATAAAATACGCATGTAATTGAAATATTGTTTGTATACTCTTTATATACAAAACTTATCCTGGAACTCTCGTATACAGTACATAAATTGATGCATGACATGTTTATGCGTATGCTACCAAAACTAGACCTGTCTTTTATTGTAACATGTAACTGTCCAGTTATCATACCTATTCATGAACAATGCAAAGGTAGTACTTTATCCTAGCAAAGTAACTTTGAGGGAGAAATTTTCAATTATAGGATAAATTTATTTATTTTTATTATACAGAAATTAATTACTATCACAGCCATTTTGGCTGTGATAATGTAATACATTCATATAATAAAATCTGGGCAAAAAAAACGTTTTTTTTATTATTAATTCATCACATAATCAGTCGTTAGTTCTATATGAACATAATGCATTCGGGAAAAATAACGATATACTCTCTCAAAGTATACTTTGCTATATAATATACTTTGCAATGTTGAATGAAATCCGGCTACTAAGGTCCACCATTGGCTGTCTATAACAATGAAGGCATTCGTAGTTTAAGGGAATAAAACCATGGGCGTTTACTGGGTGTACAATACATTTGGTCTGTTTAAAGTGCTGAGTCCGAAGTAAACTTAAGCAAACATTAAGGCACTCTCCTCAGATATATCTAAATGTGAAGAAACGATGTTAGGAAACAACAGATTAGGAAACAACAGATAAGGAAATACACAGATTAGGAAAATAACAATATTAAAAAAACAACAAATGTATTTCCTTTATATGTACACTGAACTTTTTCTGATATTTCAACAATGTAACAAAATATTTTAGAAGCATAGTCGCACTGTGCCTAACATAAAAGAAAACTAAAATCAAACAGGTTTATTCCAACGACTTACATGATCCTTGTCAATGATAGATGTCCGCGCCGTCGTCCCATGAAAAAGAGGCGTGATGCGGCCGACGTCGTGTTCGGGGTCCCGCACATCGCCTGTCCGTCCAGCGGTGGTCATATATACCTGTGTGGTACCCGGGGCATTAATCGACGTGCAAACAATAGTGCATGTAAACAGTGCTGGCCCTGATCTGGAGGCCAATTTCACCAAAACATCGTACGACTAAACAGTTTCGTAAGTGCAAACGTATGATTAGTCTGTAAATTTCACATTAACACTGTTTTCTTGCTAACAATTATTGGATTTACATTTATTGAGTACAGGCTGCAAAAGCAGCCTATGCTCAATAAATGTAAATCCATCAATTGAAATTCCAGAACGATCCTAAATTTGCACTTACGAACAGTTTTAGTCGTACGAAGTTTAGTGAAACGCCCCCCAGTACCGATTTTCATCAAATTGAAAGTATACTTATCTATGCAAAGTATACTAGAGGAAAATCATTTATTATTCCCAAATTTCATTATTTCATATGGAACTAACGACTGCAAAATATTGATGATTAAAAGTAGGCAGAATTAATTATACAGAATTTATTACCTTTATCACAGCCAAAATGCTGTGAAAATGTAATACATTCATATAATAAAAATTACTAAATTTACCTAAGATTAAAATTTCGCCCACAAAGTATACTTTTGCTAGATAAGTATAACTTGTAATGTTGATGAAATAGGCTACTGATGTGTGATATATAGAATATCTCACACGCAACAATTGTTATGCACCGAGCCCGACCTCGTTTCAAATCTCGTATCACATGGAAACGAGTTTTGAGATTCTGTTTATCACAAGACTTCACTCCTCCATATAGTAGAACCTCCGGACATACCGATATCTTCATAGAAGAAAAGCCATTAACTATTTTCGCATCTGGTTGAAAATATCTACACGGAAAAATAGTTGTCATACTAGCAATACACCTGTTATACATATGTCATATTATATGTTCCCGCTCTTTGTAAGCAAGTCATATTACTTACTATACGGGAGCCCATTCTAACAATTGCATGAATTTTAATGAGTCACAGGCGCTGCTAATGACATTTGAAACATGATGACGTCAATGTCAAAACAGCATTACTTCGTCGCGCCATTAGGAACGTCATTTGGAACATTTTGTTCGTTTGGCTTAAAGGTACATGCCCACTCAGTAGACACAAACTGTTCTTTATGGGAATTAAATAAGTGTATAATTGATCACTATACCACAGTTTCTAAAGAATACTGAGTGCCCCTATACAGATATAATCATTTAGTAATATTTATTTTACTGATAAGTGGACCGCGTTGGTAACAGACTATTTCAAAGGTAATGAGGCATGATATTTTTTCATTATTTAACTAATTAAATGCGGTCACTAAAATCATAATATGATGATCATTGCACATACAAAAATAAATACAGAGAATATATAGTAATGTCTGTTAACATTTTAATGAAACACTTTATCGCCCCTGATGTCAGTGTGTAAATTAGAGTCTAGAATAAAAATTAGAATAATGCCAATCATTACGTGGGGGTAAGGTGAAAGTAATGTTTATATTTGCCAGAAAATGTCTCAGATGATGTGTCTGATATAAAGAACATTTGCAAAGTATACTTTTCTAGCAAAGTATACTTTGAGGGAGAAATTTTAAATTTTGATAAATTTTTATTATTTTTTTATTATACTCAATTTATTACATTAATCAACAGCCATTTTGGCTGTGATAATGTAATAAATTCAGTATAATAATTCTGCATACTTTTAATCATGAAATATATTCAGTTGTTAGCTTTATATGAAATAATGCATTTCAGGAAAAATAAATGATTACTCCCTCAAAGTATGCTTTGCTAGAAAAGCATACTTTGCAATGTTGATGAAATCGGCTTCAGGTGCGTGTGTCATATCACTTTTATGAAATGGGTTACAGCACGTCATAACAAGGTTGTCATGTGATACACATGTGTACATGTGGATGTAAGGCGGCCATTGAACCGACATGATAAACAATAACAATACCACTAATGGAGGCCTGGGAAAATAACGGGTGTCATTGAACGGACATGTAAAACAAAAAGAATCTCTGCTCGCCAGCTGCCTGCCCGAACACCACCGTCTGCGTTAGTCTTGCCAAGATATCAACGTTTCTGAACTTCAAATCGCAGTCAAGCAGTTTGATTGGCTGAGCTACAGCTCAGCCAATCAAACTGCTTGACTGCGAGCCCAATAGAAACGTCGACATGTGTGCAAGATTAACGCAGGCGGGTGTGGTGCATGCTATTATCCGCGGTTATCGCAATAACAGCTGTAAGCGATCATACACACGAGTCTAAACCGACAGATGAAAGCGAGCTAGACAATATAGAAACTGCGCATTGTGCCAAATGTTATTATATTTTAGTAGCTTGCAGTGCGAAATAGCATACGTGTGTATTGTGTCTGTTCTATCGACTATCTAATAGCATACGTGTATTGTGTCTGTTCTATCGACTGTCTACATTTGTGCACTAAGGCCATACAACATACTTTGGTTCTACGGAGCCCAGCAGGTGACTTTGATTTTTTTTATTAATTCATTCCCACGAAATAACAATTCGCTCCCTCGAATTAACAATTCGTTCCCACGAAATAACAATTCATTTCCACGAATTAACAATTCGTTCCCGTGGGAACGAATTGTTATTTCGTGGGAACGAATTGTTAATCTTCAGGGAACGAATTGTTAATTCGTGGGAACGATTGTTAAATTGAGAGACCGAATTGTTATTTCTTGGGAACGAATTAATAAAACCCTACTCCGTGGTTCTCAGATATCGCCGCGTCAGAAAATCCCTGCGCGCCATGGACAAATAAAAACATACTGTAAATTCGCCACATGATCGATCAAAACTCTAGCCTGCAAACATGTGTTACATCCAATCATGTCTGGCGGGTGGTTAGTCGGGCGAACGCGACGGCGTAAATTAACGGTACGGGTTCCTCCTTAAAGGAATCACGATTTGCCTGGTTTAGGCTCTTTGGCTCTTTTTTTTACCTGGGAGTTGAATTGGGTTATTGCCCATTATACAAGTAGTACGATTAGTACTGATCCAACTGCGTTTAGGAGGGGGCCAAGTGATTCTGGTGAGGCGAGGACCTGGCATCAGATCAGGATTATTCTGATTTCAGGGCTGAATATGTAGTATTTTTATTGTAAATATTCAGTTCTGATTTTGGGACCCCCCGCATTTGTACATTTACTTGAACATGTACATGTACTTGTACATGTAATGTTTGGGATTTAGTACTAAACCCATTGACCCGGCCTTAAATGACCTTAGCTGTTGATATGCCACTAAACCCCAACAAACACAAACTTCAAAATTATGATAGTCTGTAAATTTCACATTGACAATGTTTTCTTGTATATAAAGTATGATCATTGCACATCAAAACATAACTACAGAGAATAAATAGTAATGTCCGTTAACATTTGAAGGAAACACGGTTATTGCCCCTGACTGTGTGAAAATTTATGTCTGATATGAAATGTATAATAATGCCAATCAATACGTGTGTAATGGTGAAGTGAATGTTTATTTTGCAAGAAAATGTCTCACATGATGTATCTGATATAACAACAAGTTTGTGTGTACTGAGTGGGTATGTACCTTTAAATTGACATGCAAACTTGAAAAGGAAATAAGAGACGAACATGTGCCCCACGGCATTCCAATAGATGTACACGAAGTTACTTGTACATACATCGCCGCTTTTCTTCGATTTTGATTGACAACGAACACTACTTTATCCCGTCAACACAGTGCGTATGTGCCGTGAAACACGGTGCCATGAAACATTTTTGATATCCAGTCAATACAATTTTTGCATTTTACAGCCATTTGTAGGTGTTGACGGGATAAATAGAATAGTAGGTTAGTGCCGTGAATGGGAAAAATATCTGGCGCGGCACGGAAACGGGATGTGCTCGGCAGAGCCTCGCCCATCCCGTTTCCTGAGCCTTGCCAGATATTTTTTCCCATTCACGGTACTAACCTACTATTCTCTATATATTTTTCCAACATGATGGAGAGCATTCAATCAGAAATTTATGTTAACTGTTAACGCCACATACGGCTGTACCGTTCAGGTATGTTCACATTGTTATCATGGTTATAGGTTATTTGATTTGTATGTAGATTATGGAAGCGTCCTGGTGCCAATGCTAAAATGTTTTTATCTCCTAATTACTGAGTCCGAATTAGGAGATAGTATCTCCTAGTTAGGACTTGCTGTCTACTAATTAGGACTTATTATCTCCTAAGGAGTTAGTATCTCCTAATTGGGAGTTAGTATCTCCTAATTAATTAGAAGATCAATATACAGTGAAAAATCGCTAAACCGGACACCCTGGGAGGTCCCCAGGGGGTCCGGTCTAGCGAGGTTTCACTGTAAATCAAGCATCTGATTATTCCGAGCCATAGGTGTGTGCTATGCGATCACGAACAGACAGTGTCACCTGAGATAAATGACCAAGAACCCCATCAAAATTATGATCGCATGTGTTTTCTTGGTGTTCGGTTTAGAGAGGTTCCACTGTATTTTAACCTGGGTACCATAGTAGATATATACACGAGTCCGCAGCGTGCGATATTGCGGGACTTTAGGAGCGTTAGGAGCGCAAGATCGTTGCGCTGCGGAACGCGTGGCATATATCCACATACAAATCAAATAGCCTTTTTAGTATATACGTACATCATTTGTAATTTATATGCGCTTCAAAAAATATACAAAATGTAAATAAAATAAATAAATTAGTGGCGATTTAGAAGGAACTATTTTGCGAGGTGAAGCGTAGTTCCGGCACTGACCAATATGAACTCACGAGACGTCAATAAGGAAATATATTGACGTCTTGTGTTGTATTGTGTTTAAATGGGAAACGAAAGTACGTATATAATAAGGCAATATATCGACGGATTGTGCTCCATTGTGCTTCAATGGAAAACGAAAGTACGTTGTACATGTACGTATATAACAAGCCCATATACACCACGGCCTGCGCTAATCTTGCCAATATTTGTAAATGTGTTACAAAGTAATTTAATATCGTGTTTGAATGTAAGCAGCTTGATTGACTGAGCCTGAGCTGTTTCAGTCAAACAAACTGGTTGATTGCGAGTTGGGATTGCCAATAGATGTTCAGAAACGTTGACATCTTGGCTTGATTAACGCCGGCGGTTGTGTATTTCACAGTGTTAAGTGTTATATTCCTAATCCTGGGTGATCGTTGAACAAGACTGTCATTTTGAAAGGAGGCGTTTGGTCGCCCGCGTTAACATTGACAATCCGTCATTCCGTCTCTATAGGAACTTACATGTAGCTGTTGCTGGGACATTAACAGGTTTAAGTCACCACTGTATGTAGTTTGCGACCGGTGTAGGCCCTGGTCAGACTGCAGTGTTCGTTATTGGGACGGAGAGTTACCGTATCGCAAGTATATAGTAGATCGGTCGGTACTACTGTCTGTTTCACGAAAGCTGCCCAAAATTTACGGTTATATAAACAATGCAAAAACAATATTATTTTTGAAAATGCTACCTGTTAACAAAATTTAAGAATGAGCCTTCTTTTAATTTTGTAAAATTTGGTCCAATCTTGATTTTATTACGAAAAACTATTTCAGATGTCTATGGGGATTTAACATGGGGAATTTGTTCTAATTTCAGAAATAGTGGAACGATTTTCAAAATTTAACTTTTGTTTTCTTAGTTAGATCATTTCCGAGCTATCTAGCCAGTCAATTTACAATTTTTTTCGTTGTTCGACTCCTCCCACAGCTCCTCTACCTCATTTTCCCCCATGTTGAAAAATATAAAATCAATATTTGTTTAAATTTCACGAAATAAAAAGAAGGCTCATTCTTAAATATTGATATTATCAAAACAAATATTGTTTTTGCATTGTTTATATAGCCGTAACATTTGGGCAGCTTTCGTGAAACAGACAGTAGACTAGTCTGACCCGGGTCGATTCATGGTTCAGTTCCAGGGTGTCAGTATTTCTGAGATACGTTGTATTTCCTGCTCTACTAGTCCTTTCGGATGGGGACTTTAAAAGGTGGTCCCGTGTATCAGATTTGAAGGAGAGTCTGGACACGTTAAATAACCAGAGGGGACTATTCTAATAAGAGATAGGTCCCCTGGGGCCGGTTCCCCCTGTATCCACCTCCTTCCTTTCTCCCCTTCTTGGGAGATGACATGCAAGGTCTTCGAGCCAGTGCCGTCTTTAAATCCAAGCATTACATTTACTATAGTCTGTTTCACGAAAGCTGCCCAAATTTTACGGCTATATAAACAATTCAAAAACAAGATTTCTTTTGATAATATTAAATTAAAGGAAAAATTAAGAATGAGCGTTCTTTTTATTTCGTGAAATTTGGTCAAATATTGATTTTATTGCGAAAAAAAAATTTCCCCATGGAGGTTTCGGAGTCAATTTAAAAAAATAAATGTTCTTTGACTCCTCCCACAAGTCCTCTACCTCTTTTTCCCCATGTTAAATTCCCATAGAGAAATCAATTTTTCGTAATAAAACCAATATTTGACCAAATTTCACGAAATAAAAAGAAGGCTCATTCTTAAATTTTGCTTTAATTTAATATTATCGAAAAAAATATTGTTTTTGCATTGTTTATATAGCCGTAAAATGTGGGCAGGTTTCGTGAAACAGACTATAGACTTAGTTTGGGGGCGAACACGGGCAGGTGTTGTCGCTGCGTATACGTACTACGGGGCGCCATGCAGGACAGGTTAATTATGTGTACAAAACCAATTTTGTCCAGACAAAATTTAGTTTTGTAACACTAAAAATCACAAAATCCAATTATTTAAAATTCTGATATACAAAATTCATTTTTGTTATAAAGAATTCAATTTTGTAAGACAGAATTGAGTTTTGTGAACAAAACTGAGTTTTGTGGCACATAAGTGAATTTTGTGACACAGAATTGAGTTTTGTGGCACAAAAGTGAATTTTGTTGACAAAATCAGTATATATTTAATTTTGTTTTGTTTTTGTCAAGTTTATAGGTACAAAAATGTATTTTGTTGACAAAATTGAGCCATATCCCACTTGGCGCCCCGTACGTACACGTACCTCCGCGAAAACTCCCGAATCGTGCGTTAGCATCACTCGACATTGGGGGCGAACACGGGCAGGTATTGTAGCTATGCATAAGTAACTTTGCAAAAACTCCCGTATCGTCTGATTGCTACGGACGATACGGGAGTTTATGCAGAGTTACGTGTCCGCAAATAGTTTCGGTACTAGACTTCAGTGGCGAACGGACGCTCATACGAGAGGATACTTATTGGGTATTTATTTTCTTTTCTGGGTATCTAATAAGCAAATTTTCTATTGTTCCAAGTACCCAATAAGCAACGGAATGAATGGAATTTGCAGTTACCTATTGTTCTCGGTACCCAACAAGTACCCTCTTGTGTGCCCGGAACTCTGCAAAACCTCCCGTATCGTCCGTACACTACGGACGATACGGGAGTTTATGAAGAGTTACGTGTCCGTAGACTTACCTTCGGGGCGAACACGGGTAGGTGGTCGGGCGGATCTCCGTGCCCAGTGTCTGTGTCATCATGGTAGTGCTTCGCCACGGGCGTCGACATATGGCCGGGCCGGAACTTCTTCGGCTTAGACGGAATCTGGGGGCCGTCCGTGGCAGGGGGCATGGGCGGGGGCGGCGGGGGCGGCGGGGCTGGTTTCAGCCCCAGGGTCGGGTCGATTGCGGGGATAGCCATACCGGGGTAGTGCTGATTCGGTAGGTAGTCGTCGCCCGCTTGACCTGGCGGTCTGATCATTCCTGGAAAGTGTTGTCCGTCAGCATCTAGATGGGCCAGGTGAGATGGAATGGGTGACGGAGTGGGTGTGAGCGGTTTGGGGGCGACGGGAGGCGGCAGTTTTCTCGTTTCCATTGGCGATTTCGCCGGGAGCGACCAGTCGGTTTTCGGCGGCTCAAACATAGGGTACCGCGGGTCTTTCGGCGGCGGGATGAAAGGCTTCGTTTTCGGCTGCGCGCGCCGGGAGCCGAAATTGTCCAACCGGAAGACGGGAACGTCGACGGGACCTTGACGCGCCTCCCACTTGGCCTGCTCACTCACCAACACAGGGTCTACATTCTCCTTCGTCTCCGCTAACGACGTTCGCTTTTTCGGCTTCGGGAGCGTGTGACTTCGGTACGGCGACTCGTCCCTAGTCGGTACGGCCGTTTTAATTGGCGGCTTCCACATCATGGACTCCTTAGTCTGTTTTTCACTTTGTTTTTCAATTTTCTTTTCACTTTGGATATTATTTTGATTCGGAACGGGGGAGAGTGACTTTGGTTTCCACATGGGGACGTTATGGGTCTTATTTAACGGTCTACTCTCGCGTTCTCCCTTCAAAACACTGGTCGGCATCGCAGGAAGTCCCGACGAACCGCCGATGCTGGAAACTCGCGACTCGGTGACCTTTTTCGTCACTCTGCTGCCATCAGAGGCTTGGACAACGACCTCCTCCTTGTGTACGTCGTGTCTCGTGTTGCCCGACGTTGTACTGTAACTGGACTGAGACTTCGTCATGACGCCAGAGCCGCCGAGAATGTCCGACTGCACGGTCATCACGTTGTGCTGTGTTTGCGGGGGCTCGTGGGTATGGTTGGCCGGCGGACCCGATACCTCCGCCATGACGACGGGGCGCTGTATACGCTGCGGATCCTGGGGGCGGTTGGCGGGCGGGGCGGAGGCGGGCCTGAAATGTAAATGTTGGAATTTGATTAAATAAAATAGTGCGATTGATTCACATAGATCATATGCAGTCAATAAATGAAATTATCCCGTCAACACAGTGCGTATGTGCCGTGAAACACGGTGCCATGAAAAAAATTTGATATCCAGTCAATATTATTTTTGCATTTTACAGCCATTTGTAGGTGTTGACGGGATAAATAGAATAGTAGGTTAGTGCCGTGAATGGGAAAAACATATCTGGCGCGGCACGGAAACGGGATGTGCTCGGCAGAGCCTCGCCCATCCCGTTTCCTGAGCCTTTCCAGATATTTGTTCCCATTCACGGCACTAACCTACTATTCTCTACCTATTTTCCTTATTTCTGAACCAAAGTATATGTTGTGACCACTCATTTGAACCGTCTCGGCGAGACGGTTCAAATGGTGGTCACATATACTTCTGATGAGAAATAAAGAAATTCTTGAGCCCTGCCAGATATTTTTCCCCATTCACGGCACTAACCTACTATTCTCTGTAACAACTATTGAATATATGACACATCATCCGAAACACGGCGCCTTTAACACGTGTATTGTTTTCAAATATCAATTTCCAAACATGTATCTCGTATTTTACTTTGGCTGAAAGGTGGAAACGAATGTACTGATCGTTGGCTGTGACTGGAAAAAATGTGGCTTTGGCATAGAGGTTAGTGCACTAGACTTCAATATCAGAATTTAAGCAAATAAAATACATGTAGTGTGATTGGTTGACATAGACCATTTGTAGTACATACATGGAAATAAACATGCACAGCTCAGGCTCAGCTAATCACTGTGAATTGGCAAGATTAACGCAGGCGGTGGTGTGCTCGCTTTACTAGGCGGCGTGGTACGGCCAGTGTTAAAATTGGCAAGGAATTCCTTCGACTTTCTGATTACCACATTGAAAACTACGGACATAGATTTTTTATTATTAATTCGTTCCCACGAAATAACAATTCGTTCCCTCAATTTAACAATTCGTTCCCTCGAATTAACAATTCCTTCCCACGAAATGACAATTCGTTACCTCAATTTAACAATTCGTTCCCTCGAATTAACAATTCGTTCCCACGATATAACAATTCTTTCCCACGAATTAACAATTCGTCCCTGTGGGAACGAATTGTTATGTTGTAGGGCGAATTATAAGTAACAGTTATAGTTCACATATTGAATTTTTAATAAATTAATTTCGAACGAGCGCTAACTAGCAAGAAATTTGTTTATTAAATATTCAATATGTGAACTATAACTTACTTATTGTTTACCCAGCCAGTCGCGAAGCTCCGCCCCTAAACGTAATTTCGAATTGCTATACTAGTATGTAATTGGCGGTGTGGCTCGAAGTGAGCGCGTGTATGGGCGGCAATATGCTTTGCGTCTCGTGAACTGATGAAAGCAAGGCGTAAAATCAGCTATAAATATAGCGCTGAACATGTAATGATTAATTTAATAGATGTTGGCGAAAGCGTCGCAATAAGCGATTAATTGAGACGAAATGCTGTTCTTTCATTGGTCTAGAAACGGGTAAACCATAAATAATGTTACACGTATCTGACTTACAGTTTCACTTCCACAATTCCGAAATAAATATCCCTTTGCTACTAGACAATGTGCAACTGTAGATATGAAATACGCACACTCAACGTTCCATCATCGCTGACAGTGAAATGCAGAACGCAGTTTGTGAAACTGGAGAATCTGGTGAAACTCTTAAAAAAGACTCAACAAACGGAGACTGCATACCCTGTTGAAACAATTATCCTTGAGACTGAAACTGGAACCAGTCATGATAAACAGGGTCTCACTGGGATTTTGTCCTTGCGTCTGACATGGGGCGTAATTATTGATTGTTTTTATATGTTATCTCCCTTGAGATAGCATATTGTGTCACGCAAATTTCTATTGGGGCAGCCATTGATCGTGCTACGCCTAAACGGCGATTACGACCAAGAAAATAGTGCCTGTGCCATAATATCATATGTCGTGTTGGTCTGTCTTGCTTTGTATCTAAAGCTCTACATATACAAATCTCTATAGTTTTCACAGTTTTGTGCTCGGTTAGAACGCGCCATTACGTCACCAGACCAATTCACAAGGGTTGCACTGAAATTTTGAAATTGATGCGGTTACATCACGCGACGTGTACTGCGGCCCCGGAATAGAGGTATGTGTAAATTAGCTGTTTGAATGGAGCAAAGTACCGAATGTACTGCATATATGCTCAAATTAAACGATATTTCCGATGGAAATGTAACAATAACGTTCGACCATGTCCAGCCGTGGGTAAACGTTTGCCGTGACACTCAGGAACTGTTTAAACCCGCGGCCTACAGCCTTGGGATTCAAACAGTTCCCAAGTGCCACGGCAAATTACGGCCTTGGGTTCAAACAGTTCCCGAGTGCCACGGCAAATTAAGGCCTTGGGGTTCAAACAGCCACGGCAAACGTTTACCCACGGCTGGACATAGTCGAAACATATAATGACTACTAGTGTACTAGACATCATCGGAGACACACGGCGCCTTTAAAATGTGTTTTAAAATATTTAATATATATCCCGTATTTTACTTGGCTGATAGGTGGAAACCAGTATCCTGGTATATGCCTGTGACTGAAGAAATGGGGCTTATGGGCTTTGCGACTAGTGTAGATCCATATCAGCTTGTATAATCTGCAGTTCTAACAAGCAATATATAAAGTGCTCAGGCTACATGAGTGGTATGTGCTATTTGATCAGGAGTTACGATGGTCACAAAACTCACAGGCCGCATTTCTCCAGTCACAGTCACATTTACGTTTGTTGAAATGTACTAATTGAAATAACGTGGCTTTGTATAATTGGAACACAGAGCTCCAGATAAGGTGCGTATTGGCGTATTTTACGCATTGATTATCAAAAGTGGGAGTACACAATACGCACAGCAATGTGAACATATGCATTGATTTTCAAATTGAGTAGTGAAAATACTGTCATAAGGTTGAAAATTCACTTAGTTGAGCTGCAAAAAAGCAAACAGTTTGCTTTTTGCAGCTCATATAAGTGAATGTTTGAATTTGTTATACATTTTTTTTTTATCATTTGTTCCCTATTTAGTAATGACGAAAATCAATAATTAATTTGTAAAAGTAAAATACGCAATGAATATGAAATCCGGGGGTATAGTACGCTTTAGACACAAAGCTTATCTGGAGCCCTGCGAACATTGCAACTACTGTAACGCCAGTCCCTTACAACGCTGAATTCATTTATGCGCAAGTTGTAATCATAGGCAATCTGTAACGAACGCGCTTCTCACTAATGCGACCCCGGGTTCGATCATCGACAGGGGCAGTTTATGTTGGTTGTCGCCAGATTGGACAGCTTCCTCCGTGTACTCCGGATTCCTCCCACATTAATGACCGCCAGCACGCCTTGATATGAGCCAACGAAAGCATATGTATACGTGCTCTCGCGCTTGTTTGTAATCGTTGTAAAAATAAATAAAGTTTAAATAAAAACAACGCTGAATTATTTTATGCGCAAGCTGATCTGGAATCTGTAGATCAGCTTGCGATATAAATTAATTCAGCGTTGTAATTCGGCGTTAGCGCTATAATTCAGTATTGTAATGCAGCGTTGTAATGTTTCGTACCTAATGACCTCCATAGCGATCTGATTCCCCGCTAACTCCACGATGTCCATAGCGTTACCGTGCGACTTCCCAGACATCGGCGAACCATTGATGCTCGTGACGATGTCGCCCTCTCTCAGGTCCGCGTCGTCCGCTCTGCTCTTCTTCCGGATCTGAAACAATTATGAAAGTAAAATTTGAATAAAATTATTTGATTTTGAATAAAATTTGAATTTGAATAAAATTTGAATAAAATTTGAATTTGAATAAAAATTTGAATTTGAATAAAATTTGAATAAAATTTGGTGCAACATGATGGGGAGACATCTGGGGCCCGTTTCACTAAACTTCTTACGACTAAAATGTTCGTAAGTGCAAATTTAGGATCGTCTGGAGATTTCAATTGATGGATTTACATTTATTGAGCATAGGCTGCATATGCAGCCTATGTTCAATACATGTAAATCCAATAATTGTTTTCAAGAAAACACTGGTAATGTGAAATTTACAGACTATCATAATTTTGCACTTACCAACATATTAGTCGTACGAAGTTTAATGAAACGGCCCCCAGAATACAGCAAGTTATGCATTGTTTTCATCAAATTTATATACAAAGTCTGATATCTGAAGGGTTTGTTGACCCCTTTAACATGTTTGAGAATTCACTAAAGGCTGTGTTAAAGTAAGAACAATATACACAGTGCTGTATATATATACCTGTATTACCATGCATACTGTATTGATTCCAGTGACTTGTAAGCAGTTATCTGAGTGTATTGGCACTACTGTCTACTTGCCTCCTATGCGAGTAAATACGGTTTTACCTATGGCTGAGGCACTTCTAATAATAGACAGTGCATCAGTTTTGACATTTTACACATTGAAAACGTGTCCATTGTATAATAGTGATTGTAGAAATGCCCAGATATCTAGCGTTTTGTGTAGTCTGCTGGAATAATATTTATAGGACGTTGTCATCCTATATATGTGGGACGTATTGCACCAAATTTTATTAGATTTTCTGCCATATTATTTGCTGCAGGTGTCGAACCCTCCAAGTTGTGAAACTGTCCGACAGCATGTACAAACTAAAATGGCAGAGATGGCAATTCAATGATGTGTATACTATACTCTAAGTAGAACAGGGTCAGTTATACTTTATTTAGATATTCAGTCACATGTATGATTCTACTACATTTGAAACAAACGATCATATTCTATATAGTCAGTCCTTAAAGGTACATGTCCACTCAGTAGGCACAACATGTTACTTACATCAGAGACTTCATCTGACACATTTTCTGGCAAAATAAACATTAATTCACCGTTATTCCACGTATTGATTGGCATTATTATACATTTTATATTGGCCGTAAATTTACACACTGATATCAGGGGCGATAACCGTGTTTCCTTGAAATGTTAACGGACATTACTATTATTCTCTACCTATTTTCCTTATTTCTGAACTAAAGTATATGTTGTGACCATCAATTGAACCGTCTCGGCGAGACGGTTCAAATGGTGGTCACTACATATACTTCTGATGAGAAATAAAGAAATTCTTGAGCCTTGCCAGATATTTTTTCCCATTCACAGCACTAACCTACTATTCTCCATATAGTCAGTCCTTAAAGGTACATGCCCACTCAGTAGGCACACAATGTTACTTACATCAGAGACATCATCTGACACATTTTCTGGCAAAATAAACATTAATTCACCGTTATTCCAAGTATTGATTGGCATTATTATACATTTTATATTAGCCGTAAATTTACACACTGATATCAGGGGCGATAACCGTGTTTCCTTGAAATGTTAACGGACATTACTATTTATTATCTGTATTTATTTTTTGATGTGCAATAATCATACTTGATAATCTATCGAAAATATTATTGTTTCAGGTGACGCATTTAACTAGTATAAATAATTAAAAAATACCATGCCTCATTTGTATATGAAAATAGCCTGATACCACCGCGCGTCACTATCAGTAAAATAAATATTACTAATTGATTATATATGTATAGCGGGCACTTGTAATTTTTAGAACTGGTGGAATAGTGACACAATTATACACTTATTTAATTCCTATAAAGAACAGTTTGTGCCTACTGCGTGGCCATGTACCTTTAAGTCCAGTGTAAATATTTACATTCGTCTGGATCTACATCAATGATTGACGTGTGGTAATGGTTACAATGTTGCCCTACTGTCTGTTTCACGAAACCTGCCCAAATTGTACGGCTATATAAACAATGCAAAAACAATATTTGTTTCGATAATATTAAATTTTATGAAAAGTTATGAATGAGCCTTCTTTTTGTTTAGTGGAATTTAGTCAGATATTGATTTTATTGCGAAAAAACAATTTCCCCATGTTAAATCCCCATAGACATATTCACAGAGTGAAGATGTCTGGGGATTTAACATGGGGATTTTTTTTAGAATTTCAGTAATACTGGACCGATTTTTAAAATGTAACTTTTGTTTTCTTAGTTAGATCATTGCCAAGCTATCTAGCTAGGTTTCGGAGTCAATTTAAAAAAAACTATTTGTTTGACTCCTCCCACTATCTCTATTTTATTGCGAAAACAACAACAATTTCCCCATGTTAAATCCCCATGCGTGAAGATGTCTGTGGGGATTTAAGGGTACATGCCTACGCAGCAGGTTACACTGTACTACTACTTTTCATTTTCTGTCATGCCTTATATGAGCAATTTGTCTACCCACTAACGAGTTATTTTTAATTACGGCGCGTGTTAATTGGTGTTAAATCGCATTTTATATGCCGCGACCAGAAAGGGTATTTTCCGACCTCGTGCTATTTTTACCAACACGCGTCACGTGACACGGTCAATCATATCACATCTTTGACATGCGTAGTGAAGTATCGGAAGTTGAGAAGAAAAATCTCTGTTCGAGTCCAAATCTAAATCTCCACGTAACTCTTTCCCTTTGGTGATCTGGTCGCCAATATTAACCACTCTCTCTCTCTCTCTCTGTACTGCCTGTCCCTCAGACATTTCACTTTTTTTTTGGCCGACGCCGTTTCATACAATTTCCGTCCTGGACGTTTCGACATGTTGATATTCTTGTTTACATATTGGGAAGCCTTCTGACGTGTGTAGTATACTGCGCATGCGCACCGCAAGCCGTGATGTGAAAGTCATCGTCCCCGTACATTATCAAAATAGACTGTTACCGCCGCGCGTCGCTAACAGTAAATTGATAATTAATTAATGATTATATTTGTATAGCGGGCACTCGTAATTTTTAGAAATGGTGGAATAGTGACATAATTATACACTTATTTAATTCCTATAAAGAACAGTTTGTGCCTACTGCGTGGGCATGTACCTTTAACATAGGAATTTGTTTTCGAATTTCAGAAATAGTGGACCGATTTTCCAAACCTAACTTTTTCATTTCCAATCTATCTAGTCCGGTTTCAGAGTCAATTTCCAAAATGTTTCGTCTTTCGACTCCTCCTCCACGTTCTCCACCTCTTTTCCCCCATGTTAAATTCCCATAGAGAAATCATTTTTCGTAATAAAATCAATACATGTACTTGAAAAAAAAATTACGAAATAAAAAGAAGGCTCATTCTTAAATTGTGCTATAATTTAATATTACCGAAAAAAAGATTGTTTTTACATTGTGGATATATCCGTAAAATTTGGGCAGGTTTCGTGAAACAGACAGTTTATTATATACCTACCCATGCAATACATAGTTATAGGATGCAAATAAAAGTAATATATTCTCATCGACGAAATATACATCTTCCGGTGAAAATACAACTACTTCCGCTATCTATATTCATAACGCGCACCTGCAGTGCCGGACTGCAAATAGGCTGCAAATACACATTCATTCCCGTATACAGTCTAAAAAACTGCTAATTTTCATGGAGCGGTATATAATAAAATAGAATATTCATATTTTTGCAACGAATACGACATATATGTTCATCTCGTGGTGTTTAATGTCCATATTTCACACCACTCGATGAACATATATGTCATATTCGTTGCAAAAATATGAATATCCTCTATATATCCCGTCAGCGGTGTCCGGTATACTTTCCTTTCGCATCTGCAACTACGATGATTGATTCACAAGGTGCATGATCACGTGGTTATAACAACAACAACAGTGGCTGAAAGTGTAGAAATCTTGAAAGTATTATTTGATATTTTCCTTAATATGAAACGGATATTGATGAAATATGGCGCAGCAAACGCGTCTTCATGAGCTGCATTTGGTGGTCCAGGGAGTTTGACACAGACTTATGTCGTTTTTGCGAAGAATCGATTTCCGTGTCGGAGACACGAAAATCGATTCTTCGTAAAAACGACAGAAGTCTGTGCGAAAATACAGAGACCACCAAATGCAGCTTAACAAGACGCGTTTGATGCGACATATTTCATCAAAATCCGTTACGTAATAAGGACACTATAAAAGAATACGTACTTTGAATCGGTACTTGTTGTTGTTAGTACCACGCGATCATACACCTTGATTCACAGATTCACTGATTGGGGAATGTACCTGGGGAGAGGGGAATTACAATAAAATATTTCAGCACTGAAAAACAGTGTCGTGATCCGATGCCAGATACCCTTACCACACATGTAGCCTATTTCATCAACAGCGCTATGCATACTTATCTAGATAAGTATACTTTGAGGGAGTAATCATTTATTTTCCCTGAAATGCATATATTTGATGATTAAAAGTACGCAGAATTATTATACTGAATATATTACATTATCACAGCCAAAATGGCTGTGATAATGTATTAAATTCAGTATAATAAAAATTAATAAATTTATTCTTAAATTGAAAATTTCTCACCTCAAAGTATACTTTGCTAGATAATACTGTCTTCATTACATTATCACAGCTTAGTATAATATCAATTAATAAATTTATCTTTAAATTGAAAATTTCTCCCTTAAAGTGTACTTAGCTATACTGAGTGGGCATGTTCCATTAACCACCTGCCGTCATTTCTTCAATATCTGAACCAGTGTTGAAAGTGCGACACTAACTACAATGTTATCATCTACCAGTAGCCGATTTCATCAAAATTGCAAAGTATACTTTTCTAGCAAAGTATACTTTGAGGGAGAACTTTTCAATTTTAGGATACATTTATTAATTTTATTATACTGAATTTATTACATTATCACAGCCATTTTGGCTGTGATAATGTGATAAATTCAGTATAATAATTCTGCTTATTTTTAATCATCAAATATATGCAGTCGTTAGTTCTATACGAAATAATGTATTTGGGGAAAAATAAATGATTACTCCCTCGACGTATACTTTGCTAGAAAAGTATACTTTGCAATGTTGCTGAAATAGGCTACAGGTAGCGCCGTTTGACCTACTTTCGTCTGGCTATGAAACAATGTTTAACGTGTGATACCAGTTACAATGATGCTCTCTCTCAGGTCCGCGTTGTCTGACATACCTTTATTCCAGATCAGAAACGGATATAGGTCACCGTCTAGCCATTTTTTTTTGTGGCAATGGCACTCCTTGTATTGAGCTATGAAGCCCCGCAGGGGACATCATTTTTTTTTATTAATTCGTTCCCTCAATTTAACAATTCGTTTCCTCTAATTAATAATTCGTTCCCACGATATAACAATTCTGTTCCCACGAAATAACAATTATTATATCGTGTGAACGAATTGTTATTTCGTGGTAACGAATTGTTAAATAGAGGGAACGAATTTTTAATTCGTGAGAACGAATTGTTAATTGAGGGAACGAATTGTTATTTCGTGGGTATGAATTGTTATTTCGCGGGAACAAATTGTTATTTCGTGGGAACGAATTAATATGAAAGAATTCTACGTCCCCTGCGGGGCTCCGTATAGAGCAGACTTCACGTCCAGTAGATTCACTAATCGCCATTCAGTCAGTGAAACAACATAATTCTCGTAGCAAACAGTGTAGACCATGACCAAGGGCCCGTTTCACTAAACTTCGTAAGACTAAAATGTTCGTAAGTGCAAATTTAGGATCGTCTGGAAATTTCAATTGATGGATTTACATTTATTGAACATAGGCTGCATATGCAGCCTATGCTCAATAAATGTAAAGCCAACAGTTGTTTACACAATGTTAATGTGAAATTTACAGACTATCATAATTTTGAACTTACGAACATTTTAGTCGTACGAAGTTTAGTGAAACGGCCCCCAGACTCGCAAACAACGAACTATATGTGACACAGAAGCCATAAACTTCACCTATCCACATGTAACATGCAACCCTACAGACCATTCCACAAACATCTGTAAACATTGTAGATCCAGATGAGCCGGCTTGTAACTAGGGTTAACTATTTCAACCCTACAGACCATAAAGCCAACATTTACAAACACTGTAGATCCAGATGAGACGGCTTGTAACTAGGGTTAACCCTTTCAACCCTACAGGCCATAAAGCCAACATTTACAAACACAATATCCAAATGAGCCGGCTTGTAAGACCTATGGTGTTTTGGCAGTACATGTATTTTCAGATACACCTTATCTGACTAACTAACGGAATATTTCAGACATGATAACGGGACTGTCAATGTCAGATATTTATGGGTGAAAGGGTTATTGTTTGCCTGTGTTTATCTGAGTCAGTCTGTGAACTTGTACAACTTGAATGCACAGTAGTTGCTGTACATACATTCATGTCCATTACACACGGTGCCGTGACAGTATGAAGACAACTGTATACCCCCGTCAATGACGGGGGTATACAGTTGTCTTCATACTGTCGGCGTCTAACTGCAAGATTCTACGGAGTCCCACAGGGGACGTATAATTATTTTTTTTATTAATTCGTTCCCACGAAATAACAATTCGTTCCCACGAAATAACGATACGTTCCCTCAATTTAACAATTCGTTCCCACGAATTAGCAAATTGAAGGAACGATTTGTCATTTCGTGGGAACGAATTGTTAATTCCAGGGAACGAATTGTTATTTCGTGGGAACGAAGTAATAAAAAAATCAATGTCCCCTGCGGGGCTCCGTAGGATGCGGCTATATCAACATACGCGGCTATACAAAAATGTACATGCACATGTTTACAACTTCACGGCACGTAACCTAGAAGTTGATATAATAATGATCTACACAGAGCAAAAATCAAATAGGCCAATAACCTCCGAGCGATTTTAGACAAGCGTTTTGGCACTCAGTTGTGCTCCCAATACCGGCGAGGCATTTGCTCGTCACGGTTTGTCATAAGAGAAACGAGAAAAACAAACCTGGACATTGATACTATTATTTTTCCTGAGCTAATGACCCGCACCGCAACTTTCTCCACTTCTGACGGAGCAGCGAATAAAAGATGCTTCCACTGCCGCGTGGGGTGGTGTTTGGGAGCGTGTGAAGGGCAACAGTTTTGGCCCTCATGTACATTATTGGCTTTGTGGTACTTGAGCGTTGAGTCATTATAAAAGGAATACCTATTCCACCAACATTGCAAAGTATACTTTTCTAGCAATTACTACGCCAGAGTCACACCATACTCCCCAAAAGTAATATGATTTGCCATTTTGGCTGTGATAATGTAATACATTCAGTATAATAATACTGCATACTTTTAATCATCAAATATATGCAATGGTTAGCTAGTTCTATATGAAATAATGCATTTTGGGAAAAATAAATGATTGCTCCCTCAAAGTATACTTTGCAATTTTGATGAAATCGGCTACAGATGGCCGCGGCCTGCATGTCGAGCCCGCCGAGGCATTTGATGGTATCAGAGTGTATTTATTTGAAGTTTGAATTAAGGGATGTGGAGATATAAGGTATGTAAAAGCTTTAACGCAAATTTTAAAGTCATTTGACTTGATCTTGCGCATGTGGGCCGCATGGGTGGGCTATAGAATGAACTATGAATGATAATAAATAATTATTTGAAGTAAATCGGAGTAAGTGTTGTGGAGATATAAGGTATGTAAAAACCTTAACACAAACGTTAAACAAGTCATTTGACCCTGATCATGGACATGTGGACCATATGGGCATGCTATTGAATGAAAATATGGATGATGAAAAGGAGGTATTGGAAGTTTGAAGTAAATTGGAGTAATGATTGTGAAGATATAAGGTATGTAAAAACATTAACGCAGACTTTATAACAACGCAAACTTTTAAGTCATTTGACCTTGCAGCACAGGGGCCGCATGAGTGGGACACAGAGTGAATATATGGATGATGGCTAATACGCATTTGAAGTTTCAAGTCAATGTGACTTAGGACTGCAGAGATATAAGGTATTTACAAACTTTAACGCAGATTTCGGACGAACGGACGGACTGACGCACGGACGGGCGGACGTACAGACACACGGATACCCGGACGGACGGACGCACATTTTGATCACTATATCTCGCTTTCCGCAAGCGGGCTCGATAAAAATTAGTACTAATCATATTAATTTTGGGGAGTATGGTGTGACTCTGGCGTAATAATGCCATTACTTTTAGGGTAAGGGGCCAAATGACTGGTGTGGTATGGACCTGACACCAGGTTAGATTATTCTAATTTCAGGGCTGAATATTTACAGAAAAACAATAGAATTATGATTTTAGATTTAACCCTCCTCCCTTCCTTATCACAACTAGTAACATATGGGTTTCGACCCGTTAACCCGGCCTAAAATGACCTTAGATGTTGACATGTCGTTAAACACCATTAAATCAAATGCCGAATGCCTTAATTAGAGCTCTGTGTAGAACTGTTTTTCCATTTCCTGTCGAATTTAATCTGGTAACATGTAACGTATATATATTCGGGTGTAGATCCTGATCAGACTGTGCAAATACGTAAGCCCTATCTCTCCAGTCACAGCCACATCTACTGCGAGCACCCCAACAGAAATATACTCAGATTGCACTTATAGTATTATTCTAAGGCCATAAAATAGTACTTTGGTTCTCAGACACGGCGGAATGTGCAGCGGGAGAGCGGATTTTTTTAACTATACGTTTTTGTTCGAGATGTTCGATTCTGATTTTGACTGTTATCGTCAGACACAGTTAAGTTTACGGAAGCCCATTAGGGCCACTTCACTTGTTTTTATCTTTCCTTGAATTTTCGAGATGTTTTCTTGAATTTTCAAGATGTTTTCTTGAAAATTCAAGAAAAGATCTTGAAAATTCAAGAAAAGAACTTGAAAATTCAAGAAAACATCTTGAATAAATGGAAATTAAAAAGAAGTGAAGTGGCCCTAATGGGCTTCCGTATAAGTCAGCGTCAGATGTATGTTACTATTTTAGGTACCGCCATGTTATGTATCTAATATTAGTAGCATGGCTATGGCTATAACTACGGCTGTCGGTCGCCATTTTTACGGACATGTTTATTCCCCAGAACTCGTGTACTTATTACGTGGTAAAAACGGAACGTTTATAAACGGTTATAATTCATATTTCATAATACATATTTTGATGGTAAATGTATCAAATTAAAGGTACGGTCTCTATGCTCAATTCGGTATATAATATGTATGTCTACGAAGTGTGTGATTAATGCACCCCACACCAGATCAAGATTGTTACAAAGGCTGCCAATGGGGGCATCATCAGTGTGGGGCAGGCACACTTTCCTACTTTTTGTTTCTGCCGATGCAGTTTCAGTTCTTTGAGTACTTTGATTTTTGCAGTCGGCATATGCATATTATGTTCTATAGAGTTGCCATAATCTCTTTTAGACGCGTAAAATCACCAAATGTTCGTCAGACATGATTGGATTCAACATATGTGTGGATGGTAGTGTTTTGTTTTTGATCATGTGCCGAATTTACAGTACGATTTTATTTCTCCATGACGATAAAATGCCCAACGCGCAGGGATTTTTCTGACACGGCGATATTTGAGAACCAAAGTACCTTTTTATGGCCTAATCATGTTTTTAATTACTATCCGCTATTACATTCTGCAAACATCCCTGATGCATCTAAGGATTACAGAAACTATACATGACCCCACTTGCGTAGATACGCCAGATGATCACGAGCTACACTGGTCAGGTAACCAATACGTCCCATGTTGCCATGCCATGTCACGTATATTTATTATTGGAAAGCTCCGCATTCTGGCGGGGAGTAAATCATTAGTTGCCATGGAAACAGCACATACTCACTACTGGGTACAATCTTAGCGTCATTATAACGGCACATGCAGGTATACACACATACACAAGGAATACACACATACACAACCGCCTGCGTTAATCTTGCCAAGATGTAATCGTTTTTCAACATATATTGGCATTCTCAACTCGCATTCAAGGAGCTTGATTGGCTGAGCTCAGGCTCAGCCAATCAAGCTGCTTGAATTGAGTCGAAATATTCAAGTATTTTGAAATAAAAATAAATTCAAATAATGGCAAAATTCGCACAGGCGGTGGTGCACACAGGCAAACATCACATACAGCGTCTTGCAACGTCTATCCAACCCCGTAGTCAAAGAAATGTAAACGCAAGATCAAGAATTAAAAAGAAATGTAAACGCAAGATCAAGAATTAAAAAGAAATGTAAACGCGAGATCAAGAATTAAGCACCAGGGGCCCGTTTCACTAAACTTCGTACGACTAATATGTTCGTAAGCGTTAATTTAGGATCGTCTGGAAATTTCAATTGATGGATTTACATTTATTGCATATGCTCAATAAATGTAAATCCAACAATTGTTTACAAGAAAACATTGTTAATGTGAAATTTACAGACCATCATAATTTTGCACTTACGAACATTTTAGACTTATGAAGTTTAGTGAAACGGCCCCCAAGTTACATATTAAACATAAATAAATCGTGAAAATACTTACTGCGGAATGTCTCTAAACCGGGCGACCTTGCCAGGGTGTCGGGTTTAGAGAGGTTTCGCTGTAATCCAGGCACTCAGGTGTGTGCTTTGCAATCATGAACACGCATCATTGCAAATAAAATCAGTGAAACCGTTCCAAATTAAACCACCGAGGTCCCCAGGGTGTCTGGTTTAGATAGCGTTCACTATAATCCAAGTGTATTATCATTCCAAGACATGTATTTTGCAATCATGAACATGCATCAACATTGCCCATAGAATATCAGTGAAACTCTTCTAATTCAAACCATCGAGGCTCACATCGTATATGGCTTTGCGAGGCTCTAATGTACAACTTATTCCGAGGTCGTTGAGATACAAACAAAAGCGAAGGTTATTTCAAGATTAAAAAAGAAAACATTGAAATAATTTACTTTGGAATTGTAGTTAAATTAATTGGTTCGCTTCATCGTGGAAAATGCTTAGTATACCTGGTTGAATTATTCTGGATTGGATTCACTTTAACCCATAACATTCTGAGGATGCAACATTTAACTGGCGGTAAATTGTAAATATGTTATTTCTTTCGCATCTGGGCGCCGTTTCACTAAACTTCTTACGACTAAAATGTTCGTAAGTGCAAATTTAGGATCGTCTGTAAATTTCAATTGATAGGTTTACATTTATTGAGCATAGGCTGCAAATGCAGCCTATGCTCAATAAATGTAAATCCAATCATGTTTTACAAGAAAACATTGTTAATGTGAAATTTACAAACTATCATAATTGTGCACTTACGAACATTTTAGTCGTACGAAGTTTAGTGAAACGGGCCCCCGAAGTCTACAATGTGACTGGTCCGATACACAGTAAGCTCCGTTTTCCTGTGGCTGGGCGCAGTTTGTAGGGCTGTTATTGTAGCTGAACTCAATCAGGTTTTACTCCAACACAGATCTACGGCAGATTACATGGGACGCCCGCAATGTGTTTCTATCTCGTTCCTACGACATAGCATCTCGTTTCCAATATGTAGCATCTCGTTCACACAACATAGCATCTCGTTCCCATGACATACATCTCGTTCCCACAGGACAGGATCTCGTTCCCACAGGCTAGTTAGCTATCTGGTTCCCACGACATCGCCAGGCAATGAAAATGTAGTACAATCGTCATTCATGATGGTAGGGGTACTATATGTTATTCTGTTCAGTATTGGCTGATTATGTTCACGGAACGAGATTTTATCTCGTGGGATCGAGATAGCCAAACTCTATCTCGTGGGAACGAGATGCTATGTCGTGGGAACGAGACGGGAAACAAATGCACATGTCCCTTGTTTATCCCGTCAACACAGTGCGTATGTGCCGTGAAACACGGTGCCGTGAAACATTTTTGATATCCAGTCAATACTATTTTTGCATTTTACAGCCATTTGTAGGTGTTGACGGGATAAATAGAATAGTAGGTTAGTGCCGTGAATGGGAAAACATATCTAACGCGGCACGGAAACGGGATGTGCTAGGCAGAGCCTCGCCCATCCCGTTTCCTGAGCCTTGCCAGATATTTTTTCCCATTCACGGCACTAACCTACTATTCTCTACCTATTTTCCTTATTTCTGAACCAAAGTATATGTTGTGACCACTCATTTGAACCGTCTCGGCGAGACGGTTCAAATGGTGGTCACTACATATACTTCTGATGAGAAATAAAGAAATTCTTGAGCCTTGCCAGATATTTTTCCCATTCACGGCACTAACCTACTATTCTCTACCTATTTTCCTTATTTCTGAACCAAAGTATATGTTGTGACCACTCATTTGAACCGTCTCGGCGAGACGATTCAAATGGTGGTCACTTCTGATGAGAAATAAAGACATTCTTGAGCCTTGCCAGATATATTTTCCCATTCACGGCACTAACCTACTATTCTCTATAACATGTGTAAGCTACCGTGCAGATCTTCTACGACCGCCTGTGTCGTATTATGCTGATAGCTGTTCTTGTTTTGAACACTTTCCAAAAGAATGTGTTTTTTTTGTCTTCTAAATATCCGAATCTTGTTCAATCCATCCGTGATTTACATTACCGTGTTATATGTAAATTGTACCTGGTATGTACTAGAAACAAAATTGCTATCCCGCGCGAGATAGCAAATTGGAGGCGAATTATTGTAGCTAGGCATATACATGTAATTGCATATACTCGTGCACACTCGCATTTCCCGGTATGAAAGAACAACATGATTGGATTGAATGTATACTATATACAATACATATAAAATACTGAGGGACTAGAGATTAAACATATGCATTGCAGACATGTGAATACTACGGAGCCCCGCAAGTGTGACATGGATTTTTGTATTACTTCGTTTTCACGAAATAACAATTCGTTCCCTCAATTTAGCAATTCGTTCCCTCGAATTAACAATTCGTTCCCACGATATAACAATTCGTTCCCACGAATTGACAATTAGTTCCAACGAAATAACAATTCGTTCCCTCAAGTTAACAATTCGTTCCCTCGAATCAACAATTAACAATTCGTTCCCACGATATAACAATTCTGTTCCCACGAAATAACAATTGTTATTTCGAGGGAACAGAATTGTTATTTCGTGGGAACGAATTAATAAAAAAGAATTCTACGTCCCCTGCGTGGCTCTGTATCATATCAATGAACAGGGTGCAATAAAATAATAATTATAGTTTAAGGACCCGTGGAATCCGGATCATCCTATGATTCATATATACTTGCTTCGTATATGTGATGGGATATAAGCATAACATACATGTGAACATTCCCTTCTTACTATATCCTACACGGTGCATGGAGTTGCCATGTCGGCCATATTAGTGTGTACAAGCCATCGGCCAGTTTTACATATTGTAGCGTTTGACACATACCACTAATTATATCACACACACATGAATAAAATAAAATTTGCTGCAACCTGATCGGAAGACAATAGAGAACAGCGTGATATGCATTGTTTTCATCAAAATGTGATACAAAGTATGATATCTGAAGGGTGTGTTGACCCTTTGTTAAACTATTTCAGAATACCGTAATGGCCGGGTAAAGGTAAGAACAATACGCAATGCAGTAATTATATACCTGTATTATCATACATACCGTATCGAATTCAGTGACTTGTAAGCAGTTACCTAAGTGTATTGTCACTATTGTCTACGTGCCTGCTATGCGAGTAAATATATACGGCTTTTACCCGTGGCAGAGGTACATTTGTATTTGTATTTGTTCCCATGCACGGCACTAACCTACTATTCTATTTATCCCGTCAACACCTACAAATGGCTTTTAAATGCCAAACAAATACCCAAGTCACCGCACATATTCATACGCAGTGATTAGGTCGTATTGACAGGATATCAAAAATGTTTCACGACACCGTGTTTCACGGCACATACGCGCTGTTGACGGGATACAATATACTATGCACCAGTTTGACAATTTGCACGTTGAAAAGGTATCCATTGTCTATTTTGCGAGTGATTGTAGAAAAGCTCAGCTATCTAGCTTTTTGTGCAGTCTGCTGAAGTACTCATCGGACGTTGTCGTCATATATATATATGGGACGTACATGTAATGCACCAATTTTTAGTAGATTTTCTGCCATATTATTTAATGTATGTGTCAAACGCTCCAAGTGGTGAAACTGTCCGATGGCATGAACAAACTGAAATGGCAGAGATGGTAATTCAATGCTCTGTATAATATACTCGCAGAAGAACAGTGTCATATATACGTTATGTAGATATTCAGTCACATGTTCTTCGCAAAAACGACATAAGTCTGTGCTAAACTCCCTGGACCACCAAATGCAGCTCATGAAGATGCGTTTGTTGCGCCATATTTCATCAAAATCCGTTGCATATTAATGCTACTACATTTGAAACAAAAGGTTATATTATATAAAGTCACTTTTTGTGGTAGTTATTTTCCACGATTATTATGAATATCTTTGCAACGCTAGTTATACTTTATACCCCACCAAGGTTTTTGTTTGAACCTGTATCTTCAATAGTATTAATTATGAGCCTTCTTTTCATTTTGTGAAATTTGGCCCAATATTAATTCTATTACGAAAACAATTTCCGCAGAGTGAAGATGTCTATGGGGATTTAACATGGGGAAATTTTTCTAATTTCAGAAATAGTGGACCGATTTTCAAAATTTAACTTTTGTTTTCTTCGTTAGATCATTTCTAAGCAATCTAGCCAGGTTTCGGAGTAAATTTTTCGCAATAAAATCAATAATTGATCAAATTTCACGAAATAAAAAGAAGGCTCATTCTTAAATTTTGACAAAATTTAATATTATCAAAACAAAATACTTGTTGCATTGTTTATATGGCCGTAATATTTGGACAGCTTTCGTGAAACAGACAGTAAAGCAACCATACTTGCACACTATCACGAGCCAGTGATGTGCACCACAACCCACTGTGTATCAAATATAATTTGTGTGACCTTAACCTACAATTGCAATAGGTACATAGTTATTTCCCATGGTTAAAGTTTTTGTCTGAGCTTGTATCTTCAATAGTATTATGTCTACAGCCACCATACTTGCACACTATTGTGAGCCAGTGCCAGACGCGAAAACTCCCATATTGGATATCTGAGACATCATCTGAGACACAGTCACTTTACAGTTGGGATATCTGATACATCATATGAGACACAGTCACTTTACAGTTGGGATATCTGATACATCATATGAGACACAGTCACTTTACAGTTGGGTTTGACAGTGTTGGGATATGCTGACGTCTTTACATCATATGAAGACACAGTCACTTTACAGTTGGGATATCTGAGACATACAGAGACACAGCACTACAGTTGGGATCTGATACATCAGAGTCACAGTCACTTTACAGTTGGGATATCTATACTATCAGTCACTGAGCACAGTCACTTTACAGTTGGGATATCTAGACATAATCTGAGACACAGTCATTTCTTGAGATTACAGTCACTTTACAGTTATACTAGATTGATGGGATACTGACACAGTCACTTTACAGTTGGGATATCTGATACATCATCTGAGACACAGTCACTTTACAGTTGGGATATCTGATACATCATCTGAGACACAGTCACTTTACAGTTGGGATATCTGATACATCATCTGAGTCACAGTCACTTTACAGTTGGGATATCTGAGACATCATCTGAGACACAGTCACTTTACAGTTGGGATATCTGAGACATCATCTGAGACACAGTCACTTTACAGTTGGGATATCTGAGACATATTTCTTGATATCTGATACACATCTGAGTCACAGTCACTTTACAGTTGGGATATCTGATACATCACTAGACACAGTCACACCTTTTACAGTGATTTCTGGGATATCGGATACATCATCTGAGACACATCACTTTACAGTTGGGATATCTTGATACTTCACTGAACACAGTCACTTACAGTTGGGATAATCTGATACATCACCCTGAGACACAGTCACTTTACAGTTGGATTATCTGAATACAACATCTGAGACACAGTCACTTTACAGTTGGGATATCTGATACATCATCTGAGTCACAGTCACTTTACAGTTGGAATATCTGATACATCATCTGAGTCACAGTCACTTTACAGTTGGAATATCTGATACATCATCTGAGTCACAGTCACTTTACCGTTGGGATATCTGATACATCATCTGAGTCACAGTCACTTTACAGTTGGGATATCTGATACATCATCTGAGTCACAGTCACTTACAGTTGGAATATCTATACATCATCTGAGACACAGTCACTTTACCGTTGGGATATCTGATACATCATCTGAGTCACAGTCACTTTACAGTTGGGATATCTGATACATCATCTGAGACACAGTCACTTTACCGTTGGATATCTGATACATCAGCTGATCACGTCATTTATACAGTTGATATCTGATTACATCACGAGCCACAGTCACTTTACAGTTGATATCTGAGACATCATCTAGTCACAGTCCAGTTTACAGTGGGAAGCTGATCACATCAACTGAGACATCAGTCACTTTACAGTTGGGAATAAATCTGAGACATACCTCTGAGACACAGTCCACTTTACTGTTGGGATATCTGATACATCATCTGAGTCACAGTCACTACAGTGGATATCTGATACATCATCTGACTCACAGTCTTTGATACATCATCTGAGTCACAGTCATACAGTTGGGGATATTCTGATACATCATCTGAGACACAGTCACTTTACAGTTGGGATATTGGGATTCTGAGACACAGTCACTACGTTGGGATATGACACATCTTGAGCACAGTCACTTTACAGTTGGGATCATCTGGGATAGATACTTTCCACGTTCACATCATCTGAGTCACAGTCATTTTAACAGTTGGGATAATCTATACATCATTCTGAGACAGTCACTTTAGTTGGGATATGAGACATCATCTGAGCATCTTTACGTTGGGTATCTGTTACATCATCTGAGACACAGTATTTACAGTTGGGATATCAACACATCTGAGACACGTCACTTTACAGTTGGGATATCTGAGACATTATCTGAGACACAGTCACTTTACAGTTGGGATCATCTATTAGGCACAACATGCTCCTTATAGGAATTAAATAAGTGTATACTTGTGTACCTATTCCACCAGTTTTACTAATAACGAGTGAGCGCTATGCAAATGTAATACTTTAATAATCTTACATTACTGATAGAGACGCGCGGTTGTATCAGGCTGTTTTGATATACAAATGAGGCAGGACATTTTTACCATTATTTATATCAATTATAATCATTGCACATCAACAAATAAATAAAGAGAATAAGTAGTCAAGGTGCATGATCACGTGGTTACAACAACAACAACGTCGCCCACTCCAAAGTAAGTATTATTTAATATTTTCTTTAATATGCAACGGATTTTGATGAAATATTGCGCAGCAAACGCGACTTCATGAACTGCATTTGGTGGTCCAGGGAGTTTGGCACAGACTTATGTCGTTTTTGCGAAGAATCGATTTCCGTGTCGGCAGAAACGGAAATCGATTCTTCGTAAAAACGACATAAGTTTGTGCGAAAATACAGAGACCACCAAATGCAAGTTAACAAGACGCGTCTGATGCGCCATATTTCATCAAAATCCGTTACGTAAGAAGGACACTATAAAAGAATACGTACTTTGAATCAGATGGATTCTGAAAGTTTCAGTACTTGTTGTTGTTGTTAGTACCACCTGATAATACACATTAGTAGTTGTTTCCGTTAGCCTTTTAACGTAACACGAGTATCGCCCCTGGTATCAAGAGTTGCATCACGTTTGACATAAAAATAATAATAATGCCAATTAACACGCACGATAATGGTTAATGAACGTGTATTGGCCGGAGAATGGCATATCTAAGAATGGACGAATAGAATATGTATCCCCATAATACAAATATTACAACCTGAGATGTGTGTGTCCAGGTTTAAGATTACAACCTGAGATGTGGGTGTCCAGGTTTAAGATTACAACCTGAGATGTGGGTGTCCAGGTTTAAGATTACAACCTGAGATGTGTGTGACCAGGTTTAAGATTACAACATGGGATGTGGGTGTCCAGGTTTAAGATTACAACCTGGGATGTGTGTGTCCAGGTTTAAGATTAGAGCCTGGAATGTGGGTGTCCAGGTTTAAGATACGCACGCCCTGCCAGAATCCGATTGAGAGACGGAACGTCCACTGGTGTACACCACCGCCTGCGCTAATCTTGCCAATATTTATAAATTTCTTTATTACAAAATACTTGCATATTGTGTTTGAAAGCAAGCTGCTGGATTTACTGAGCCTGCGCTGTACTACAGCTCAAGCACAGCCAATCAAACTGCATGATTACGAGATGGCATCGCCAATAAATGTTGAGAAGCGTTTATAATCTGGGCAAGATTAACGCAGGCGGTATTGTACTAGCGTCTGTGTGCGCACGCGTGTTTACACAGGAAATTGGCACCTGCATATAATATATTAATGGATCATAGGTGTCGCTGTGAATGGAGAAATGTGGCTTATGGGATGTGTGACTACTAAATAAACTCCAGATCAACTAGCTCACCCGTATAGGCGGATAATGATATATATTCTTTGCTAGAAGCATGACATGTGTTTCATTGATGGAATACAAACAGTGCAGACCCTGATCAGACTGTGCGAATCTGGATCTACACTGGTCGCAAAAACCATCAGCCCCATTTCTCCAGGCACAGCCTCAAGTAATTCGTGTGAAATAGACAGCGGCCCGCCCACCTGTTACCAATCACCGACCGATGTATTTACACGCGCATGCAGCAGTTGTGTTGATAAATCACATACGGGGTTTGTTCTGAGTACATTACATTTCATTACATAATTAAGCGTTATAACGGAGTAGTATTTACAAATTTGCGTTTGAAGCGTTCACATTAGCGTTAATATAATCCCGGAATATGTTATGATACGAGGCCGTGTCCGACCAAAGTTAGAAGCCTTGTTCATATATATAGTTATACCGTTAAAGCCGAAACACGTCGAATGCCTGTGGACAAATGAAGATATATAAGGTCTCTAAGATTATTTTCAAAACTGTTGAAATAAAATAGAATACAAATATTTACATGTAATTGAATAGTCTCACATTAGTGGAGAGTGAAGTAATGAAGATATACCAATGTTGGGAGAAGGGGAAGAGAAAAAGAAACACTCTCTTTGTGTTTGCATCTGAAAGACCAGTAGCCGATTTCATCATATTGCAAAGTATACTTATCTAGCAAAGTATACTTTGAGGGAGTAATCATTTATTTTTCCTGAAATGCATTATTTCATATAGAACTAACAAATGCATGTATTTCATGATTAAAAGTATGCAGAATTATTATACTGAATTTATTACATTATCACAGCCATAATGGCTGTGATAATGTAATAAATTCAGTATAATAAAAATTAATAAATTTATCATAACATTTAAAATTTCTCCCTCAAAGTATACTTTGCTACTAAAGTATACTTTGCAATGTTGATGAAATCGGCTACAGACGAGTGTAGATTTGTCTAGAGTAGTTGCGAACAGTAACTCTTGCAATCAACTACCGTACCGTCCGTAGCCAGAACAGTAGCCGTAGTCCGTAGCCCGCTATACATATATACTCATTTAGTATTATTTATTTTAATGATAGTGACGCGCGGTGGTATCAGGCTATTTTCATATGCAAATGAGGCATGATATGTTTTTAATGATTTATACTAATTAATCTGAAAATGTATGATCATTGGACATCAAAAATTAAATACAGAGAATAAATAGTAATGTCCGTTAACATTTTAAGGAAAAACGATTATCGCCCCTGATAGCAGTGTGGAAATTTACGTCTGTTATAAAATGTATACCAATGTCAATCAATACGTGAGGTAATGGAATATTTCCTTCGACAATTTTGTTTAGAAATGTAATAAATAGGATAATTCATCGCACATGTTCAAAGTTCGAACAGCTTGAAATAATACACTCGTATAAGTCGGCTTCCGCGCAAACAACTCGTTCGCTTCGCTTACTCGTTCTTTACGCGGCAGCCGACGTACACTCGTGTATTATTTCAAGCTGTTCAAACGTACGATGGCATATCCTCAATGTAATCGCTGAGGGCAACTGATACCGTAGTGGCCAGTCAAAACATGTTTTCACGTGATATTCGAATCCGCGCAAAATATGAATGCTATATTTAACAAAACTAGCGTTCAATGATAAAATGTTGGTATTTTATGTTTTACTTTGTTCAGGTCACCTTTATATAAAAGGGTCACGTATGTTCAGAAAACTGATATAAATCCACCATTAAATGCTCTGTTACCAACTGTTTTCTCACATTTCATCCACATCGCAAGGCCATTAATGAAAACAGCTGTGAATGTATACGGTTACCAACAGAACACGGTGCCCAATGGCGTATTATGTAAGAAGTGGTAAACATACATGTACGGCAAATGCATTAGTTACCGACATACGCATCGAATATCCCGCCTGTGTTTCTCTCTTCTGAGATTTCCCCCCGATTGCCAAATAATGATTTTACCGGCCATGGGAACGTGGGATTTATTGAGTTTGCGGCCAGTAAATGGTCAGGGGTCCGTCTCATTAAGGAATTAGGTCATATGAATATACACTTGGCTTCAATGATAATAACAGTGATGAGATATATGAATATAAGATATGCGAATATTGTCTTGTTACTATATACTATATGGTACATTGAGTTGCCATTTCCGCCATCTTTGTATGTACAAGCCATCGAATAATTTCACCACCTCGAGCGGTTGACATATACAGCAAATAATATGACAGTAAATCGAATAAAATGGTGAAATACATCATAGACAGATATGTCAACAGCGTGCTATAAATAGTATGCAAGCAAACCATACAAAAGTCGACAAATCTCCCATCAATCTCAAAATAAATTTCAACGTGTAAACATTTCAATCTAATGCACAGCCTATTGTTAGTGTACACGTTACCGATAAGTAAAGCCATATTTACTCGCATAGTAGACAAGTAGACACAAGTGACAATATACTCAGGTAACTGCTTACATGTCACTGGATTTGATAGCTAATAACAGAGTACAGTAGTGGGTATATATAGAGAATAGTAGGTTAGTGCCGTGAATGGGAAAAAATATATGGCAAGGCTCAGGAAACGGGATGGGCGAGGCTCTGCCGAGCACATCCCGTTTCCGTGCCGCGCCAGATATTTTTCCCATTCACGGCACTAATCTACTATTCTATTTATCCCGTCAACACCTACAAATGGCTGTAAAATGCAAAAATAGTATTGACTGGATATCAAAAATGTTTCACGGCACCGTGTTTCACGGCACATACGCACTGTGTTGACGGGATAAATGGTATGTTGTGTGTGGTTTGCACATGATTTTCTGTGTATGAGGCTATTTACAATGGTGATCCATCCTGCTAAAAGCACAGACACAAACCTGTTCAGAAAACGGACATATTTTACAGTTTGGTGTAATATAATTGATAGGAGTCCGTTGTCTTGTCTTTTATCACGTGATTAGATACACTATAGTATAAATATGTTTTGCTTCGCAGTTTGTGTTCTTTGTCAAACGGCGGAAGATGTGAAACTGGCTTATGGCTGGAACACACCAAAATGGCCCCATGTGCCGCATAGGATACAGTAACGACGCAGTGTTCACATACATGTTATACATATATTCCATCACATTTACGAAGAAATTATCGATGTATCAAATAATGATCACGTATATAGAACGGGTCCTTAAACTTCGAAAGAATAATGAGTGCAACATAAACCTGGAAACAGAGATATTGTCCAGGGCTCCAGATAAGGAAGTAGTAATTGGGTATTGTCACTCCATCATTTCTTAAGCAATTGGGTATTTCAAAATGTTAATTGGGTAAAATAAAATCACACTTAGTCTACTGTTTACACATCAACAGACAGCAATTATTGAACAGTTTGCTTCGAAATAAAAACATGTCTTGGCATTTCATTAGAATTGTCTCATTGGAGACAATTCTAATGAATTACCAAGATGTGTTTTCAGGGAAAAAAAGAAAAATATGATATATTTGTGGTCCGTTTATTGTTTTCCGCAGCATGATAAAGGTACCACAACTTTTATATTGCGTTTTCATACTCGCTACTTCTGATTTCAATTGGTTGTTTGGCAATTTTAATTGGATATTTAAGCAAATACGCAGCTTATCTGAAGCTCTGATTGTCTCTATATGTCCTGTACAGCTGTTGAAGGGACATTAAACCATTCCACCACATTATGCCATCTCAAGTTCTTCCTCTGTTAAGCGTCCGTGTGCGGGTATGTTTTGAAAGTAGTTCCGTGAAAAAACAAACACAATGTGTATGCTATTTTACACTATTTACTGGTGAAGTAATATGAAAACTGATCGGGGGACTTGTCAAAGTATTGAATCCGTTTATTGAATAAGTCTAATAAGAGTATTTTCTTTTTATGTTCTATAGTTTTCTGACTGAAATTTAAATTTATGCTACTAAATTTCACATTAACACTGTTTTCTTGTAAACAATTATTGGATTTACATTTATTGAGCATATATAGGCTGCATATGCAGCCTATGCTCAATAAATATAAGTCCATTAATTGGAATTTACGGGCGATCTAAATTTGCACTTACGAACATTTTAGTTGTGCGAAGTTTAGTGAAACGGACGCCAGATCCCCGGTGCCCGTTTCACTATTCTTAGAAGCTCGTAAGTGCAGCATTCCAGTTTAGAATAACGTTTACCCTGGCAGGGCCGTTTCACTAAACTTCGTACGACTAAAATGTTCGTAATTGCAAATTTATGATCATCTGAACATTTCAATTGATGGATTTACATTTATTGAGCATAGGCTGCATAAGCAGCCTATGCTCAATAAATGTAAATCCGATACTTGTTTACATCCCATAAGCCCCATTTATCCAGTCACAGCCACATGAGACACGTCATGTGATTTTGTCAAGTGATTTTGTATATTTTTCAATTGATGGATTTATGCAGTCTATGCTCAATAAATGTAAATCCAATACTTGTTTACAAGAACACATTGTTAATGTGAAATTTATAATTTTGCACTTACGAACATTTTAGTTGTACGAAGTTTAGTGAAACGGCCCTCAGATGTTGGAAGGTCTTTAGTGGATATGTTCACGTGCAATCACGTGTGCATGTACAGTCAAACCTGTGAATAAAGGCCAGCCATGGAAGAGAAAAATCTGGCCTTTGATTACATGTAGTCTTTATTAGTAATTGAGTAATTGGGAAAGCAACACCGTGGCTGCTATAGACAGGGAATTGTTACTCCCAGGTGGTGTTTAGCACAGGTTCGACTGTACGTGTACGTGTACGTGTAACGTTAACCACTTTAAAGGTACATTCCCACTCGGTAGGTTATACTATAGGGAGACAGATAGTTTTGTATCTTCTGTAGGTTTGCTATTTTCTGGCAAAATAAACATTCATTCACCATTACCCCACGTATTGATTGGCATTATTATAAATGATGTAAATTTCCACACTGACATCAGGGGCGATAACCGTGTTTCCTTAAATTGTTAACGGACATTACTATTTATTCTCTGTATTTATTTGATTTATTGGATGCGCAATGATCATACTTTATAATCTGTCGAAAATATTATTTTTTCAGGTGACGTATTTAATTAATATAAATAATTAAAAAATAGCATGCCTCATTTGCATATGAAAATAGCCTGATACAACCGCGAGTCACTATCAGTAAAATACATATTACTAAATAATTATATCTTTATGGGCGGGCACTCGTAATTTTTAGAACTGGTGGAATAGTTTTACTTGTTTAATTCCTATAAATAACATGTTGTGCCTACTGAGTGCGTATGTACCTCAAACAATGTGTATGGCTAACCATTACACAGTGGCAGTATTCCGTTTGTGACCAGTGTAGCCCCGGATCAGCCTGTGCAGTCTGACGAGGGTTACACGTTTCGCTGTAATTGAAACACCCCCGATGTGTGCATAGAAAATGTTAGATCTATACCAGATAATGAGCTTACCAATGTATATGGCTAACCACGACACAGTGGGAGTATTCCGTTTCTGACCACTGTAGCCCCGGATCAACCTGCGCAGTGCGATCCAGGCGGCCGTTTCACTAAACTTCGTACGACTAAAATGTTCGTAAGTGCAAACTTATGATAGTCTGTAAATTTCCCATTAACAGTGTTTTCTTGAAAACAATTATTGGATTTACATTTATTGAGCATAGGCTGCATATGCAGCCTATGCTCAATAAATGTAAATCCATCAATTGAAATCTCCAGACGATCCTAAATCTGGACTTACGAACATTTTAGTCGTAAGAAGTTTAGTGAAACGGGCCCCAGGGCCAAACTGTTCGCTGTAACTGAAACAGCCCCGATGCCTCTATTAACAATATTAAATCGGTATCCGACTGTATGTAGGTACCGTACCGCTAATTCATAAAGAGCTACACCGATGAGAATACTCTAGAAGAATAGTTTTGTCGTGACGGATCACACGTATGTGTAGATAGAGTATAACATGCAGAGTAGAAACGACATCCAGATGCAAACATAAGTATTACTGTACAATTTGCGAAGAATATCTATGTAATCAAGATGCTGGAAAGAGCTGTTAATTACAGTCACATTATAAAACGAGTCACGCACAATTTATGCACAGAACCCGCTGACGAGTTTCATAAATCTACTATCAAATGGAAACGAGTTCACGTGACTTCACACTCCAAATAACAGAACACCAGCAGCCGATTTCACCAAAATTGCACCAAAGTATACTTTGAGGGAGAAATTTGCAATTTAAGGATAACCGTATTATTATTGTGTATACAGCTATTTTGGCTGTGATAATGTAATACATTCAGTATAATAATTCTGCATATGTTTAATCATCAAATATATGCAGTCGTTAGTTCGATATGAAATACATGTAATGCATTTCGGGGTAAAAGTGAGTTACTCCCTCAAAGTATACTTAGCTGGCTATCAATTTTGGTGATATCGGCTACTGGAGATAGTGTACATTGTCGTTAATGTAAAATTCCGACATTTGGCATTGTAGCAGATAGACGTATTGGGATTCCTCCAATTTAAAGAAAAAACAACACATAAACTGTGCAAATAAAAGTAAATAACCATAAACAAATGTACGAAACTGGCGGCTAACTGGTCACTGCTACCTAACTGTGAGAACCAAAGATAATAGCTGCTGTATTCATACGCACGAAATGTCTTGATTCGTATTTTCCAGAATTTAACTGATGAACTGAGCCAAAAACTGTGAAAACTATAGAGAACAGTATATGTAGAGTTTTAGATACAAAGCAAGACAGACCAATTCGCCATAGGATAAGCTGGCACAGGGCACTATTTTCTTGGTCGTACTCGCCATTTATGCGTAGCACGACAATATGACTGCCCCCATATAAATTTGCTAGACATACTATGCTATCTCAAGGGAAATAACATATAAAAAGAGGGACAACAGTCAAGAAAATTACAGTGGAACATCTCTAAACAGGACACCCTGGGAGGTCCCCAGGGTATCCGGTTTAGATATGTTCCACTGTAAAACTAACATATGACTACTTCAGGACAAGCGTGGGTGCTTTGTAATCATGAACATACATGATCATCGGAGATAAAGGACAATGAAACATATCAAATGGAATCAATATTGTTTGCATTTTTTGGCCACGGAAACTCTGTTTATATCACGTGACCAACAGGTTCGGTGTTTTCTTTTAAATGCTACAAATATGATGAAAACTGGTGTTAAAAGCTCCCCAATATGTTCCTCAAGTGAAACTGGGTAGTAATGGATCAAGATTTGCAAGCAAACGGTGTCTGTGACCTCAAAACACCCGCACTATTTTTTTATACCGGATTATTTTTACCCCTCCCCCCCACCCCCACCCCCCTGTGCGATTTCGCACCATTTGTTATCCGCTAACCTATATACAAGGTATGCAATGCAATTATGATGTTCCTTTGTGATTCACGAACTTCAAGGTTAATATCGCACCGAACGAACAAAGTGGTGCTTACAATGGCAGTCGCTGCCAGTTTATAAATACGAGAACACCATCAGACCCATAATGTAAACAGCAATTAATGTGCATAATTATAGTATAGCTTCCTGACACACATCTGGGGTGTGTTTCACTAAACTTCGTACGACTAAAATGTAAGTGCACATTTAGGATCGTCTGGAAATTTCAATTGATGTATTCACATTTATTGAGCATAGGCTGCATATGCAGCATATGCTCAATAAATGTAAATTCAATAAGTGTTTACGATGTTAATGTGAAATTAACATACTATCATAATTTTGCACTTACGAACAGTTTAGTCGCACGAAGTTTAGTGAAACACGCCCACGGTTCCAGAAACTTTATGTATTTCAGAAATGATAGTTTGCAGTGTAATAATAGCACAGTGTAATACAATCATAGTACGTGTACACTAGTGTAATAAACATACACGCGAGACCACTATGGAAACACATATGGTGATTTATATAGCTTCAATGAATGATGCTATGCTTATATGTAATATATATAATCTAACATTTGGCATGTTCACAATGTAATATAGTATGCATTAAACTCGTCGACTGATTTCATAAAAAAAGAGGCATAGCCTCGTTTCTTATAAAATCAGTAAACTTGTTTAATAATACTCGTATCAAGGTTTTACGTTAGTCTCTCTCTATGTCTCTTTCTATGTCTCTGCTCATATAAAACTATCGCCCATATACGATCCTATATGAAGTCGTATGTACAGTGCACCTGTATAATTTATTATATTTCGAACAAGCAATATCAAGGTGTATGATCACGTGGTACTAACAACAACAACAAGTACTGAAATTTCCAGAATCCATCTCATTCAAAGTACGTATTCTTGTATAGTGTCATTATTACGTAACGGATTTTGATGTAATATGGCGCATCAAACGCGTCTTGTTAAACTGCATGTGATGGTCTTTGTATTTTCGTCCAAACTTCTGTCGTTTTTGCGAAGAATCGATTTCCGTGTCGGAGACACGGAAATCGATTCTTCGCAAAAACGACATAAGTCTGTGCCGAACTCTGGACCACCAAATGCAGCTCATGAAGACGCGTTTGCTGCGCCAAATTTCATCAAAATCCGTTGCATATTAAGGAAAATATAAAATAATACTTACTTTGGAGTGGGTGACGTTGTTGTTGTTATAACCACGTGATCATGCACCTTGAATATATATCATTATCAGGCTAAAGGAGCTATTTGACCAGCATCGATACTGCTCCCAAATCCCATAATTTCTCCGTTTCTCCAGTCACCTTACATATTAGACGTCGTCACCACTTGCGATTTACATGTACATCCAGCAATGACAGCCACAGGTAAGCCTCATAGTCATATAGCCTACTTTATTCCATATATAAACTTACAGTGCTCCAGATAATGAATTAGTAATTGAGTATTGTCACTCTATCATTTCTGAAGCAATTGGGTATTTAAAAATTGTAATTGGGTAAAATAAAATCACACTACTGTCTACACATCAGCAGACTGCAATTATTGAATACTTTGCTTCGAGATGAAAACATGTCTTGACATTTTATTAGAATTGTCTCCTTGGAGACAACTCTAATGAAATACCAAGATGTGTTTTCATTGAAAATAAGAAAAATATGTTATATTTGTGTTTTTTTTTATTGTTTTCTGCCACATGATAAAGGTACCACATGTATTGCTTTTTGATACTCGCTACTTCTTATTTGAATTTTATTTTTTTCAATTTTAATTGGGTTTTAAGCAAATACCAGAGCTCCAGATAAGGAATTAGTAATTGAGTATTGTCACTCCATCATTTTTTAAGCAATTGGGTAAAATTTGAATTGGGTAAAATAAAATCACACTACTGTTTTTACACATCAACAGACAGCAATTGTTGAATAGTTTGCTTCGAAATGAAAAATGTCTTGGCATTTCATTAGAATTGTCTCCTTGGAGACAATTCTAATGAAATACCAAGATGTGCTTTCATGGAAAGTAAGAAAAATATGCTATATTTGTGGTCTGTTTATTGTTTTCTGTAGCATGATAAAGGTACCATAAATTTGTATTGCTTTTTGTTACTCGCTACTTCTGATTTCAATTGGGTTTTTGGCAATTGTAATTGGGTACTTAAGCAAATACGCAGCTTATCTGGAGCTCTGAAATACGCAGCTTATCTTGAGCACTGAACAATCACTTGAAATCATTGTTATGGCGTGTTTTAACCCATTTAATAAATGTGATATGACACACGTGTAATAACACCTGAAGCGAATTCGATAGGCTGGCCGCATCACCCTAATTACGTAATCATATTATGCGCCAACGTTATGTCAAAAAAAATAGAGACGTTTCAAATGACGTCGGTAATGGCGCGACAAATAAATTATGTTTAACGTTGACGTCAGCATGTTTTAAACGTCATTAGAAGCGTCCGTGACTCATGAGGCCACCATTAGGGGTCAAAGGTGAACAAATAAAGGCAAAAACGGCACTTCATGTACATGATGTATATTAGCATGATTTTGTTACTTCAGATATAAACAGCATTTATACCACAACCATTGCTCCATGTAGCATAATAAAGGGGGTTGAATACATGCTGTTTATATCTGAAGTAACCTAATATACCTGAAGTAGCCTAATATACATGAAGTGCCGTTTTTGTCTTTATTTTTTCACCTTTGACCCCTAATCGTGGCCTCTGATTGGTCAGTCTCAACAACAAATTCAAGATGGCGGCGGATTTTAAAATCAAAATCGCTGTCAGTTCAGCTGAATGTTGTCCATTTTACAGTATGCGACGTAACCAACGACACGGACATGTCCATTATGATTGCAATGCTTATTATGACAACTGTGTAGTCTAAAACTAGCCAATATTGAAGCTCATCGTAAATAAATGGGAGATTTAATCAGATACAATACCGAATCTACCTTGCGTGGACGCCGCCATTTTGCTTTGAATGACGTTGCTATATTTGTGACGTATGGCGAGGTAATGACGTCAAAACATGACGTCACGCACATTCAAACAATAAAGTTTAGTATGCGGTATAAATTAATCTCCCCCCCCCCCCCCCCGCGTATCAGTAGGTCTACGCTAGCTATGACGAGTTTAAACGCAGTGTAAAAGTCGCAGTTAGTTATTTCCCTTCGTCATATTTATCTCCATTTGCTTTCAGAGATCGAAACAAAACCAGTGTCGGGATGTTTCGTTAAACAAGTTTGAAGTGTTTTCACGTTTTTTGCTGTGAAAACACGGATGCACAGGTTGATCTGGATCTTCACTGGTCGCAAAACCCATAATCCCCATTTCTCCAGTCACAGACATGACATCATTATATGAATACCATGTTGAAGGCGTTTGCCACAGTTGTTTCTGAGCATCCAAATTGCGCAGGTTGGTTTTTACAAAACAATGACTAGAAATCAGATAATAGTCGTGAGCCCGCACTGTTGGTTCCATGCCAGAACATTTTAGTGGCTAATAAACTGAAAACATACTGAAAATTATTTGTATTTTTTAAAAATGACGGTAATTTTTATCGCGCCCGCTTGCGGTGAACGCGATATAGTCGGCCCTACTGGTATGGCGTCCGTCCATGCGTCAGGCATTTGCGTTAACTTTTATACGTTGAAACATCAAATGCCCGGACGGGTGCGGCCATTTAGTTTTGGGGAACTGTAGAAAACGTCCTTAGATGGATTAACACTCCTACAATGTAGTAAACTACTCACCGGACAGTGTTGACAAATACCTGGTTTTGACAGCACATGAGAATCGTCTCCACTGGAGACGATTCTCATGTGCTGTCAAAACCAGGTTATTGCAAATATGTCATCGTTTCTGAACATCTATTGTCAATCTCAACTTGCAATCAAGTAGTTTTATTGGCTGAACCTGGTCGTTAGCACAGCTCAGGCTCAGCCCATCATGCTGCTTGATTTCAAGCAGAACACTATTCAAATATTTTGAAATAAAAAAATCAGCGCAGGCGGTGATGAAAAATCTATGTGGAACATTAAAATGCCTGGGCGGGCGCCATACATGTATGCTGGCCATTGATTTGGTTTTTGGTGGGGCGGGGTGGGTGGGGTGGAACTCTAGCAAGCGTCCTTAGATGGATTAACAGCCATAATATGTAGTAATCTAGTGTTTACTAACAACTCTCTCCAGAGACAGAACTCTAGACTCGGTGGTAGCCGAGGCACTTAACAATAAGGCCATACAAAGTTCTTCTCCTAACATGGTTAAGCGTCCGCGTGCGAGTATGTATTGAGCGTGGTTCTATGAAAAAAACAAATAAACTGTGTGTACTATTTTACACTGTTTACTGGTGAAGTAATATGAAAATTGATTTGAGAATTGTCTAAGTTTTAAATCCGTTCATGAATATAGTGTTTTCTTATTATTTAGCGGCAATTTAAATGTATTTTAAAAACTTCCTCAACCCTTTACACACTGCAAAGCGTTGAGGAAGTTTTTAACATAAATTGTTTTGTGTTTTACCGGATATGTAAGTAGGTTGTGGCCATCCGGGTGGACGCGTAACCATGGTAAGAAAGAAAAACAATGACATGGCCTAACCTTCTACACGTTAAACCTGGTCGCATGCCAACGTATTGCGAAACACGTGTACGTTGTTCAATGGTATGGTATACAAGCAGATTTGTGTATCAAGCTGACAATCTTTGCACATTATATACACAGGTAGAATATATAAGCCTGTGTGGGTGAGGCGTCTACGTAACAATGGCAACGGAATTTTGCTAGTTTTAGAAATACAAAAAAAAGCTACCGTGTCCGTGGTGATTTGCTCAAACACAAAGTGGCTCCATTTGAGCAACGTTCAGCTTCAATTTATTGATTTTAGTTGTGGAATGTTTTATAAACATGTTTGAACGATGGATGACGCCGAACTTCACTAGATACCAAGTAGTATAGTGTGCACAGTTGTACGTAATACATGGGTCTGGGTATGTTGGTGTCATAAGGTTATGATCGCATGGTAGTATTCAATGAATATGGTAGTAACTTCATTCCAAAATGACAGCACACAAAATACCATTTCCAGATAGCACCCTAATTAACCGACCGACAACCAACCAACCAACCAACCAACCAACCAACCAACCAAACAACCAACCAACCAACCAACAACAACCAACCAACCAACCAACCAACCAACCAACCAACCAACCAACCAACCAACCAACCGGTCAGCCCGCCCGCCAAATCTAGACAGCACGACCCGCAATATACAGTGTGTGTTTGTTTATTGGTGTATAATGGCCTACCAACAGCTAAGGTCATGTAAGGCCGGGCAAACGGGTTGGAACCCGTTTAAACCTGCTGCATTGGGGAGGGGGGAATCCAAAAATCAGAACGGAATATTTACATCGAGAAAAAATATATTCAGCCCTTAAATTAGAATAACCTGACTTGGTGCCAGGTCCACACCACACCAAGTCACTTGGCCCCTTCCCCTAAAATATGATTACGAATAATCGTAGTACTCACATAAAGGGTATAACCAGATTTAACTGGCACATACAAAATTCCTAAGACGTATGTGAGGGCCAAACAAGGTCTCAATTCGGAATTCCGGTAAGGTTGAACCCCGATCGTTACATTACCCATCGCATGCTCCCACCTGCCACACACGCAATATGCAGTCCAAAACAACATGCAGCTATGTATATATATATATATATATACGCCAACCCCCACTGCAACTATACTACATGCATCTATACACCAACCCCCACTGCATATTGCAGTGGGGGTTGGTGTATAGATGCATGTAGTATTGACGCAGTCGGGGGTTGGCGTATATACTAGTATATATATATAAGCTGCATGTAGTATTGATGCAGTGGGGGTTGGCGTAATAGATGCATGTAGTATTGATGCAGTGGGGTTGGCGTATATATGCATGTAGTATTGATGCAGTGGGGGGTTGGCGTATAGATGCATGTAGTATTGATGCAGTGGGGGTTGGCGTATAGATGCATGTAGTATTGATACAGTGGGGGTTGGCGTATAGATGCATGTAGTATTGATGCAGTGGGTTGCGTTTAGATTCATGTAGTATTGATGCAGTGGTGTTCGTATTAGATGTATGTAGTATTGATGCAGTGGGGGTGGTGTATAGATGCATGTAGTATTGATGCAGTGGGAGTTGGCGTATAGATGCATGTGTAGTAGATGCAGTGGGGGTTGGCGTGTAGATGCATGTAGTATTGATACAGTCGGTGTTGGCGTATATGCATGTAGTATTGATGCAGTGGGGGTTGGGGTATAGATGCATGTAGTATTGATTGCGTGGGGGTTGGCGTAGTGCATGTAGTATTGATGCAGTTGGCGTTATATATGCATGTAGTATTGATGCAGTGGGGGGTTGGCGTATATATGCATGGGGTACATGAGTATTGATGCAGTGGGGTTGGCGTATAGATGCATGTATATTGATGCAGTGGGGGTGGCGTATATATCATGAGTATGAGCAGTGTTGTCGTATATGATGCATGTTGGCGATATATTCATGTAGTATTGATGCGTGGGGGTTGGCGTATAGCTATTATTGATACGTATAGATGCATGTATTATTGATACAGTGGGGGTTGACGTATATATGCATGTAGTATTGATGCAGTGGGGTTGTCGTATAGATGCATGCAGTATTGATGCAGTGGGGGTTGGCGTATAGATGCATGTAGTATTGATACAGTGGGGGTTGGCGTATAGATGCATGTAGTTGATGCAGTGGGGGTTGGCGTATATATTCATGGAGTATTGATGCAGTGGGGGTTGGCGTATATATGCATGTAGTATTGATGCAGTGGGGGTTGGCGTATAGATGCATGTAGTATTGATGCAGTGGGGGTTGGCGTATAGATGCATGTAGTATTGATGCAGTGGGGGTGGCGTATATATTCATGTAGTATTGATGCAGTGGGGGTTGGCGTATATATGCATGCAGTATTGATGCAGTGGGGGTTGGTGTATATATGCATGTATTATTGATGCAGTGGGGGTTGGCGTATATATGCATGTATTATTGATGCAGTGGGGGTTGGCGTATATATTCATGTAGTATTGATGCAGTGGGGTTGGCGTATATATGCATGCAGTATTGATGCAGTGGGGGTTGGTGTATATATGCATGTATTATTGATGCAGTGGGGGTTGGCGTATAGATGCATGTATTATTGATACAGTGGGGGTTGGCGTATATATGCATGTAGTATTGATGCAGTTGTGGTTGGCGTATGGATGCATGTAGTATTGATGCAGTGGGGGTTGGCGTATAGATGCATGTAGTATTGATGCAGTGGGGGTTGGCGTATAGATGCATGTAGTATTGATGCAGTGGGGGTTGGCGTATAGATGCATGTAGTATTGATGCAGTGGGGGTTGGCGTGTAGATGCATGTAGTATTGATACAGTGGGGGTTGGCGTATATATGCATGTAGTATTGATACAGTGGGGGTTGGCGTATATATGCATGTAGTATTGATGCAGTGGGGGTTGGCGTATAGATGCATGTAGTATTGATGCAGTGGGGGTTGGCGTATATATGCATGTAGTATTGATGCAGTGGGGTTGGCGTATAGATGCATGTAGTATTGATGCAGTGGGGTTGGCGTATATATGCATGTAGTATTGATGCAGTGGGGGTTGGCGTATAGATGCATGTAGTATTGATGCAGTGGGGTTGGCGTATATATGCATGTAGTATTGATACAGTGGGGGTTGGCGTATATATTCATGTAGTATTGATGCAGTGGGGTTGGTGTATATATGCATGTAGTATTGATGCAGTGGGGGTTGTCGTATAGATGCATGTATTATTGACGCAGTGGGGTTTATAGCTGCATGTAGTGTTGGGCGCACGTGCCTCAGCCACCAATAGAGTTCAATGGAAGCCGACAATACATACCATTGTGGAAGATTACAGATACACTGCATCATGCTGTGATTCGTAGAACTCTGCACTAATCATAATTTACAACAACTTCATAAAATAGTTGATGAGCCTACAAGTCTTACATATATATGGCTCTGACTGGAGAACTGGGGCTTGTGTCATTTGTGACCAGTGCAGATCCTGATTAAATATGACACTCGTGCAACCTGATAACGATATGCATTGCTTGTTAGAAAGAAGCATGGCGGGTGTTTCATTGGTGGAACGGCGAACAGTGCAGATCCTGATCAGACTGTGCTGCCGATGCACAGTCTGGTCTGGATCTACACTGGTCGCTAAACACATTAGCCCCATTTCTCCAGTGTCAGCCGAATATAATTATTTTACCATGTGTCTTGATAATGCACGTAAAACGAGACTAACATTAAACACTGAAAGGATTAGATTTGCTTGCAGTAAACTTTCCATTTATACAAGGAAAGCAATATATTATTTTGATTTTATGGTTTATGTGTTTCTGAAATACCAATGTTTTATGACGTTACTTAAAGGTACACGCCCACTCAGTACACACAGACTGCTCTTTATGTCAGCGACATCGTCTGAGACATTGTTTGGAAAAATAAACATTCATTCGCCATTACCTCACGTATTGATTGGCATTATTATACATTTTACATCAGACGTAAACGTACACACTGCTGTCAGGGGCGATAACCGTGTTTCTATCGGACATTACTATCTATTCTGTGTATTTATGTCGTGGTGTGCAATGATCATAGTTTATAATCTGTCTATACTATTATTTTTTCAGGTGACGCATTTAATTAGTATAAATATCTAAAATATATCATGCCTCATTTTCATATGAAAATAGCCTCTACCACCGCGCGTCACTATCAGTCAAATCAAATTACTAAATGATTATATCTGTATAGCGGGCACTCGTATTTTTTAGAACTGGTGGACTAGTGACACATTTATACACTTATTTAATTCCTATAAAGAACACGTTGTGCCTACTGAGTGGGCATGTACCTTTAACCCTTTTAACCCTACATCCCTATATAGCAGTGTTTGCAAACAGTGTAGATCCAGATGAGCCAGCTCGTAACGAGCTGTCTCATCAGGATCTACACTTTTCACAAGTAAGTTTTTAGAAACAGCCCAAATAAATGCACTAGTCAGAAAATGTATGTACCTGTCACGTGATTCACGAACGCTTCACCCCCACGTACACCACAGTCCGCGTTAATCTTGTCAACATGTTAACGTGTTTAAGACATCTACGGACAATATCAACTCGCGATCAAGCAGTTTGATTGGCTGTGCATGAGAACAGCTCAGGACCAGCCAATCAAACTGCTTGATTTAAAACATAATAGTCAATGTACAAATCATTAAATGTGAACAGATTCACAAAAGATGGGCCAACATCGGCTGCCCGTGAGGTCATTTTCTTTGTAAATTTTAATTTTGTAATTATTTACAAACTTCTTAATGGTACTTGCAAAAAGTGTAGATCCAGATGAGCCGGCTCGTGACGAGCCGTCTCATCAGGATCTGCACTTTTTGCAAGTTTAGTGATGTGGCCCATTCCGCCGACTTCATCATATACACTACGGCGCTAATCTTGCCAATATTTGTCAATTTCTATATTTCAAAACACTTGAATATTCGGCTTGAAATCAGGTACCTTCAGCTCAGGCTCAGACAATCAAATTGCTTCAATGCACGTGAGCTTTGACAATAGATGTTCCGAATCGTTGCAAGATTAACGCAGACAGTTGTGCATAGCGTCGCCTAAACGTTTACCAAGGATCATTATTAGAAATCAAATGGACTCACCTTAGCAACCTCCAGGGGAAACGGTCCGCCGCCCTGGAGGCGGAATCCCCAGGGTGCCCCACCCGAGATTGCAACCTCCACCCTGTCTCCAGTAACCATCTTGTATCCGACTAGCACGAAAACACAAACTTTTTAGTAATCCTCTCTGCTCATCTCTGTTGTACCAAACGCTTGACGAGAGTAGATGATTCGTTTACATGGTTACCGGCCCTGCAATCAGAGAGCATGTAGGTTTCATGGGAGCTCATGGGAAATGTAGGTCTGTAGTGAAGTGTTTCGCTACCAGCATAGGCAGAATTCAGTTATTCGAATGAAGGTTATGTTCGTCATGTGTAGCTGTAACTGGAGAAAGTGGGCTTAAAGGTTTTGCGACCAGTGTAGATCCAGACCAGCCTGTGCGTCCGCACAGTCTGATCAGGATATACACTGTTCGCCATTCCATCATTTAAACGCCTCTAACAAGGAATATAGGTATGAGAGTGTGCTATTTCATCAAGAGCTACACAGATCACAAATCACATAAGCCCCATTTCTCAAGTCACGGCCACATTTCGGCTGTATACGTAGGAGAACATATTTTGTGGAGACACTTGGACGTTGATCAGTCTGCGAGGCTGCCATGTCTGGTTGATTTGTTTGCACTAATGTAGGTTTCACGGGATCTCATGAGAAGTGTAGGCATATAGTCATACCAGTATAGGCAGAACGAGACTTAGAATTCGAATGACGGTCAACGGATATTTTGTTCGTCATATCGGTTGTAGGAAGAAAATGTAGTTTGTGAAACGTTAGTTGTATACCTTAGCTGTTGCTGGGGCGTTAAACTCATTCACTTTTCACTTTTTTCCTGGCTGTCGGGGGTAAATAAGGATTTGTTTTTGTTGTTTTTTGTTTTTGTTTTTTTTCTCGTGGGTTCAATCCCTGCCCTCTGCTGTTTTGTTTTCGTTACGCCCTTTCTCCTTGAAACTAACACGGTATGTAACGCAGGACACGCCTCTAATTTGCAAAACGGAAGTAACCACATGTTAGCTTATGCATATTCATGGATGCATGCGTGCGCATGGACACAGTTACTCGTCATGTGACAAAACTGCATAAATTAAGGTTTCGTGCGTAAATTGAAGTAGAAGACTGTGGCCGAGCATCGGAAAGGAAATATATGTTTCGCCAATAAAATTAGTTAGCATCGGATGTTTTATTTCTACGCTGTGATATACATCGACTATGATGTTGTAATGTGTTATTGTGAAAAAATAGCGTTTGGCTTGAATCTAAATTCCAATTATTTATAAAATTACCAGCCAATTCCCATATTCAATACTTTTCCCCCGAACGATACACCGCAGTCTGCATTAATATTGTCAATATTTCGACGTTTCTGAACATCTATTCGCCATGCCAGCTAGAAATCAAGCAGCTTGATCCGCTGAGCCTGAGCTGTATCACAGCTCAGGCTCAGTGGATCAAGCTGCTTGATTTCAAGCACAATATTCAAATATTTTGAAATAAAAAAAAACAAATATTGGCAAGATCACCGCAGGCGGAGATGTACCGTAGCTGCCCGATAACGAGTGGACATAATTGTCTGTGAACTCCATTTGACTCTTGCTCTCTGTACGCTGGTGAGAAACTCCGACTCGCCACATCAAAGAAGCGCTTGCTAAGTTGGAGACCCGGGGCCCGTTTCACTAAACTTCGTACGACAAAATATTCGTAAATGCAAAAAAGTCTGTAAATTGCACATTAACACTGTTTTCTTGTAAACAGTTATTGGACTTACATTTATTGAGCATGCAGCCTATGCTCAAGAAATGTAAATCCATCAATTGTAATTTCCAGACGTTTCTAAATTTGCACTTACGAACATTTTAGTCGTACGAAGTTTAGTGAAACGGGCCCCAGTGTAATACCAAGTCTGTTAATATAGTCATGTAGTCTCGTACGTACGGGTCTACTGTTTCCTTTAGTTTCATCTGCAATGTTTACCGAACTCGATGTAGTGACAAGTGTAGCCCCTGATCAGACTGCGCGGACGCGCAGGCTGATCAGGGGCTACACTTGTCACAAACTTAATGGACCATGATTTCCGATAGTGTGCGAGACCAGTTAACTTGCTTCCAACAAGTGTTAGGTGATATCTAGTACTATAAACACTGGCACCATGTGTTTCCATGCATTAAAGTATTGATATGTACATGTATAATTCCAGCACAAAAATATTTACACAATTCCCTAACATTTGATTGGCCCGTAGCAAGTCTCTGTCCAAAATGTATATCCCAGTAAACTCCCACACCGAACTACTTTCCGTAACCGTGAGGCGCAGTTAAAATAATTCTTAAGAAAACGGAAAATAAACACATTTTCTTGATGAATTTATTTCAAATGCCGTCGCGGGAATACTGAACGAAGGCCTTCCGGCCTTCGTCCAGTATTCCCGCGACTTTTTCCAAGTTTATACCCCGATAAATTCCACAAAAAGGCCATTCATTCCTATAATAGTTTACCTAATGACCAGGATGAAAACGTCATGTGATCCGTGTAATTATACCCCGGGCATACGACGTATGTCGATATGTATAGTTTTCGTATGTCCGTCCGCCCGTCCATTATATTTGCGTTAAAGTTGTCTTTACCCATTACCTTTGCAACCGTAAGTCATATTGACTTCAAACGCCATTTACTTATTTATCATCATCCATATATTTATTATATAGAAGAAGAAGAAGAAGAAGAAAGAAGAAGAAGAAGAAGAAGAAGAAGAGGCTTCTCTCACAAATCTCTACCTCCGTTCATTCTCCCATTCTTGGGAGACGGCATGCAAGGTCCTAGAGCCAGTGCCGTCGTTAAATATAAGCTAAAAAGAAAAAAGAAAAAGAAAAAAAGAAGAAGAAGAGTTTAGTGCAGTGAACCAACTGGCCTCAGAGCACACATACAATACGATGATACTATATAAGCTATTGTGAGATGGCGTACATGAATATTGTTTCATACAAATTCACATAAACATTGTTCCATGCAGCTATAACATGCATTGCGATTTTTATATCACAAAGACATTTACCCTCTGACCATGTCACCAGTCACAATCAGTCATGCGCTGTGCAGGTACACGGCTCCATATCCGTTACCACACTACGCCAACAGACGCTTAACTGACGCTCCGCTACCACATTACGCAAACTGACGCTTAACTGACGCTCCAAATTTATTACATTATCACAGCCATTTTGGCTATGATAATGTAATAAATTCAGTATAATAATTCTGCATACTTTTAATCATAAAATATGTGCAGTGGTTATTTATATATGAAATAATGCATTTTGGGGAAAATAAATGATTACTCCCTCAAAGTATACTTTGCTAGGTAAGTATACTTTGCAATTTTGATTTAAATCGGCTACTGAGCGCCGTGCACACGACCGTATTCTATTTCACGACGGATTAGGACAGGTGTCATGTCCCAGAATCAGTGGTGTTCAAACAATATAATAATTTGTATCATAGCCCAAAGACCTTCAGCATTATACACGCACCTGCTATAATTTCCAATACCAAGTTGTTGTTCTGTGTATCTAAAGGGGTGGAGCTTAGAATGTGGTGTAACTAAAGGGGTGGAGCCTAATTTAATGAGATGCCGTGCAATAATTGCCGTGCGTGTATCTGAAACGTATGGGCACTTACACGCACGCAATGACCGAATGATGTCAACAGGAAATGTGCCAGACAACGCGTATATGACGATAGCAACGGCCTTCACGACGTAAATATGGCAGGTGAAGGGACTTCCTCCCACCTGGCACTAGAATTCTGATTGTACCGTGTCAATTCCGTGGCAGGTAGAGCGATCAAAAACGGCTCCTGTCATTAATGAGCCGCGCCCGCATGTGCCAATTTTCCATATTTGGCAAATAATACAAATCAGTTAGATCATAAAATTGCACGTGCATTTGATTTAAACTCGGCCTTACGGCCTCGTTTAAATCAAATACACTTGCAATGTTATGATCTAACTATTACATAGCCCGCTAATGCGGCTGTCATGCCCAAGCGCACGGTCAAATGACTTAGAAAATATTTGCATCCCGGGCTATCCACGAGCCCCTGCTCATCATGAGTCAAAGACACACCTACCAGTCAGATCCAAATATCACAGACGTAAAACGCTGTGTGCAAACATAGAGCTACAGATTTACATGTCACAGGGCGAGAAATGTGCACCGGCCCGGGGTCGAACCCGGTTTACCGTACCATCGCTCTAACGGACTGGGCTAAGCGGGTACGAATGCACAGCTTCTCCAGTGAGTTACGTACCGTGACAGATATTTTCTCTCATGTGACGCATGTCTAACAATGATTGCAACTACAGAACAAGTGTGTCATCGATGTGCATGTAATACTGCGTACAACTCCGCCAGAAATACTGACACACAGAATACCAGACTCGTGAGTAAGGCATAGTCCGAAATACTGCAGAACGCCCTCTATTTATTGCTAATTTCTCAAGGTTTAGGCGGCCTAAAAACACCTTAAATTCACAGGCGGCTGATCACCGTTGTATATAAAGAAATAAAACATACATGAATAAATCGTCACGTGTAGCCATTTGTAATGTACGGAGGCCCGCAGGGGACGTATAATTATTTTTGTTATTAAATCGTTCCCACGAAAGAACAATTCGTTCCCTCAATTTAACAATTCGTTCCCACGAAATAACAGTTCGTTCCCAAGGGAACAAATTGTTAATTCGTGGGAACGAAGTGTCATACCATGTGAACGAATTGTTAATTCCAGGGAACGAATTGTTAAATTGAGAGAACGAATTGTCATTTCGTGGGAATGAATTATTAATTCGAGGGAACGAATTGCTAAATTGAGGGAACGAATTGTCATTTCGTGGGAACGAATTGTTATATCGTGGGAACGATTTGTTAATTCGAGGGAACGAATTGTTATTTCGTGGGAACGAATTAATAAAACAAATCTATGTCCCCTGCGGAGCCCGTAGTAATGCGTGTTGTAACAGCCACTTTAGTGGAAAGTGAGACATGACAGTTTTATCCTATGTTTCCCCATTTGCCGGGGTGTACGTTTATATTACCATGATTACTAGATGGCATAACCATCCTATGAATATGGGCGTGGCCGGCTGTCCGGCTGTACGGTCGATATTCCGCTCGCTATAACGTACCCGAGTTATAAGGAGAACTAAACATCGCGTATTAATATGGGCGTGGGATAAAGTACATAGAGCACGGCTGTCCGTCTGTACGGTCGATAGCCCGCTCGCTATACCCGGGTTATGAGGAGAACTAAACATCGCGTATGATTTATTTGTTTGTTAGTTGGGATTTAACGGCCTATCAACAGCTAAGGTCATTTAAGGCCGGGTCAATGGGTTTAGTACTAAATCCCATATATTACCTGTACAAGTACGTGTACATGTTCAAGTACGTGTACAATTGGGGGGAAAATCCCAAAATTAGAACTGAATGTTTACAATAACAAATCTATATATTCAGCCCTGAAAATCAGAATAATCCTGATCTGATGCCAGGTCCTCGCCACACCAGAATCACTTGGCCCCTCCCAAAAGCAGTAGGATCAGTACTAATCTTACTACTTTTATAATGGGCAAAAGCCCAATTCAACCCCCAGGTAACAAAATAGCCAAATATAAAAACGTACCTGAGGGCCAAACCAGGCAAATCGTGATTCCTATAAGGAGGAACCCCTAAATTGTTGTGTTTTTTTTCACAATAAAATCAATATTTAACAAAATTTCACAAAATAAAAAGAAGGCTCATTCTTAAATTTTGATCAAATTTAATATTATCGAAAAAAAATAGTGTTTTTGCATTGTTTCTATAGCCGTAAAATGTGGGCAGGTTTCGTGACACAGACAGTAGACACGCCAACTAAAGTATTTTTCACGCCCATAATGATCATGAGGATTGAACTCACAACGTCTTAAATTGTATTGAAGTCCAATGGAATATCCTACGCCAGCATTAAACCTGTTTAAACATTACCATTTGCTATCATTACAAATGCTAGTTGCTGTTTTATTACTGTAAACAACAGTTATTGCACACATCTCATTTAAATATAATTATTTGTTACAATGAGGAAAGACGGAAGAACGCTGAATTGACGTACTCCCATAGGGATGCAACGAACATTTGACAACAGTTTACAACGTAAGGTGGAAGTCCTCACACATTTTAGGCAATTTATGGAGTTTTCGGGCCCGCGACACCAGCCGAAACAAATTTAGGAATATTTTAACTTCAAATAATCACATAATCTGTTTGATGCATGCACTGACTACCTGATAGGTACAAGAGCTATATTAACAACAAACGCAAACTCAGACATAATACACAGGCTGTCAGCACTCTGCTATGTTTACACAAAATGTGCCCAAATCTGCATTTATTTGGCCGCGGCCACACATTTCACAACATGGATTTCAAATATCCCATGCGGACACTGCACTAATACTTGCTAATTGTACCAATTCTGCAATCACACCTTGTCACACTGATCATAGTCTGTACTGGTACCGACCGTTTTGTTTTCAAGCAGCAGACCTGCCTTTCTGACAGATAAAATGGCTGCCAATATTTCGGACGAAAATTCCGAGCAGCAGTTTCGCACTCTTCTGCAACTGAAATCATGCCAGCATGACACAGATGCAAGCAAAATCACATATTTTTGCAAAAAAGTGTTTTATGCAGTGGAAAACATCATATGATGTTGGCTAATTAATTGTAGAACATTTTCATAAGCCACAGACATGTGTTTTTTATGTATTTACTAGAAGGCCCATAGGAAAAATTCGAAACTAACCAAATCGCCCGAGGACTGCCACCTAATATGTCCATATACAAACCCACCGTGATGTCGTCCTTACTGGTATGGTTTGGCATGGCATTTGTATAAAACGTGTATTGTATTTCATCACTAAAACATATTACAGGTAGAAAGTAAATAAATGTTCCCGGCATAAATAAATCTGGCGAAATCGAACAATTAATTCCATACATTGTTCTAAATACGACAACATCTGATGATTAAGCATTATTCCATTCGAGTATATGTATTATCCACTTATAAATAAATAAATATAAATATTAAGGCAATTTACAAAATCCTAGTAAGCGAAATGTGCGGTTATATGTATTAAAACCTAATACACCATGTATTTGCACATACTAGCAGTGTATGAGAACAATCAAGACTGTGTCATTACCTTTCATTTTAAACAATTACCAAACTAACAATGACATTATACACCGTGTACACACATTGTATTCTACGGAGCCCCGCAGGGGACATGGACTTTTTTTTCATTAATTTGTACCCACGAAATAACCATTCTTTCCCTCAATTTAACAATTCATTCCCTCGAATTAACAATTCGTTCCCACGAAATGACAATTCGTTCCCTCAATTTAACAATTCGTTCCCTCGAATTAACAATACGTTCCCACGATTTATTCCCTAAAATTAACAATTCGTTCCCACGAAGTGACATTTCTTTCCCTCAATTTAACAATTCGTTCCCTAGAATTAACAATTCGTTCCCACGATATAACAATTCGTTCCCACGAATTAACAATTCGTTCCCGTGGGAACGAATTGTTATTTCGTGGGGAACGAAGTCTTAAATTGAGGGAACGAATTGTTAATTCGTTAGAACGAATTGTTAACTTGAGTGAACGAATTGTTAAATTGAGGGAACGAATTGTTATTTCGGGGGAACGAATTAATAAAAAAAGAATTCTACGTCCCCTGCGGGGCTCCGTAGTATTATACATGTATATAGTATATGCATTGTATTTGTAAACAGGTGGTGAGTTATGAATGAACATTGGGAAAGTTTACGGTTTTGAACTGCTATTGTTCCTGCAGTGCAAAACACCACCGCCTGCGCTAATCTTGCCAATATTTGTAAATGTGTGTATTACAAAATACTTGAATACTGTGTTTGAAAGCATGCAGCTTGATTGGCTGAGCCTGAGCTGTGCTACAGCTCAGGTACAGCCAATCAAACTGCTTGATTGCGAGTCGATATTGCTAAAAAACACTTGATAGGGAGTAGATATTGCTAATATATGTTCAGAAACATTGACATCTTGGCAAGATTAACGCATTCGGTGGTGTACAAAGTCGCAATCAATTTGTAACATTGTATCATACATACAGCTACATGAATAATTAGCGCAGGTCTCCAGATAAGGTGCGTATTCGCGTATTTTACGCACTTATTTTAGCACAATACGCATTGATTATCGAAAGTGGGAGTACAAAATACTCACAACAATGTGAAAATACGCATTGATTTTCCAATTGAGTAGTGAATATACTGTAATAAAGTTTAAACTTTACTTAGTTGACCTGCAAAAAGCAAACAGTGTTTGCTTTTTGCAGCTCAAATAAGTGAATTTTAAATTTATTTTATTTTTTATCATTTGTTCCCTATTTAATAAGAAAGAAAATCAATAATACATTTGTAAAAGTAAAATACGCACTGCATTTGAAATTTGAGGGTATAATACTCTTGAAATACAAAACTTATCTGGAGCTCTGAATTAGCGTACACAATGTGAAGCTGTGCAGTGTGGGAGGTGCACTTTACCCGCTCACACTGATTTGTGGCTGTGACGAGAGAAATGTGGCCTATCGATTTTGGGACAATTGTAGATCCAGATCAGCATGTGCATCCACACAGTCTGGTTATGATCTACACTGGTACTACATCAACGAAGCACACGTCTAGCTTGTAACGCGCAATATAGATCGTTAGCTACATACGTGTGTTATTTGATCAGGAGCTACACTGGTCACAAATAGTGGCTGGTGGTGGTGGGTGGGGTGACGGGGGCCCATGCTATAGATATATGCTTAATGCGATGTAAATATAGAATAACGTAATATATATGTAATATATTTATTAACTAATGTTAAACGATCTCCCGTGATCATTGCCTACATGGTATGCCTAATTTCTTATACAATCGGTCAACAAGTTTAAACATCATATTACATCAACACAAATTGTATATTATATTTACTTCATAAGCACAACATCATGCATGGAAGCTGTATTGGTCGATACTGATACGTTTTATGTAGTAGTCTCATTTGTATATTTAGTACAGTACAGCAAAAAGGTACATATGACGGGACTATGTTGGTTTCACGCCGGGTTATGTCGTATACGCGGTACATGTGACGGGACTATGTTGGTTTCACGCCGGGCTATCTCGTATGCGCGGTACATGTGACGGGACTATGTTGGTTTCACGCCGGGTTATGTCGTATGCGCGGTACATGTGACGGGACTATGTTGGTTTCACGCCGGTTATGTCGTATGCGCGGTACATGTGACGGGACTATGTTGGTTTCACGCCGGGTTATGTCGTATGCGCGGTACATGTGACGGGACTATGTTGGTTTCACGCCGGGTTATGTCGTATACGCGGTACATGTGACGGGACTATGTTGGTTTCACGCCGGGTTATGTCGTATACACGGTACATGTGGCGGGACTATGTTGGTTTCACGCCGGGTTATGTCGTATACGCGGTACATGTGACGGGACTATGTTGGTTTCACGCCGGGTTATGTCGTATACGCGGTACATGTGGCGGCGTACATACAGTATCAATCACTGTCTATGGTTCCGTCTATCACGTGTCCGCCGCGGGGAAACGTTGTTTACTCACAACCAGCCAATCGTGTAAAGCACCAGTATAGCCGACCAGTTCGTACGTGCCACGGTAATATAGCTGGGATTTGATGCCTTGGTCTCCGTAGATCCGGAGACATATAGTGTTTCCACTGTGTGTCCGTGGGTCCGCCACATGTCCATGCATTCCAGCACAAAAATATTTACACAATTCCCTAACATTTGATTGGCCCGTAGCAAGTCTCTGTCCAAAATGTATATCCCAGTAAACTCCCACGCCGAACTACTTTCCGTAACCGTGAGGCGCAGTTAAAATAATTCTTAAGAAAACGGAAAATAAACACATTTTCTTGATGAATTTATTTCAAATGCTGGAATTATAAGGAATTAATGGCCTTTTTGTTGAATTTATCGGGGATATAAACTTGTAAAAGTCGCGGGAATACTGGACGAGGCCTTCCGGCCTTCGTCCAGTATTCCCGCGACTTTTCCAAGTTTATACCCTGATAAATTCCACAAAAAGGCCATTCATTCCTATAATAACTTCTATATCCCTGGAAGGATTACTTTACTATGTCAATACATCATACATGTACTTGTGCACACATGACACACACTCATGCTATTCACATTGATATTGACAGTTTGACTTTCACAACTTCTTCACACATTAAGGACTTTGTGAGAGTTCCTCACTGCTAAAACTAGTTATATATCCCTTTAAATATTACTCTAATATAGAGAATACCAGGCTAGTGTCTTTTGATATTAAGTTTACCAGGCAAGGCGATGAAACGCGTAGGAATTCCGAGGCTTGCCGTTTCCGAGCCGAGCCTGATAAACTTGATATCAAAATACACTAGCCTGGTATTATATTTATCAGGTAACGTTTTATGCTCGAAAATGACATTTGATGACGTCGTATTCTATGGACAGAACGCGGACTTGTTTACGTTGCGTCATTACACTGACGTCATTCGGTAACGTCACGTGACGTCCTCCGACCAATGGTAAATCAGTTTTCATTTCGTTGTAACCCGGATGTTTGTATCAGGTCAATGCCTGATACAACAATATGTTTTCAGTCAGTATGTATTCGGTCAATACAGGGCAGGTTACCTGATAAATTTCAATACATCATACGTGTATTTGACCTACACAACAATGCTTATGCATATTGTGTCACATTTGGTAAATGTTAATTAACTTTGCCACAGTTTCTCCAATCTGCCACCGGGGACTTTCATGTGCCGACAGGCCACATTTTCTTAATGTACATACGCCTTTCTGCTGTGGACACACAGGGAACAGTCCGAGCAGATATACCGCAGATAAATAATTGTGTCGTTTGTAGCAGATTCGCTTCTTTTTCGTATGTGTTTAAACAAGACATGATTGACAGCATATTAGAACCGTCGAATGTGTTGTTAAAACGTGTAAACATTTATAATTCAAGCACAAAAATATTTACACAATTCCCTAACATTTGATTGGTCCGTTGCAAGTCTCCGTCCAAAATTTATATCCCAGTAAACGCCATGCCGAACTACTTTCCGTAACCGTCAGGTGCAGTTAAAATAATTCTTAAGAAAACGGAAAATAAACACATTTTCTTCATGAATTTATTTCAAATGCTGGAATTATAAGGAATGAATGGCCTTTTTGTTGAATTTATCGGGGATATAAACTTGGAAAAGTCGCGGAATACTGGACGAGGCCTTCCGGCCTTCGTCCAGTATTCCCGCGACTTTTCCAAGTTTATACCCCGATAAATTCCACAAAAAGGCCATTCATTCCTATAATAATAAATTGATACATGAGTGCGACTAATTTCGAAAATGTGTCACCTAACCAGCTACGTTGTCCACCGCAGCCGTAGTCAGAATGATGCTGTAGACGGTCAGAAACACATCGAAATTCACAACCATGTTCCTGTCTATGCATTTCACATTAGATAAACAAATAAAAGCTCAGTACCATGTCAAAGCGTATGTGAATGTTATGGCACTGAAACACTGGCATAATGTCAAATGGGCCAGAATCAAGGCTCAAATATCCAACTGATTACGTAGACTACTGTTAGATTATATCTACTTCATAAGCGCAACATCATACATGGAACCTGTATTGGTCGATACTGATACGTTTCATATAGCAGTCTCGTCTGTATATTTTGAATACTGCATGTTTTGTTACATTCTGTGTTACCATTTTATTACGAAATGTGGTCCGGGATCTTCACACCTTTCCATGTCCCTTCTGTCTTCATATGTCCTCCACCCACCTTGCCCACGCCCAGCCCTCTGCCTCTCCTAATCCTTCACTATTACTATGGTGTACGAACGGGGTCAAAACTAAACTTACAGGTGCACCTGTATATTTTACAGCTGCACCTGTAAATGTATAACTGCACCTGTAAAATGTACAGCTGCACCTGCATTTTGTATAGCTGCACCTGTAAATGTATAGGTGCACCTTTTGTATTTTGTAACAGGTGCAGCTATACATTTATAACTGCAGCTATGTACATACAGCTGCAGCTATGCATTTAAAGCTGCAGCTGTACATTTTACAGGAGCAGCTATACATTTGCAGGTACAGTTTAGTTTTGACCCCGTTCGTACACCGTATATTACAGCGCCGTGTCACCATTGTTGCCCCCACCGACATACAATCCCACCTTCCTAATACTCAGCGCTCCAGATAAGCTGCGTATATGCGTAAATACCCAATTAAAATTGCCAAAAACCCAATTGAAATAAGAAGTAGCGAGTATCAAAAAGCAATACAAATTTCGTGGTACCTTTATCATGCTGCAGAAAAAATAAACAAACCACAATTATAGCATATTTTTATTATTTTCCATGAAAAAACATCTTGGTATTTCATTAGAATTGTCTCCAAGGAGACAATTCTAATGAAATGCCAATACATGTTTTTATTTCGAAGCAAACTATTCAATTATTGCTATCTGTTGATGTGCAAACCCAATTAAAATACCCAATTGATTCAGAAATGAGTGACAATACTCAATTACTAATTTCTTATCTGGAGCCCTGTAATACCTATATGATGGTTTATTCTACTCTACTCGCAAAACCCATCAGCCCCATTTTTCCAGTCACAGCCACATATCAAGTTTATTAGGCATGATTAGGAAATGCGCAGGAATTCATAGGCTTACCATTGCAAAGCCGAGCCTGATAAATTTTATATCAAAGGCCGGTACTCGTATTCTATTTATCAGGTAACTTTTCATGCTAGAGGATACTTGTCATTCAAAAGAACGTCTGATACCGATCTATTGCGCCTTAGAAACATGATGAGTGTTTTATTGATGGATGGCGAACAGTGCAGTTCCTGGTCAGACTGTGCGGATGCACGGGCTGATTTGGGTCTACACTGGTCGCAAACCCCCATAAGCCCCATTTCTCCAATCACAGCCACATGCATGAATACTTAACACATACTCCGTCAGTATGGTTACAGATGTTGTACGAAGCGCCGCAGGGGACGTATAATTCTTGTTTATTAATTCGTTCCCACGAAATAACAATTGGTTCCCTCAATTTAACAATTCGTTCCCACGATATAACAATTTGTTCCCACGATATAACAATTTGTTTCCACGAATTAACAATTCGTCCACACGAAATGACACTTCGTTCCCTCAATTTAACAATTCGTTCCCTGGAATTAACAATTCGTTCCCACGATATAAAAATTCGTTCCCACGAATTAACAATTCGTTCCCATGGGAACGAATTGTTATTTCGCGGGAACGAATTATTAAATTGAGGGAACGAATTGTTAATTCGTGGGAACGAATTGTTAAATTGAGGGAAGGAATTGTTATTTCGTGGGAACGAATTAAGGGAAAAAAGAATTCTACGTCCCCTGCGGGGCTCCGTAGAACATAATACAATATAATAGCCGACATGCATTAGTAATATATCTGCCTTGTTTATTAGTCTATGATAGTGCAATACGAACAGATCGGAATTTGAGTAGTTTGTTCGTTTGTTTGTTTAATTGTGTTTAACGGCCTATCAACAGCTAAGGTCATGTATTACCAGATTCAACTGTCACATACAAAATGTCAAAAACGTATATGAGGGCCAAACCATGTCTCCAGTCGGAATTCCGGAACCCCGATCGTTAAATTACCCATCACATACTCCAACCTGCCACCCACAGGTATGTGAGCGGATAAAAAGATGGTGTAGATATGTCATTTGCCGTCGATAAAACGAAAACCAACATTTTGAATTTATCCCGTCAACACAGTGCGTATTATACTGGTATCAGTCCTTAATGTTTTAGATTTACCCCATAACCTTTAACTTCCTATATACCACATTTCTGAAATATCCCAATCTCTGTGGCCGGCTGGCTGAACATGAATTCTGGCTGGAGATATAAAATGCATATTTGAAGGATACTAGCTGAAGTTTAAATGTTTTAGGAATAATGTTATACAAATTCATGGACTGACACCAGTCTAAGTGCGTATGTGCCGTGAAACATTTTTCATATCCAGTCAATACTATTTTTGCATTTTAAAGCCATTTTTAGGTGTTGACGGGATAAATAGAATAGTAGGTGAGTGCCGTGAATGGGAAAAAATATCTGGCGCGGCACGGAAACGGGATGTGCTCGGCAGAGCCTCGCCCATCCCGTTTCCTGAGCCTTGCCAGATATTTTTCCCATTCACGGCACTAACCTACTATTCTCTACCTATTTTCCTTATTTCTGAACCAAAGTATATGTTATGACCACTCATTTGAACCGTCTCGGCGAGACGGTTCAAATGGTGGTCACTACATATACTTCTGATGAGAAATAAAGAAATTCTTGAGCCTTGCCGGATATTTTTCCCATTCACGGCACTAACCTACTATTCTCTATATCTGAGACACAGTGGCTTTACAGTGACTGTCTCAGATGCTGCCTCATACATATACAGTAGCCTACTCCACCAGTTTTAAAAATTACGAGTCCCGCTATACAGATATAATCATTTAGTAATATTTATTTTACTGATAGTGACTCGCGGTGGTATCATGCTATTTTCATCAAAGCATGATCATTGCACATCAAAACATAAATACATAGAAGAAATAATAATGTCTGTTAACATTTTAAAGAAACACCGTTATCGCTCCTGATATCAGTGAGGAAATTTACGTCTGATATAAAATGTATAATAATGCCAATCAATACGTGGGGTAATGGTGGATGTTTATTTTGCCAGAAAATGTCAATTTCCCCATGTTAACTCCAAACATGGGGAAATGTTTCTAATTTCAGAAATAGTGGACCGATTTTCAAAATGTAACTTGTTTTCTTAGTTAGATCATTTCCAAGCTTTCTACCTAGATTTCAGAATCAATTTCAATTTTTTTTTCTCCTCTTTTTTTCCCATGTTAAATTCCCATAGAGAACACATTTTTCGTAATAAAATCTATAATATTTGACCAAATTTCACGAAATAAAAAAAGGCTCGTTCTTGAATTTTGATACAAAAATTTAATATTATCAAAAAAAAAATTCTTTTTGCATTGAAAATATGGCCGTAAAATTTGGGCAGGTTTCGTGAAACAGACAGTAATAAATGTCCACCTACTGTGTCTCAGATGATGTCTCAGACATCCAATATGTGGGTTTCCGCTCCATGCAGAGTAAATTACATACATGTACATATATATACATTAATCGCAACAGTTTATTTGATCACATTTAAAAAAAACATGCGTTATATTAAATTACATGCCATCATAAACTGTGATAAGTAGGGGCATGTACTATTATTTGGAAATTTAGCAGTAAGGTAAAAATGTGAAATTTCTTATTTTTTGTTCAGAAATGATACTAAATTTAGAAAGAAGTTCCCACTGTAGACGCTAGTGCAATTAACTTAAATCAAATAATTGTGTAACTATCAACTGTAAAACATGTTTCTCATGCCTTATTTGCAAATGAAAATAGCCTGATACCACCGTGCGTCACTATCAGTAAAATAAATATTATTAAATGAGTTTATCTGTATAGCGGGCACTCGTAATGTTTAGAACTGGTGGAATAGTGACACAATTATACACTTATTTAATTCCTACTGAGTGGGCATGTACCGTTAAACTGTTTTTTCCCCTGTTATGTTTCGTCACTCTATAGTATATCTCATTCTGAGACCCAGGGCCTTTAACACAGAGCTCCAGATAAGCTGCGTATTTGCTTAAATACCCAATTAAAATTGCCAAACACCCAATTGAAATAAGAAGAAGCGAGTATCAAAAAGCAATACAAACTTTATGTTACCTTCAAAAAACAATAAACAATAAACAGACCACAAATATAGCATATTTTTCTGATTTTCCATGATTTTCCATGAAAACACATCTTGGTATTTCATTAGAATTGTCTCCAAGGAGACAATTCTAATGAAATGCCAAGATATGTTTTCATTTTGAAGCAAACTATTCAATAATTGCTGTCTGTTGATGAGTAAACAGCAGACTAAGTGTGATTTTATTTACCCAATTAAAATTTTGAAATACCCATTTGCTCCGGAAATGATAGAGTGACAATACTCAATTACTAATTCCTTATCTGGAGCACTGTTAACACACACTTTATCATTGCTAATTACTGCGCTTACAGTACACAACCGCCCGAGTTAATCTTGCCAATATGTCATCGTTTCTGAACATCTATTGCACAGCTCAGCTCAGGCTCGGCCAACCAAGCTGCTTGATTTCTAGCTCAATAATATATACAAGTGTTTAGCTTAGTATCAAGATTAGCGCAGGGGGTGGTGTACATGTGATACAAGGTGCATGAGCACGTGGTTACAACAACAACAACAAACTAAAACTCCGAAACGCGAACAAACCATACTTATTTAAATCCCGTGTGGCAAAAGAAATCGATTAATTTCGAGCAAGCCATTAGGTTTTTTTTATCGATGTACGAAGTAACTGCATAATTATCACGTGATGATGTAACCATACTACATACACCTGAATATAATAGCATTGGACGTGCAAAGTCAATGTGCATGCTCACGTGGTTACAACAACAACAACAATGGCTGAAAGTGTTGAAAGCGCGCCCACTCCAAAGTAAGTATTATTTGATATTATAGGATTTTGATGAAATATGGCACAGCTAACGCGTCTTCATTAGCTGCATTTGGTGGTCCCGGGAGTTCGGCACATACTTGTGTAGCAAAAACGACAACAGTTTGGGCCAAAATACAGAGACCACCAAATGCCACTTAACAATTCTCGCTTGATGCTCCATATTTCATCAAAATCCGTTACATAATAAGGACAAAATAAAAGAATACGTACTTTGAATCGGATGGCTTCTGGAAGTTTCAGTACCTGCTGTTGTTGTTGTAACCACGTGATCGTACACATTGATATAGCTGCCATATATCTTGCAATCTACTCCAGTACGGGAGTAGATTGCAAAAGTTATCATTCGCAACTAGTGGTATGCATGTGTAAACAATCTTACATGCGATATGCCTGGAGATTCAATCAATGGCACACGATCCTTGTAATGTAGGCCTACATACCGTACGGAACTCTTACCGTACGGCTGTGGCATATAGATGGAGATATACAACGTACATGCAATTACGGGCAGTAACTCTACAAAACTCCCAGACCGTCCGGAAGTGCAGTTACTGCCCGCGAGTAATCTACGTGAAGATTCAAGAATACCGTGTGGTTTTCACATAGGGTAACCTATGTATTGTAATCGCCTCGGACAGTTAGCCACGCCCAGACCCCCCCTCGATGGGATAGTCCGTAGTGATATCTTGGAGTAACCATAACAACAAAATGCGTTGTGTTACTCAACGTTTAACTGTCATACGCAACCGCTAATTGAAAATAATATTATCAAAAACTACTTGCACTGAACAATATCAACAACGGATGTTCTACTTACACAAACACATCGGATTATTTTGTTACGCGTTAAGTCGGTATTTGCCCCCATTTGCGTCACAAATCGTGCGGTCATCACTAAATTTAGGAACAGGCTATAGTTTTCGGCAGAGTTAACTCCCCTCCGAATACTCTCCACCGGATAAACAAGTCTTGTTCTGACTTAGGGGAGATAACTCCTGTTTACTAATGAATTTATTATACTGGAACATTTATTTTTTTAAAGTAACGTTATAATAAACGGATAAAGAAGGAAAAATACTACATAATATTAATAGTATGTACATTAGTACTCGTCTAAAAGCTGTAGCAATATAATTGTTAACACATTTAAATGATTTTGTGTTTATATTAATACTCTTTTTTAGGCACAAGTTATTACATTCATACACATGACTCCATTTTCTTGTCCAATCTGAAAACGCCATTAGCAATATAATTCGAACCAATTGTTTCCCAGTGAAGGAAACTTTTGTACTTTCAGTGTTGAATATGCAAGGGAGCCCCCTCCCACCACACACATGTTGCTGTTGAACATACATGTAACACCAAGCCAATCCATCAGTCATTATTATGTTCTCATGCTTCAGATTTTGAACAATTATAATACCAATCTACGGGACTGGACATTATTTATCACCAAGGGGGTTGGGGTGGGAATGGGGCTGGATAAATTGTATTAACTCACCTTAGACAAATATAAGCCCCCACCCCTTCCCACAGATTTTCATTAAATTTCAAGGCCTCCCCCCCCCCCCCCCCCCCCATTGAACAATTAATAATATTCAAGCCCAAAACGAGACGGTTCAAATGAGTGGTAACAACATCATTATTCTATCATATTTTGTTAATAAAGATATATTGCATCTACTGATTGCACTGCCTGTGTTAATTATGCCCCTATGCGATAGCCAGGGGGACATATTGCCTTGCTCTTGAGGTTCCGTATGTCCGTCCGTCTGTACATTTACATGAACAAGATTGTAAGAGTTTCTCCAGTTAGAGTCCAGTATTCCAGAGGGGCATATCCATGTTTTACAAACATAATGTCTAGTGTTAATGTTGGTACAAAAGCTAATTTATTAAAGGTATTAATACTTGCCCGCGAATGAAAATGAAAAAAAAACAACAGAAAGCTTAAATTGGAACGCACCGACAGCTGGTTTTGTTTCGAATTCTGGAAGCAAATGGAGAAACATATGACCAAGGGAGATAACTACATGGAAATGCATGGCAAAACCACTATGTAGAGCGCGTGGTCGAGCGTTCTGAGGCGTCGGACTGCTGATCTTACCGTCGTCGGTTCGAGCCTGACCGGTGGCGTGCGTTGTGTCGCTTTAGACTGTATCCACCCAGCTGTACCGGCTAAAAACCGGGAATCTCGATTGTATTTGATTGTATGTGCATGTAATCTACTTCCTGTCATGAAACATGCCCAAATGTTACGGCTATATAAACAATTCAGAAACAGTATTTAATTCGATAATATTAAATTTTATAAAAATTTAAGAATGAGCCTTCTTTTTATTTCGTGAAATGTGGTCAAATATTGATTTTATTGCAAAAAAAAAAGCAATTTCATTAACTTTTGTTTTCTTAGTAATTTCCAAGCTATCTAGCCACGTTTCGGAGTCCAGTTCAAAAACATTTTGTTTTCTGACTCCTCCCACAGCTCCTCCTCCCCCTCTGATATGCCCCTCTGGAATACTGGAATCTAACTGGAGAAACTCTTACCTCAACGACAAGAGCAAGGCAATATGTCCCCCTGGCTATCGCATAGGGGCATAATTAACCCAGGAAGTGCAATCAGTAGATGCAATATATGTTTATTAAAAAAATATGATTGAATAATTATGGTGTTACCCAATGTGAAATCACTACGAAAAAGTCCGAAGAAACTGACGAAGTTTATATCGGTCTCTAACACAGTATGAACTGTATACAACGGCCTTGTTCCAAAATGCCCCTATTGTAAAACGGTCCTGTTCCAAAACGGTCATCTTTCAAAACAGCAATATTCCAAACCAAAACGGCCATATTCCAACTAAAAACGGCCATATTCGCAAACGGACCTATTCTAAAACGGACATATTCCAAAACGGCCCTATTGCAAAACTATAAATTGCCCAATGATATCAAGCCAAATTATCTCCCCAGCGTATTAGTTTCTGATAGCATGTACTTGAATTTAGCGCATGCTTTTGGGATCAAATAAAAGGGTGTGATATAGGTCATGTAGTGGACATGAAGCGACACAACACATACTATTATTCGATATCAGTAGCCTGTTTCACCAAGATTGCAAAGTATACTTATCTAGTAAAGTATATTTTGAGGGAGAAAATTTCAATATTAATTTTTATTATACTGAATTTATTACATTATCACAGCCATTTTGGCTGTGATAATGTAATAAATTCAGTATAATAATTCTGCATTCTTTTAATCATCGAATATATGCAGTTGTTAGTTCTATATGAAATCATGCATTTTGGGGAAAATAAATGATTACTCACTCAAAGTATACTTTGGTAGATAAGCATACTTTGCAATTTTGATGAAATCGGCTACTGAGACATCATCGGAGATACAATGCGTTTAACACGACACAGTATATCCAGATACTCAGTATCCGCTCGTTGCTAGGCAATATGGGATACAGCGTTAGACCATGTACGTGCGTACACCTTTCATGTTTGAATAACTTATGAACTGCTTCACCGATTTAGAGAATATGTGTGTCTAGGGATGGTGCTTTGTTTTGCACGACCGATCAATGTCAATGTCACTGAGGACGTATGTTGACATTGTGTGTAAGTCCAATGCGTTTAAGTATGTTTTTGTTTATTCAATAACGTCTGAACCGCTTCACCGATTTTGATAATATTTTGCCGCAATATGTGTTTAGGGATGGTGCATACATTGTTTTGCGTACAACCCACATCCGACCGCCCAAGGTCAAGGCCACTGAGGATTTACGTTGACCTTGTTTGTAAGGCTTTGTAAGTCAAATGTGTTAAATATTACATTTGTTTTATTATTATCAAGGCTTCCAGCGAGGGAATTACTTCGTAATAACGATGCCCTTGTTTTATACACGTTTATTACAAAAGCATATCAACCATACCAGGCTGAATTGTGTGTGACTGTGACTGGAGAAATGGGGCATATGTGTTTTTCAATCAGTGTAGATCCAGATCAGCCTATGCATCCGCACAGTCTGAACAGGATATGCAATGTTCGCCATTTCACCAGAGCTCCAGATAAGGCGCGTATTGGCGTATTTTAAGCAATTATTTTAGCTGAATACGCATTGATTATCAAAAGTGGGACTGAGTACAAAATACGCACAGCAATGTGAAAATACGCATTGATTTTCAAATGGAATTAGTGAAAATACTGTCATGAACTTGAAACTTCACTTAATAGTTGAGCTGCAAAAAGCAAACGTTTTGCAATTCAAATAAGTGAATGTTTAAATTTTTTTTTTTTTTTTTATTTATCATTTGTTACTGATCTATTTAGTAATGAAGAAAATCAATAATACATTTGTGAAAGTAAACTACGCAATGATTTTGAAATCAGGGGGTATAGTACGCTTTAGACACAAAGCTTATCTGTAGCAATTTCACCAACATTGCAAAGTATACTTTTCTAGCAAAGTATACTTTGAAGGAGAAATTTTCAATTTTAGGATAAATTTATTACTTTTTATTATACTGAATTTATTACATTATCACAGCCAATTTGGCTGTGATAATGTAATCAATTCAATATAATAATTCTGAATACTTTTAATCATCAAATATATGCAGTCGTTAGTTCTATATGAAATAATGCATTTCGGAAAAAATAAATGATTACTCCCTCAAAGTATACTTTGCTAGATAACAATGTTGATGAAATCGGCTAATGGAGCTTTGTTTCACCAATGAAGCCCATTGCATGCGTCTAACAAGCAATGTGCATAGCTATCCGGCTAAATGAGTATTGGACAGCAGCTACACTGGTCACACATTCCATAAGCCTCATTTCTCCTGTCACAGCCCCATTTCACAACCAGTTCAAATCTGATCAACGTAACGTTTATCAAATGTCTATGAACGCAAAGATCTACTGTTCACATAAATAAATGATTTAAAGATACGAGTACATGTGAATATATTTTTCTTCCTACCATTGCTCCGAAAGAAAAAAACACAGGTAGTATTTACCACCGACTGTCTATTTACATGGATTCTCTGCAATATGCATCAACGAAACACGATGATATTTATCGGAGACTATCGCTGGATGCCAGACTTGAATACATAGCACCGGGTTGGCACCTGTCCCATCGCTCTCTGCTGTACAAAATTCACGCGGATCTGTTGATAGTTCCAAGCCAATCGCTCTATACGTGTACATGTACTACACGTGTGTACGCCGGCGGGTCGTGTACGTCCATGTGTCCGTACACCCCATCAGATATGCTAATTTTGCCAACAAATTGGCCTTTTCAAGGGTGTCCTTTGTTCATAGGTTCATTTATGTATTTAATTGAATAATGTTCGATCTTAATGAGGGGTAATTTGAAGAGACAGTGTGGCGAAACATATGGAATTTATAAGTTGATATCCAATCTGTACATCTAACATACTATTTTACTATTATTTTTATTCTTCATCTGCATTACTTGGCCCTAAATGATACTCGTTTATGTTGGTGTGCCGTTATACACCATGCCGTTCCAATCTGCATAAGTGGAAAATTAAGATTTGATCGAGGCCTGGAAATGCAACCAGTGTAGATCCATTTCTGTGTCATATTCCCATAAGTTCACTGTCTCCAGTCACAACCACATATGACCTTAGCTGTTGTTGGGACGTTAACTCACTGCTCTTGCACTTTCTTTGTCTCCTTGTCCACAAAATAAATCACTTGACAGATCTGAACCAAATTTAACATACATGTCTATCGTGGCAGAGGAAAGAACCTTATTGATTTTCAAATGTTTCCGTCAAGTTGTCTCACATTCTGTATCCATGGCAATGTAATACTTAAACCGTGGTTAAAGTTTTTCGGTAAACTATCACAGTCTCTGTATCATTATCCATATAGTCCAGGCTCTGGCCTATACCGCAGCTTACAATAGGAGAGGCAACGTTTCTGGCATGTAGAGAAAACGAACTTGCAAACCAAAATGGCCGCTTATAAAATGCTGTTTGTGTCCAAATTACGTTATTATATACATATGAAGGCTTCATTTTGGTGGCTATGTCTTTAACGTTAATGATTGTAATTATAACAACAGTATAAAACTGTGATTACTTGGTTAGCACAGCCATATTGAATTTGAAAATTGCCGACAACATAAACTCGTGTTGGTCAATGTCTCAACATTCAAGTGATGTTGTTGCTTTACATACATATTGTCAGAATAAAGTTCACCTTCCATTTATGAATACTATCGTGGTATATTATCACCTCACTAATACACACTAAAGTACTGAACCTTTTAGAATACAAGTTGAATAAGCAAAGTAAATTAATAACACTGAGGTGAACAGTGTGTTGATTTTGACAACTTTTACTTTCAGCTTATATGCGAATGTGCACCAGTGATGCTAAACTTGCATACATTCTAAGACAATGTAGTATCAGTATTATGTTTTGCAATGTCTGCCGACCTTACTGTATTTTTATTAAGTCATGTTTGGTTTGTTAGTTTGCATTTTACATGGGTTCAACATTGAACGGTAGCTTAGATATGTTTTACACATGTGCTACAGGGCTATCCATACCAATCATGGTAAAACACTTCATATTAATCCGTCAGTTCTCATTTTGTATTCTCACATTTGCCATCTTGTGACAACAGATAACACATGGAACATGGCGTGTCTTGTATGAGCGCCTATCGGTTTAACATTTACCATGATAACCACACTGGTTCAATTATTCTGGTGAGATGTGTCTTAGGCATTTTTGGGGCAACATATTGCCATCTGTGTTCTCTCAGCCATCCGTATATCGCTCTTGTCACATAAGGCTGTATGCCTTCTCTACATGCTCCACGGCCTCAATGATCCTCATCTTGATTTTGTCAGCAAAAACAGTCTTTGTCACAAGGTTGTGTAGCGGCACATGTGGGACCATAGTGGAGAATGGGTTGCCTCAAGCTTGAACAAAATCTAACAACCTTACACTATTCCTGTCGAAGATTAGACCCGTGTGATCATTGAGCTCATGTTGCACTGCTGTGTCTAAGTGGTCCATAACATTGATAACAGATCAAATTCAGCTGCTGCATCAACAATAACATGACCACCTGGACTTTGACTGACGGTTGATTGACTGCTCCAGTTTCATGTCACCGGACACAGCAGCAAACACGGCATCAATCCGATGTCGTACCATTCAGAAACCCATGATACAGAGCAGGGTGCTCAATTTCAAGAACCTTTATATGTTCAAGATATCAGGAACCATACCTGCGGTAGTTGATTGCGTCAAACTCCCTCAAAGTGGGCATAGCTGAAAGGACAGCTCCAGTTCCCATTCGATAAGTAGTAATGAGCTGTGTGATTACAGTGACAATCTGTTGATAAACACCAATATATTGACACCGCTCAGACGTTCCCTGACACTCATTTACAAATACCCCAAACTGAGTTCGAATAGCATCGTATTCACCGGCAATAGATACAAACTTATCTGAATACACACCACGCTGCTTTCCAATCAGAGCGTGTTTCACTAGAGTTCCAGAATGCCTGCCACGCTAGCTAGTGCTGTCAACATCTCATATACGATTAGCATGCCTTGGAATGCTCTAACATAATGTCCTCCTGAGAGTACTGAAACCAGAGTTATCCCGTCAACACAGTGAGTATGTCCCGTGAAACACGGTGCCGTGAAACATTTTTGATATACTGTCAATACGACCTAATCACCGCGTATGAATATGTGCGGTGACTGGGGTTATTTTTGTTTGCATTTTAAAGCCATGTGTAGGTGTTGATGGGATAAATAGAATAGTAGGTTAGTGCCGTGAATGGGAAAAATATATGGTGCGGCATGGAAACGGGATGTGCTCGACAGAGCCTCGCCCATCCCGTTTCCTAAGCCTTGCCAGATATTTTTGCCCATTCACGACACTAACATACTATTCTCTCTTTTCTTTCCAAAGATCTCAGCCTCAATGAGGGCATCATCAAAGCCACTACCGGAGTGGTAGCGTCCAAAACAGTGATAACCTTTGCCATGTGAAAGGAACCAAGCATTGGATAGAGCAGGCCCGTACGCATGAATTATTTTAGGGGGGTGCGTTATCGACGGCGCGAAGAGCTAAACATTGTTTTTTTTGCACATTCACGAACACCCCTACGTAACTGGAATGGATATTGATTTGTTAATTTTGCAACCAATCTAAATCATCAAAACATGATTTTCAGACCAGTCTATTTATGAACATGGAGTGTTTTTGTTCTCAAAATTATGAAAATTAATTGCAAAAAGGGCAGATCCTGATGAGACGGCTCGTTACGAGCCGGCTCATCTGGATATACACTGTTTGCCAATACCACTTTACATGCCTACGGGTTAAGAGTGAAAGGATTAAGGGGGTGCGTACGCACCCGTTGCACCCCCTCTGCGTACGGGCCTGTAGATATCACTAAACTGCCCAGGGTCTGCCATGACAATATCGACTACGATGTGGAACACACCTTCATCTGACTCTACACGCATGCTCTCCTGATTGAGCTGCTTACGACAATACTGGAAGTTAGTAAGGGATTTCCTCACAGTAACATATTCAGCTACATGGTGTGGAATGACTGGAAGGAAACCTACTCGCATCAGTGGAGCGTGTGCACGTGTGATCAGAACATGGATTCCGTCCCAAGGAGGCAACTCACACGCAACAACAGCTAAATCTAAACTCGGTTCTTTGTGATTCCAGTAGCGCTCTGTCAGTTTTTTACGCTCGCTACGAAATTAATTTAATCAAAAATCAATATATGAACTATAACTATTACATTTGACGTGCACCATTGTGAATTATATTTCCCTGAAAACCATCTGCGAAGACCAGCTACATAACGTTAGATTAGTAACATACATGTATGTATTATCATCTATAACATCCATATAACTTAACGTAGCATAATATAATATGATACTATGAAAGTAGGCACACATTTATACAACTATGGGCTGCCAGACAAAACGCTTCATCACGGACAATTACGTATTCCACAGGAAATGTATACGTTATGCGTGCCTTACAAGGTGGTGGATCACGTGATTTCCGAACACGATTTTCCGACTTGACGTAATCTGTGACGTCAATTTTACAGTAGATTTTCAATAAAATCTTCCGAACAAACAGACGGATTTTGATGTAGCGCACTAAATACGATGGCATATGTGTTTTATGGACGCTCTGAAAACAACTTTCACAAAGAATCGAGTCCCATTTATTTCTTACATTCACGTGCTCTAGTTTGTATTTACAATTAAGGCTACCGATTATTCGTCAAAACAACTGAATTATGAGATTAAAGCCGACTATACAATAAAGGGCAACGTGTACCGCATTTGCTGCGGTATATTTCATAAAAATAAGTCATTCCATGAGAAAGATATTAAAGGAAACACATGTAAAAAAACATGACGTCACGCCGTTCGGAAACACGTGATCCTACACCTTGCATTATACATATACTGGAAGCGTGTTTTTCGTCACCATCCATAGATGCATTCTATAGTCCTTCCATTTGACCTTCCTACTCAGGAATAAAGTCAATTTACATTTCATTACGATATTCGAATTAAACGTTTACAGTACCTTACATATATTTACCACATACATACACACTGATACGAATACAACACATGAGGACCATTAATACACCCTCGGCCTATCAAATATGTCGGCGGGCTCAACATGCAGGCCGCGGCCACCTATTATGCACATTGGACAACGAATTTTAGCAAGTTTTGGTGACCATATTAGACGCCATATTAATTCAAATATATAGTTACTGAAGCTTCCCTGAGACTCATAAATAATTAAAATTTCAATCAATATATTTTGTGAAGAAAATGCAACTTTTGCAACTATCTTGACAGCCATCTTGAAATGTTAAGTGACTCAGAATAATCGGAAAGGTTAAAATGTGCATTAGTCGATGATATGCTGTCTTACATGTAGTACGAGTGACTGTGTTAATTATAGTCACATTAAGTGTGTAATCAATTTATGGCAGCCATCTTGGACGCCATCTTGAATTCTGGATTAAGCTCCATGGGGAGTTATGATATGTTTCTCCAAGCGATATTCTACTGTAGCCTATTTCACCAACATGGCAAAGTATGCTTATCTAGCAAAGTATACCTTGAGGGAGAAATTTTCAATTTATGGATAAATTTATAAATTTTTATTATACTGAATTTATTACATTATCACAGCCATTTTGGCTGTGATAATGTAATACATTCAGTATAATAATTATGAATACTTTTAATCATCAAATATATGCAGTCGTTAGTTCTATATAAAATAATGCATTTCGGGAAAAATAAATGATTATTCCCTCAAAGGATGCTTTGCTAGATAAGTATACTTTGCAATTTTGATGACATTGGCTACTGGACCTATTCTGAAACTATACACTTATTGTCTTCCGATTTGGTGATTATATGTCTTCCGCGAATCGCGCTATAATAAAGTGGTTTAATACAGTACTTACATACCTACTTTTGACTATTAAACACATTAAATCTAAAACATATTTAAATGTAATTCATCGTTAACCAAACGGGTCGCCCCTCTCCATTAATTTTTCATTCGATAAAACTCTATCAAATACTTATTTTACAAAGAAAATACAATTTTCTATGTAAATTTTCGCCTAAATGTATACTTGTGTTCAATAAATATAATTAATATAAACATCAATTATCGTGTATATACATGTATTGAACATTTACACAGTTATTGAACGTATGAACACATCTACTGTCATAGGAATGTGTATCTCTACATATCGCCTGACGTCAGACATACATAAACTAGCAAGAATGCATTAATAACTTTGGACAATTTTAGGCCGATTTTAAAACTTTTCTTAGTTATATCATTTCCAGTCCATCGCTATGTTTTGGAGGTGATTTCCAAACGACTCATTTTCCTCGACCCATCACCATTTTGATTTGAGCCATATTGACGGACTTTACAGACTATATAGTTTCGGCTCATATAATATTGCAACGCTCCTGAACATCTACACAACCGCCTGCGTCAATCTTGCCAAGATGTCAAGATGTCTGAACATATACTGGCAATACCTACGCACAGTCAAGCAGCTCGATGGGCTGTGTCTGAGCTGTAATACAGCTCAGGCTCAGCCGATCAAGCTGCTTGCTTTCAAACATAATATTCAATTATTTTGTAATAAACATATGTATAAATATTGGCAAGATTATCGCGGGTGATGGTGTAGTAAATACTCGGACTGATTAGCATATAGAGCCAAAACTCACCCTTAGATATAAGGCACACATTGAAACAAGCCCGATTTTGTCAAATATGTATATTTGTAGCAACACTTGCGATTACATTTGATAAGGAAAATAACAGCAAGCATCGCGCTGAGAGATTATGTCAGGAATGCAAAAACAACATCGTAGTGTGCTGACGGGTACGCAGCCCCGCAGGGGACGTACATTTTTTTTTTTTATTAATTCGTTCCGACGAAATAACAAGTCGTTCCCACGTTCGTGGGAACGAATTGTTAATTCGAGGGAACGAATTGTCAGGAACGAATTGTCATTTCGTGGGAACGAATTGTTAATTCGAGGGAACGAATTGTTATACCGTGGGAACGAATTGTTAATTCGTGGGAACGATTTGTGAAATTGAGGGAACGAATTGTTATTTCATCGGAACGAATTAACAAACGAAAATCCATGTCCCCTGCGGGGCTCCGTAGATGGGCATAAATAAATGGGATGATAAATATAGATCGATGTTCTCACCTTGAATTTTGGTACATTGGTGCGTTAATCTTGCCAAGATATCAACATTTCTGAACATCTATCGGCAATATCAACTAGAAACCAAGCAGTTGGATTGTCTGAGCTTGACCTGTAGCACAACGCAGGCTCAGTCAACAAATATGCTTGCTTTCAACGACAATATACATGTATTTGTAAATAGAAATAATTCAAATATTGGCAGGATTAGCGCAGGAGATGGTGTGCTAGGTTGGCAAAATAATATAGTTCGGCATTCGCGACCAGTTTAAACGAGTAGCCTGGGACCCAATATACCATTGTCATCCCATCGCGTAGCGAACATGGGATATAGGGAAGCAAAAGTCGTCTGTCCGTCCGTCTGTCCATCATGGTTTCCATTCAGCAATAACTTCTTTATCGTATGTAGGATTGGCTTGACACTTCATGTGCATGTTTATTTTCATCTATATTCTCATTCCCCGCTCCAATCATGCTTCTCTAGGTCAAGGTAAAAATAAAACTAACTGGAATTTCACGCTCAATATATTTTAAATTTCGGTATAGTAGATTAGTTCTGTCATAACTTTTTTACCGCACATTTCCGTCCTGTATATTTGTGCGCATTTCTCCTATAACGTCTTTACTGTATGAGCGATTGGCTTGACACATCATGTTTCTCGTCATTCCTACAATGTATTTTCATTCCCCGCCCCATCCATGTTCTTCTTTACCTTATGAGCGACTCGCTTTCAGATATCATGTAGATGTACATGTATATCATTTCCCGCCCCATCCATGCTCTCCCATTGCCCAAGGTCAATGTCAAATGAATTTCCAGTTTAATAGAAGCATGCACCTATCTCCGTTCTCCTAAAACATTTTTACTGTATCAACAATTAGCTTGAAATTCCATGTGCATGTTAATCATGTTTATGATTCAAGCTGTTGGCGGCGTTCTTGTTTATGATCCAATCACAACAGCGACGGGATACATGCCGTTGTGGCGGCGTTCTTGTTTATGATCCAACCACCACAGCGACGGGATACATGCCGTTGTGGCGGCGTTCTTGTTTATGATCCAATCACAACAGCGACGGGATACATGCTGTTGGCGGCGTTCTTGTTTATGATCCAACCACCACAGCGATGGGATACATGCCGTTGGCCGCGTTCTTGTGTATGGTCCAACGACCACTGCGATTGGATACATGCCGTTGGCGGCGTTCTTGTTTATGATCCAACAACCACAGCGACTGGATACATGCCGTTGGCGGCGTTCTTGTTTATGATCCAACCACCACAACGATTTGATACATGCCATTGGTTGCCTTCTTATTTATGTTAACCACAACAGCGACGGGATACATGCCGTTGGCGGCGTTCTTGTTTATGATCCAACAACCACAGCGACTGGATACATGCCGTTGGCGGCGTTCTTTTTATGATCCAACCACCACAACGATTGGATACATGCCGTTGGTTGCCTTCTTGTTTATGTTAACCACCACAGCGATTGGATACATGCCATTGGCGGCGTTCTTGTTTATGATCCAACCACTACAGCGACGGGATACATGACGTTGGTTGCCTTCTTATTTATGTTAGCCACCACAGAGATTGGATACATGCCATTGGTTGCCTTCTTGTTTATGTTAACCACCACAGCGACGGGATACATGCCGTTGGCGGCCTTCTTGTACATGATCCAACCACCACAGCGACGGGATACATACCGTTGGCGGCCTTCTTGTTTATGATCCAACCACCTTAGCGACAGGATACATGCCGTTTGGTTGCCTTCTTGTTTATGTTAACCACCACAGCCACGGGATACATGCCGTTGGCGGCGTTCTTGTTTATGATCCAACCACAACAGCGATTGGATACATGCCGTTTGTTGCCTTCTTATTTATGTTAACCACCACAGCGATTGGATACATGCCGTTGATGGCCTTCTTGTTTATGATCCAACCACCACAGCGATTGGATACATGCCGTTTGCTTCCTTCTTATTTATGTTAGCCACCACATCGATTGAATACATGCCGTTGGTGGCCTTCTTGTTTATGTTAACCACCACAGCGATTGGATACTTGCTGTTGACGGCGTTCTTGTTTATGATCCAACCACCACAGCGATGGGATACATGCCGTGGGCGGCGTTCTTATTAAATTCTTAAAGAACAGTTTGTGCCAAACAGATGGGGCGCCAACTTTAATGTATTACATTGTCCAAATGTATACCAGCTGAAGTCGGAACATGTTCGGTATAGAACCGGACTTTTCCAAGTGACTGCTATGCACAGTCTTATCATACCAGTGTTAATAAGTGCACAAGGCCATACCCTATCTTGTCTATGTTAAGCGTCCACCCAGTTGACCAAAACCTACCAACGCATCCGGGGAAAACAAACAAGGCATTGAACAAGAACGAAGGTAAATTTATGTTAAAAACTCCCTCAGGCAGGGTTGACGAAGTTTTTAGCATAATTTTAAATTTCCACCAGAAAAAATTAGAAAAAATGAAAATACTCTTATTAAACTTATTAAGTGGACATTCGTGAACGGATTTAATACTTGGACAAATCCACCAATCAGTTTTCATATTACTTCACCAGTAAATAGTGTAAATTAGCATACGCATTGTGTTTGTTTTTTCACATAACCACTTTCAAAACCTGCAAGCACGTGGACGATTAAAGGTGCATGCCCACTCAGCAGGCACAACATATTCTTTATAGGAATATAAATAAGTGTATAATTGCGTCACTATTCCTCCAGTTCTAAAGCGTTCGAGTGCCTACTATACATGAATAATCATTTAGTAATATTTATTTTCCTGATAGTGACTCGCGGTGGTATCAGGCTACTTTCATATGTAAATGAGGCATGATATTATTTGTTTATTTATACTAATTAAATGCGTCACCTGAAAAATAACATGTTCGACAGATTATGAAGTATATTCATTGCACATCAAAAATAAATACATAGAATAAATAGTATTGTCCGTTAACATTTTAAGAAAAGCGGTTATCGCCCCTTATATCAGTGTGGAAATGTACGTCTGATATAAAATGTATAATAATGCCAATCAATACGGGGGGTTATGGTGAATTATGGCCACAAATATGGCATATCTACAGAATATACAAACCTATCTGTCTACCTATATTATAACCTACTGAGTGGGCATGTACATTTAACAGAGAAAGAACTTTATATGGCCTAATTGTGTAACTATTACACCAATTACCACTGCCCGCTTTATGGAAATATAGAGGATATTCATATTTGTGCAATGAATATGACATATATGTTCATCGAGTGGTGTGAAATGTCCATATTTCACGAGGGCCGTTAGTGACATATGGACATTTCACATCACGAGATGAACATATATGTCATATTCGTTGCAAACATATGAATATTCTATTTATTATATACCGCTCCATGGAAATTAGCGTTTTTTTAGACTGTATACGGTAATGAATGTGTATTTGCAGCCTATTTGCGCTGTTTTACTGCCAATGCGCGTTATGAATATAGATAGCGGAAGTAGTCGTATTTTCACCGGAAGTTGTTTATTTCATCGCTGAGAACATATGACTTTTATTTACATCGTATAACTATGTATTTCATGGGTAGGTATATAATAAAATAATTTAGTATTTTTTAATTCACTGATAGAGACGCGCGGTTGTATCAGGCTATGCAGGCTCGTACGCAGGATTTTCTATTGGGGGGGGGTGGGAAGTGCGCCAGGGAGGTGCGTCAGGGGCGAGCCTCACGTAGTGGCGCAAGTACGCTAGGGGGGTACATTCGGATTTCAACGGTGGCATTTTCATGCAAATTACCTGACTATATTAATGCATTTCAAGATTTGTTGAGATTAATGTTTGAAAAATAGCGGACCTCGGCGAATTTAGGGGGGTGCGTACGCACCAGTCGCACCCCCCCCCCCCCCCCCCCCCCCTCCCCCTCCCCCCCCGCCCTCGCGTACGGGCCTGCTATGTATACCCCGGCATACGAAGTATGTGGAGAGGTATACAGTTTTCGTAATTCCGTCCTCCGTCCGTCCGTCCACGTTAAAGTTTTTGGGTACCCATTATCTCTGTAATGGTAAGTCGGATTTACTTCAAACTTCATATACTTCCTTATCATCATCCATATTTTCATTCCATACCACATTTATGCGGGCTTCATGTCCAAGGTCAAGGTAAATTGCTTAGAAAGGTGGGTCCGTATGATTTGCGTTAAAGTTTCCGGGTAACCATTATTTCTGTAACCGTAAGTCGGATTGACTCCAAACGTCATATACTTCAGTATCATCATCAATATTTTAATTCCATACCAGTCCCATGTGGCCTTCATGTCCAAGGTCAAGGTCAAATTACTTCGGAATTTGCGTCCATAATATTTTCGGGGACCCATTATCTCTGCAACGATAAGTAGGATTGACTTCAAACTTCATTTCCGTCCTTATCATCATCCATAGTTGCATTCCATACCACACCACACATCATGTCCAAGGTCAATGTTAAATTATATGTATTTAAAAAATTTTGTTAACGTTTTTTTTTTTAAATATTTGCGTTAAAGCTTTTATTTGTCGGTTCAGGCGGCGTCCGGAAGTATACGTGAATCCCTGTTCACTTTCCCTAGTTATTATTAGCCGATCTATTTATAGATCGGCTAATATATTGGTCATCCATCGAATTCTGAAAAAGTTTGTAGCAACCCTTTTCTCCGCTATTCGGTAATCTACGAACGCGAATTTTGCTGTATCACTTCCAAATTGCATCAACCGATAAAGTTTGCATTTTTGGCAATTATCTCCGTTTAAAACTTTAAATATAGCCAAATAACACAATTTTGAATACGTAATGAGCTGAACGCCGGAAGAGATTGAACCCGGAAGTTGTTGTTATTGAAGTCCATAGTTGGCTTTAATGGCCATATACGCCAACATACGCCGATTATTGGGCTAATTTAAAGCTTTTATTTATTAAACAGAACAAGTTTCAGCCACGTATAATCGCGTAAAATGTGTTTATTCGGCTAATTTATAATCGACCTCTGCTCAAAATCTCCTCCGACTAGCAACCCCAGCATCTCGGGTTTATCCCATTGGATCGCGTATGCGCGTCATTTGACGCTAGTTAATATTCACAAAACTTTCCACCAATCAAAACGAAGAATTGCCCTTCATAGCGAACTTTGATTTGTTTACATATCATGCAGGGATGGCAGGGATGCATCCAGCACGCGCGATTGCGGCAATCCCCCTTAATTATTGTCAATGCCGCAACTTATTGATTGTCTTGTGCCCGACATCACGCAAAAAATCACGGATGGGCCCCTTTTTAAATGACCAGTGCGCACATTAAAAAAACGTAATTGACTATTTAAACGCGCTGCGTATTTAAATCATTGGAAGGCGTGCAGTTCAATCGAGTTTGTGCGGCCGTTGAACGTAAGCTTCGAGTCGATTTAAACCATTTAAATCGATAAACAAGGGATAAACAAGTGACAACGTTAACCTGGTATGCTCCATTAAGAAGTAATAAGCTTATGGCAAATCATATTACTTTGGGGCCGAGCTACTAAAGTGACTGGTGTGGCATGGAAATATTGAGTTCTGATTTTGGGAATTTTCCTCATCGTAGACCCGTTTAATGCGGGATAGTACAACCCGTTGGCCCGGCCTTAAATGACCTTAGCTGTTGATAGGCCGTTAAACGCCAATACTCACTCGCTCATTCATCCCCTCCCCCCCCCCCCCCCCCCCGAGACTCAGTAACTGAGTAACTCAGTAAAATGCGGACATATATTGAACCCTGATTTGATCGGCTAATAACATCATGCTCTGCATGACTTTTCATTAGTCTATTCGTCATCCACACACACATACTGCGAAGAGTTACAGGACGATCAGTCCTTTGATTTCTTTCTAATGAGTACATGTAAGGAAACTTATTATTTTATTCATGTAGATCCAATACAGACAAGCTGTAGTACATGTAGAAGTAGGTCACACAGCAAAGATACACATAATGACAAATTGAGAGACTGGCCTTATTGAATGGGGTTCGGTTAAAGGTACATGTTCATGTCCAATCAGTTGGCACACAATGTTCTTTATATCAGAGACATCAACTGAGAAATTTTCTGGCAAAATAAACATTCATTCGCTATTAATCCACGTACTGATTGGCATTATTATACATTTTATATCAGACGTAAATTTCCACACTGATACCAGGGGCGATAACCGTGTTTCCTTAAAATGTTAACGGACATTACTATGTATCCTCTATATTGTTTTATCTGCAATGATTATAATTTGTTGAACATATTATTTTTTCAGGTGACACATTTAATTAGTATAAATAAGTTAAAAAATATCATGCCTCATAAAACAGCGAGTCACTATCAGTAAAATAAATATTACTAAATGATTATATCTGTATAGCGGGCACTCGTACTTTTTAAAATTGATGGAATAGTGACACAATTATACACTTATTTAATTCCTATACAAAACATTTTGTGCCCACTGAGTGAGCATATAGTAAAACTAGTGCGTTCTAACATGCAGCTACAACAACGCGTGAAGTATGTGTACTTTTAAATGCGTTTTCTTGACATTTCCTATCGATGAACGACCTTTAAAAATATGTTATGTATTGAAATACATGTACATCTATTAGCAAATACAATGTGCACATGTGTCGATGCGAACAAATACAGCGAAACCTCTCTAAACCGGACACCAAGAAAACACCTTCGATCTTATTGTTGATGAGTTTCTTGGTCCTTCATCTCAGGTGATAATGTCTGTTCGTGATCACATAGCACACACCTACAGCTCAGAACGATCAAATGCCTGCTTTATAGTGAAATCTCTCTAAGCCGGACACTCCCAGTGTGTCCGGTTTAGAGAGGTTTCACTGCACATGTCCAACTAAACAAGTGTTCATGCATAATAATAAATAATGTCCATAACGCCCACTTACCTTCACGTAAGCTGGCTGATGGGGTCGAAAGGTCGATCCGAATGTATGACCGGGTACACGTGAGACAGAAGCACTTTATGCCTAATTCTGAGAAAGGTATATGTGGCTGTGACTGGAGAAATGGGGCTTATAGGATTTGTGACCAGTGTACACCAGATCAAATAGCACACTCTTAAATTGTAGCCTGGTAATGATATATACTGCTTGTTAGAAACATGGCGGGTGTTTCATTGATGGAATGGTGAACAGTGCAGATCCTGATCAGACTGTGTGGATGCACATGCTGATCTGGATCTACATTGGTCGCACAACCCATAAGCCCAATTTCTGCAGTGACTGCCACATAGTTCCAGCAGTTTATGCTCGGTTATTAATAGAAATAATAGTTTCAGCCGGCGCGGTTTATTGGAAATTCACGATGTGTAGTCGGAATGTTCTGGCAACGTTGAAGTCTGAGCAAAAACCGCATTTCTCTACACAGGAAAGTAGAACGTAACCACACTAAATCATCAGATATCCATGCGCGGTGTAGTCAAAAGTATTACAATATAAGCCAGATTTGTTATGCCATAGACACTCTTTGGTTGCAGAAACCAGTCAATTGATGCACTAATCTACTGCATGTTAATGTATCAGTTACATCAGTTTGAAGCATATGATTATTTTGTAAGTCGGATCATGTTTGTCATGTGAGGCGGTTTCAATTGCAGCTGCTGAACCAGGGTGGTCACAAGAGATTGAATTTATCTTTCTTAACAATAATTAAACCTATATTTTAATTAGTGAATATCCAGAGCAGAATGAGTGCAGGTTATATGGCGAAGTAGGTCCGACAACATACATACGAAAAATAAAAGTAGCAGAGAATAGCGAAATGTGTGGTCATTGGTTAGTTTATATAGGAAAAATCTTTGGTGGTGGTGGACCTTAAACCTGGACTCCCATACCAGTGTGTAGTATAGGGAGACATATACATGCCGCCCATTCTTTAGATATGACATTTCTCGGGCAAAAATAAACATTAATTTCCCATTACCCGACGTGTTAACTAATTGACAGTATCATACTTGTTAAATCAAGCTTGAATGGCCACTTTGATGTCAGGACAGATAACCTTAAAATGTTATCAGAAACTACTATTGACTATCTTCATTTAGTTTGTGATATGCAATGATCATACTTTATAACATGCCGATAAACATATATAATTCCAGCACAAAAATATTTACACAATTCCCTAACATTTGATTGGTCCGTTGCAAGTCTCCGTCCAAAATTTATATCCCAGTAAACTCCCATTTGCCGATCTACTTTCCTTAACCGTGAGGCGCAGTTAAAATAATTATTAAGAAAACGGAAAATAAACACATTTTCTTGATGAATTTAATTCAAATGCTGGAATTATAAGGAATGAATGGCCTTTTTGTGGAATTTATCGGGGATATAAACTTGGAAAAGTCGCGGGAATACTGGACGAGGCCGGAATTTCCAAGTTTATACCCCGATAAATTCCACAAAAAGGCCATTCATTCCTATAATATTCCGGTGGCGCAGTTGTTTTATAAAAACAATAATTAGACATGTTCTTGCAGTTTGAATTAATAAATTGAAAATTATTGGCAAAATTAGCGCAGGCGGTGGTGTATCATGTGGGGGGATTTTGCTTTCACATGGAATACCGGAAGTGGATTTCTACAGTTCACCAGACACGATTGCATAGCGTGAATCTCCAAAGACTGGCTAGAATACCGTACGCGAAAACATGTATGGCCGACACAACCTGCAACCGTCGTAGACTCGGGTTACACTCCACGATATAATCAGGGCTGGGTCCATACTAGATGTAACAATACCAATTATATTGTAGTTTTATTTCAACATTTCAGATCCATATTTTCAGGCGGGTGTAGAACCTCAGTTTACACATTGTCTGCTTTCTCGCGTGCTGCCTCGTTTTCGCAGCTGATTGTCGTTGTATCGCCGGCAATTAACTCGCACCCAGCGAAGGCTAATTAGCACCAGATGTATACCTGACATAATCGAATACCTCCCCCACCCCCTCGAACGGGTTACACAGCCGCCTGCGTTAATCTTGCCCAGCAGCCTATTTCGCCAACATGGCAAAGTATACTTGTCTAGCAAAGTATACTTTGAGGGAGAAATTTTCAATTCAAGGCTAAATTTATTAATTTTATTATACTGAATTTATTACATTATCACAGCCATAATTCTGCATACTTTTAATCATCAAATATATGCAGTGGTTAGTTCTTCGTGAAATAATGCATTTTGGGAAATATAAATGATTACTCCCTCATATACTTTGCTAGATAAGTATACTTTGCAATAATTCCAGCACAAACATATTTAAACAATTCCCTAACATTTGATTGGCCCGTAGCAAGTCTCTGTCCAAAATATATATCCCAGTAAACTCCCACGCCGAACTACTTTCCGTAACTGTGAGGCGCAGTTAAATAATTCTTAAGAAAACGGAAAATAAAGACATTTTATTGATGAATTTATTTCAAATGCTGGAATTATAAGGAATGAATGGCCTTTTTGTTGAATGTATCGGGGATATAAACTTGGAAAGTCGCGGGAATACTGGACGAAGGCTGGAAAAACTTGGAAAAGTCGCGGGAATACTGGACGAGGCCTTCCGGCCTTCGTCCAGTATTCCCGCGACTTTTCCAAGTTTATACCCCGATAAATTCCACAAAAAGGCCATTATTCCTATAATGTTGGTGAAATCGGCTACAGATGTCAACGGTTCTGAACATCTATTGCTAATCTCAATTCGTAATCAAGCAGCTTGATTGACTGAGCCTGAGCTGAAACACAGCTCAGGCTTAATCAATATAGCTGCTTGATTTCAAGCACAATGGTCACGTTAATTTGCGCCGGTTACTACTAGACGTAAGTCCAGTATTCCCGCGACTTTTCCAAGTTTGTACCCCGATAAATTCCACAAAAATGCCATTCATTTCTTATAATTCCAGCATTTGAAATAAATTTAACTGCGCCTGACGGTTACGGAAAGTAGTTCGGCATGGGAGTTTACTGGGATATAATTGTTGGACAGAGACTTGCTATTGACCAATCAAATGTTAGGGAATTGTGTAAATATTTTTTGCTGGAATTATTTACTAGACTAATAGTGTACGGTTACAGTGGGTTATGTACATGTAGCTATATTATACAATGTATCAAAGTCGGCACCCATACCATATCCCGCCTCCGGCCCGCGGATTATATTGTGGAACTGTTTATCCCCCCCCCCCCCCCCCTCCAATTAAGGTATCGGTAGTGCCGCATGGATATCATGTTTGGACTGATTGAGTGTTGTCCGTCCGTCCGATCGTCCTTGTATCCGTCCGGCAGATTAAGAAGTTTGCCGGAGTTTCTCAATTCTCAATTCTGTCATAACTTCTACATCCATTGAGTAATTACTTTAATATAGTTGGGGTCCCCAACTGCTAGGCCGGGCACAAAATGAAATAAGTGTATAACTGTGTAACTATTCCAAAAGTTTTAAAAGTTACGAGTGTCCGCTATACGGATATAATCACTTACTGTCTGTTCCACGTTTTGTTGCCAACGAAATATTGCCTATTAAACAATTAAATCCAAGACACTATTTAAATGAAAGTACCTTTTCTGTGTGTAACAACCAAAAGTCCGCCGGCTGAAAAACGTGGAACAGACGGTAAGATACTGTAATATGTCTCTGGTGGAGGTTAGGCCTATGGGAAAATTGGTTCCACAACATCCAATGGATACTAAACAGTAGCTGATAATAGAAGGTGCATGATCACGTGGTTACAACAACAACAACAATGTCTGAAAGTGTTGAAAGCTCGCCCATTCCAAAGGAAGCATTATTTGATAGTTTCCTTAATAGGCAACGGATTTTGATGAATTATAGCACAGCAAATGCGTCTTCATGAGCTGAATGTGGGGGTCCCGGGAGTTCGGCACATACGTATGTCGTTATTGCGACTACTCGGAAATCGATTCTTTGCAAAAACGACTAATATTTGGGCCAAAGTACCGAGACCATCAAATGCAGCTTAACAAGATCCGTTACATAATACAAGAATTATAAAAGAATACGTACTTTGAATCGGAGGGCTTATGGGAGTTTCATTACTTGTTGTTGTTGTTGTAACCACGTGATCATGCACCTTGGAATAGCCAACTGTGTGCTGAATGGTTAGGTTAGATTAATACGGGCGACTCTTTGTCGCCCGCTTTATGTTACGCGTATATGGAAACTTACCATTCAGTGAAACTAGGTTGAACATATGATTGAAAGTGTAAAATTTGTTTTACCGTAAACCGATAAACCAAGCAGACGGTGTTTTTACGACACGTGGTATTACTAATACGGGCGACGAATAATTTGGCCCGAAAGGCCAACTGCTTCTAAAACAAAATGTAGATAACATCGGAAAGTATACATAATATAGCTTACGAAGTTACTGCATTTCAAAATTGTGTTGTCGTTAGGAAGACTAAAGTTGCTTTTATCACAACGCTGAAGAGTCCCCCGAGAGAGTAGAAATGCCTTAAGTGCGCATTGGAATATTTTATGGAGAAAAAAAGAAGAAAAAATTGCAACGAAATGGAGTTTCATTATTCCGTATTTATTTTAACACCTTTCTCTCTCTCACGCCCATATGTCTGTCTGTCTGTCTGTCTGTCTGTCTGTCTGTCTGTCTGTCTGTCTGTCTGTCTGTCTGTCTGTCTGTCTGTCTGTCTGTCTGTCTGTCTGTCTGTCTGTCTGTCTGTCTGTCTGTCTGTCTGCTGCCTGCCTGCCTGCCTGCCTGCCTGCCTGTCTTCTGTCTGTCTGTCTGCCTGCCTGCCTGCCTGCCTGCCTGCCTGCCTGCCTCTGTCTGTCTGCCTGCCTGCCTGCCTGCCTGCCTGTCTGTCTGTCTGTCTGTCTGTCTGTCTGTCTGCTGCTGCCTGCTGTCTGTCTGTCTGTCTGTCTGTCTGTCTGTCTGTCTGTCTGTCTGTCTGTCTGTCTGTCTGTCTGTCTGTCTGTCTGTCTGTCTGTCTGTCTGTCTGTCTGTCTGTCTGTCTGTCTGTCTGTCTGTCTGTCTGTCTGTCTGTCTGTCTGTCTGTCTGTCTGTCTGTCTGTCTGTCTGTCTGTCTGTCTCTTTCACTCTCTCCCACATTCATCTCTCTCTCTCTGTCTCTCTCTGTCTATCTCTGTCTAGAAAGCGCACATGTTGTGCTTTTGTTTACAAGACAAAGTCAAGCGATCCATGCTACTCTGTGGACATGACTAACAGAAACAAGTATGCATTGTAACTGCTGTTTTATTGCGCCTGCTCGCTTGTGTCACGGCCTGTGCTGTATTCAAAGTTCATGACACAAGTACAGCTGAAGTGAAGCTGTATGTAAAAAGGACAAAACTAATACGAAAAATGGTCAAAATGTGCTCAAAGACCACCAGGGATCGAGAAAATAATAGCATCACTGGAAGGACACACCTGGAGAATTTCTATAACCGCCACGCTGCATGCATTGATAGGGTCATCGAGGGAAACATGCTGACAGTATGGCTACTTATGTACATATATTAGTTGTGCCTGACTTTAAAGGTACCCCCTTGTCATCTGTCATAGAGCTATGGTGCGGTCAATAGCATTTTCCTGTAGAGTTGTCTGGAGTATGAACATTGTTCAGTTTCCACAGCCATATCAGAGGATGATGGTGTAAATAGGCATAATGAACGGAGCTAATTGTGACCATAGCTATTCACGAACATGGAGAGAACTGTAACTTGCATATTCTGTAGGTTAACCAATTTACACCATCAGCAATCAGATACATTATTGCAACTAATTTTATAAACATACTTAGTTCACCGCAGGCACATTTGTGGGTGCATTTATGATTATTTTACATCACATAGTCAACCGATCAATGGTAGCTATGTCCAGTGCGATTGTATTGCATCTGTGCAGTCGTGTCATTGTTCATTACACAAGTGCCTCCTAGCAACAGCTGCTGAAGCGAAGCTGTATGTAAAACATTACACAATTAATACGAACAATAGTAAAAATGTACATCACTGTCAAATTGACAGTCGTTCTCAAAGAACACAAGCGATCGAGAAAATAACAACACCACTGGAAGGATGCACATGGAGACGTTATACAGACGCCACTGCACTTACCTTCGCTGATGTGAGTTTAATATTACAAGACATATAATAAGTCAAGAGATCCGTGGAAATTGCCCAACATGACTACCAGAAAAAAAGTATACAATGCAAGCGTGGTTCAAGCGCACCTGTTGCTCTAGTCCAAGATACAAACACATCTTACACAGCACCGAGTTAAGCAAAAGTAATACATGCAAAACTTAACACAATTAATACGGGCGACGAAGTAGTCCGCTTTATGTTACGCGTATATGAAAACTCAGTGAAACTAGGTTGAACATATGATTTAAAGGTACATGCCCACGCAGCAGGTTACACTGTACTACTACTTTTCATTTTCTGTCATGCCTTATATGAGCCATTTGTCTACCCACTAACGAGTTATTTTTAATTACGGCGCGCGTTAATTGGTGTTAAATCGCATTTTATATGCCGCGACCAGAAAGGGTATTTTCCGACCTCGTACTATTTTTTACCAACACGCGTCACGTGACATGGTCAATCATATCACATATTTGACATGCGCAGTGAAGTATCGGAAGTTGAGAACAAAAATCTCTGTTCGAGTCCAAATCTAAATCTCCACGTAACTCTTTACATTTGGTGATCTGCCATGGTCGCCAATATTAACCACTCTCTCTGTACTGCCTGTCCCTCAGACATTTCGCCTTTGTTTTTGGCCGACGCCGTTTCATACAATTTCCATCCTGGACGTTTCGACATGTTGATATTCTTGTTTACATATTGGGAAGCCTACTGGCGCGCGTAGTATACTGCGCATGCGCACCGCAAACCGTGATGTGAAAGTCGTCGTCCCCGCACATTATCAAAATAGACTGTTACCGCCGCGCGTCGCTAACAGTAAATTGATAATGAATAAATTATTATATTTGTATAGCGGGCACTCGTAATTTTTAGAACTGGTGGAATAATGACATAATTATACACTTATTTAATTCCTATAAAGAACATTGTGTGCCTACTGCGTGGGCATGTACCTTTAAAGTGTAAAATTGTTTTACCGAAAACCAATCTGGAGCTGGGTGTTTTACAACAGGTGGTATTTTACTAATACGGGCGACGAATAATTTGGCCCGAAGGGCCAAATGCTTCTTAAACAAAATGTAGATAACATCGGAAAGTATGCTGAATATAGCTTACGAAGTTATGCATTTCAAAATATTTGTGTTGTACTTCAAGACTAAATTTGCTTTTATCACTACGCTGAAGAGAGTCCCGCAAGGGCGATAATTCTATTTTTCTGTTGCAACAGCCGACAAACCGCGGACTGTGCGAATGGGCCGAATGCAGCGAAAGTAACGAAAGGCAGAAACAATCGTTGTATCTGGGCTATTTTAGTTTTTAGCCCGATTTATGCTACGTCAGAAAACATACTGAATATAGCAGGCGAACTATTCTAGTTATTAAATTAACAAATATTTTTTGTTGTTGTCCTTAACAACACTCGAGAGACGCTTGCAAATATGCGCTTCAAATGATCTGAGTACAAATGCCTTAAATGCGCATTGAATATTTTATGAAAAAAATTTATAATAATTTGCAACGAAATGGAATTTCATTATGCCGTATTTATTTTAACACATCTTTCTCTCTCCCACATCCCATGTCTCTCTGTCTCTCGCTCTCTCTCCCTCCACCCCCCTCTCCCTATCCCTCCCTCTCTCTAGCTCTCTCTCTCTCTCTCTCTCTCTCTCTCTCTCTCTCTCTCTTTCTCTATCTCTCTCTGTAAAAAGGACACCACTAATACGAAAAAATAGTCAAAATGTGCTCAAAGACCACCAGGGATCGAGAAAATAATAGCTTCACTGGAAGGACGCAACTGGAGAATTTATATAGCCGCCACGCTGCACTTAACTTCGCTGATGTGAGTTTAAAAATACAAGACATAATCAAGAGATCCGGGATAATTGGGGAACACGACTATCAGAACAAAGTATGCATTGCAAGCGTGCGTCTAGTGCACATGTTGCTGTCGTCCAGGATACAAACACATCTGACACAGCACTGGGTTAATCAAAAGTAAATGTAAACACAATTGATACAATGGGCAAAATGTGTATAACTCTCGAAGTGACAGTCGTGCTCAATGACGATTGAGATTGCGAAAATTGTGAATATAATATCACTGAAGATGCTTAGCCTTGTTATTTTTTCTTAAATACTAATACAGTTTATATAATGCCTAGACTATTAATGTACTATATATGAAAAGGAAATATCTAAATTGTATCATTGCTTCAAATAAGAGAAGTGCGCCAATGACACCATTTAATTATAATAGAGAAGCTGTAACAGCGTGGTAGTTGCGGGAAGTAGCTCTGCAATACTACAATATACTACGGTACCGTTTATAGCATACTAACATCATGGTAAAGCTATCAATTGGTAAATTTACTTTCATACACTAACCATGATAACGTCGCCCATCATAGGTAGTACCTAATTCATATTACAAAAAATAGGCAAAATGTGTGTAACTTTCGAAATGACAGTCGTGCTAAATGACCACACAGGATTTAGACACATATCACTATGGCGTTACTATCGATACCAAAGTATAGCTAAGTAAACATGATAAAGAGAAATGTCTTGTTAGTCTACCGAGGATTGAGACAATAATATCGAAAGGAAAAACACGGATTGTATCACTGGTTTAAATAAGATAATTTAATTAGCATAGATAAGTTGTGACATCATGGTAGTTGCGGGAGTAGCTATGCAACACTTCCGTACCGTTCGTAGCATATACTATTACTATATAACACCATGGTAAAGCTATCAATTGGTAAATTTAGTTTCATACACTAACGTCGCCCGTCATATGTAGTGCCTATTTCATATTTATAATAACAATCAATGCCGTTGTCCTGAGAATTTTCTCTTTCACATTATTCATTGGCCGACTGGTTCCTTCACGGTCACATTATTTATAATAACAATCAATGCCGTTGTCCTGAGAATTTTCTCTTTCACATTATTCATTGGCCGACTGGTTCCTTCACGGTCACATTATTTATTAGCCGACTGGTTCCTATAACAGCGCACCGGTTTTCTGCGCATGATTTCTGCACATAACGTGTTGCAAAGCCATTTGCTTCCGCGTGTCTGCTCATGAAGTTGTCAACAAAACAAATTTCTCCAATATTTCAAAATAATTCACAATTTCCAACAGCATTGACTTCACTAATCAACATTTCATTTACCGCTGGCATCTACAACACGACAGAGACATGCTGGTTCAGTTGACACTCGTATTTGTGGGAGTTTTCAGCAACTGGTGCACGTTAGGGGAGGTGACTCGAGATGAGGACGGGATGGGCGGAAAGATCAGTTTCACGCCCCCCACCCTCAATGATGAAGATCATCACAGTATGCATATGCCGGGCGATTTGAAATGTGATGCGTGTACTATTGTGGCATATCAGGTATGTGGTCCCCAGTTTAAGTTGTTGATTCTAGAGTAAAGCTAGACAGTACTACAGGGGCGGCGGAAGCAATTGATTATTGGGGGGGGGGGTGGGGGGGGGGGGGGGCGAACTTTGTGAGGGCCCGAAGGGGCCGAATTCGCTAGGGGGGTCCGGGGGCATGCCCCCCCGAAATTTTTTTGAAATCCAAGTGGTGTGAAACACAATTTCCTGCATTCTCAGCAATGTTTGGCTCAGTCAGAGTCGGGTTCCCAGTAATCATGATTACACAAATATATTACAGTAAAAAATAATTTTTTTACAGAATTATTGGGGGGGCTACCGCCCCCCCTGCCCCCCGCTTCCGCCGCCCCTGTACTAGACATAGCACTATATGCCTATGCCATGGCAAAGTAATTAGCTAATAAATGATAAAAGTCAGATGATGAAAAATAGAAGTTAAACATGATATAGAGACATGGCATGTTAGTGTAGAGTACACAGGCGACCGGCATGTTGATAGGATAGTGTATTATACCTTTTTAGACATGCATGTAGAGTTGTTTTTGAAAATTTATTTCTTTACCTTGTTGACCTTAACCTTTGTGTCAATTTTGGACGTATGTCCACATGTAGTTGCAGCTGTGGGGCCGCACGATTCACCCAAATCCTCCCCAAATTCTCATTTTCCCCCAAATCCTCCCCAAATCCTCATGTAATGAATAAGTTATCGTATTAATATGTCTCAAAACCTTTTAATATCGTTCTTAAGAAGTTATTGAACCCGATTTGAATACGTTTTTATGGTAAAAAGAGTCTTATTTCGATGTCTTAATTTAACTTAGGCATTCTAGCAGCCAAGGGAGATCATCCAAAATAAATTATGAGATAAATGCAAGGGAGATAAATGTTGTTTGACCCATTTTGGTCAATTGAAACATGCTAGTTATTTACCATTCCAAATGTGTATAATACTATTCATCTGTGTTTATATCAATCAAATAATCAATCAATCAACAACCTCAGCACATATATAATATAGCTTTAAAATATGAACATTTGGGGATGATTTGCTGCATATCGGGCCCGTACTGCATAGACACTTGACATTTACGGACGTGGTCATATTTTCAAGCTATATATGCTGAATTTGATTGATTGATTGATTGATTGATTGATTGATTGATTGATTGATTGACTGATTGAGATAAAAAAAAACAGATGAATAAACATTTGGAATGGTAAATAACTTGCATGTTTCATTTATCTCCCTTGCATTTATCTCATAATTTATTTTGGATGATCTCCCTTGGCTGCTAGAATGCCTAAGTTAAATTAAAAATTCAAAATAAGACTCTTTTTACCATAAAAACGTATTCAAATCGGGTTCAATAGCTTCTTAAGAACGATATTAAAAGGTTTTGAGACATATTAATTGGATAACTTATTCATTACATGAGGATTTGGGGAGGATTTGGGGGGAAATGAGGATTTGGGGAGGATTTGGGTGAATCGTGCGCCCGCAGCTGTGTGACCCTTCTGTACCGTACATATCAGAGTTACAGTTCTTCCCTGCAGAGTGGCGAATCAGATCTGATTCGCACTTTAGATAGTAATTGTGAACTTTTTTAAAATATCTTTCAATTGAAATCTGTTCGTGAACATAAGCAAACTCAATGCGCAGACAGCTACGCAATCAACATTTATAGTTTTTATCATTGCAGAATATCCAGGGAATAACATTTTATCTACTTAGAAACTAGGGTCCAACTAAAATATTTCATGTGAGTTTTTGCTGGTACAAGTAACAAGATGGTGTCGGCTAATTCTGCGCACCTAAGGCTTTCCAAACAGATTTATATGGCAGTATACCATCTCCATATTCAGTCAAACTTTCCTGAATATTCAACACAGTTCAAAGACGTATGTGCAGGTAAAATGTCATAACATTCTGACGTCAGTTAAAGTGATGTAAATCGTGTGATGTTTACACATTTTGACTATATTCGGAATAACTTTTTACCAAACTATCAGAATGTGATAAAATTGTGCCACAGTGTATCAATTAATCAGCTTGTTTATTCCAAAATCCACATAGTTTATAATGACGTACGCATGGCTAAATTATACGTGAATTGCACATAAGCCGATGCACAGAATTAGCTGACATGACGTACTGTACTGATTCGGTCTATTTATCTTCCTATCTATCTTCCTATACGGTCAAACTCCAGTAGTAGACTCTAGCTTGTAATATGCTAGTTTCATAATACTGACATTTACTTTCTCAGATTATGTCTCTGATATAAAGAACATTTTTGTGCCTGTAACTCAGTAGGCATGTACACGTACCTTTAATTCCTATAAAGACGCCCACTGAGTGGGCATGTACTTCTAAATCTCTCTTGATCATTCCCAATAGCTTCCTTCCTAACTTTGATGGCTATCCACCTAGTGTCATTTGTGTGACCTTGGTGACCGTGACCTTCATACCTCACATTGTGACCTTGGTGACTGTGACCTCGTTTAGTGAATGAGACATTATCCGGTGATCGTCTTTTAAATACACATTAACATCTATAGACAAAACAATAGTTGTCTAACACAATCTCCATATGAGTTAAATTCTGCTTCCAGGCTGCAGAATGCTACTGGTAGTAACTCACTGTCCGTATATTGTTGCAGATCACACAGATGCTGGATAATGGCCATTCAAAGAGAAAATCTGTGGAACGGCTTCCAGACTCGGACATATATGAATTGATTGAGGAAGCGTGCTCACATGACAAATACGAGAAGTAAGTTGTGGGACATCAGATTAGAAAACAGTAATTTCTGTGCTCCTCCATACAGGTGTATTCTCATCTGTATATAGAGCTGTGACTGGAGAAATGGGGTTTAGTGAGTTTAGTGACCAGTGTAGATCCAGATCAGCCTGTGCATCCGCACAGTCTGATCAGGATCTGAACTTTTCACCATTCCATCAATGAAATAGCCGGCATGCTTCTAACAAGCAATATATTGATGGTCTAGTAATATAATGTCATAACTGCTATGCTAAAGCATAGCACTTACGACCTTATGTTACTAGACCATCGATATATCATTATCAGGCCACATGAATCTGCTATTTGATCTGGAACTACACAGGTCACAAATCCATTTCTCCAGGAACAGTCAATTATGACTTTGCTGTTGAGTGCACGTTATGCCATTACAGGGTTACCAATGATTAAGAAAACAATAAATGCGAGTTGATTGAACCTCAATATCTCTCGATTTCATTCCCTGAGGTTTGATCACCCCACCACCCACTGGGTGGTTGCTTTGGGAGCATGCGACGATGGGATTCGTACTTGCCGGTTGGGAGGATGCGACGGCTGATTTAACGATGGGATTCATCCTTGCCTGATTGTTGTGGTTGGAACATCGTCCGCGTCCGCCGCAGACTTCTTGTCCGGAGCATAACTCGATTACTCTTCGGAATATTTTCATGAAACTTAACACATGCATAGATCATGACCCAAAAGTGTGTTGTACGTAAGAATGACAACTCTTGCATCACTAGTTTTCGAGTTATCTACATTTGTTTTTTTCTCACTAATGTCTTGTCCGGAACATAACTCGAACGCCCTTTGGAATAATTTAATGAAACTTGACACATGCATAGACGACAACCCAAAGGTGTGTCACAGGCAAGAATGACAACTCTTGCTTCACTAATTGTCGCGTTACCTCCCTTGGTTTTTTTTGTGCACTGATTTCTTGTCCGGAGCATAAGTCAAACACCCTTTGGAATCATTTATCGAAGCTTCACACATGCATAGACCACGACCAAAAGGTGTGTCGTGCGAAATAATTACAATACTCATATCAACAATTTTTTAGTTATCTCCTCATGTCGTTTCGCGCACTTGAGTTCACCCTTTGGAATATTTTCATGAAAGTTTACACATGCATAGGCCACAACCGAACGGTATGTTGTGTACAAGAATAACAACTCTTGCATCACCAATATTTTAGTTATCTCCCTTTGCTTTTTCACACATTGATTTTTTGTCTGAGGCATTCCTTGAATACCCTTTGGAGTATTTTCATGGAACTTGACATATGTATACATCACGACCCAAGGTGTGTTGCGTGCAAGACAGACAACTCTTTCCTCAGTAATGTATTTGTTGTCACCCTTTGCTTTCTTGCAGATTGATTTCCCTGTCAATCCAAAGCTTGATTATTCTTTGGAATATTTGCATGGTATTTCACACTTGCATAAACTGTTACCCCAAGGTGTGTCTCATGCATGAATGACAACTCTCATCTTACTAACAGTGCTCCAGATAAGGTGCGTATTTGCGTAAATACCCAATTAAAATTGCCAAAAACCCAATTGCAATCAGAAGTAGTGAGTATCAAAAAGCCATGCAAAATTTGTGGTATCTTTATCATGCTAAATGTACAGAAAACAATAAACAGACCACAAATATAGCATATTTTCTTATTTTTCCATGACAACACATCTTGGTATTTCATTAGAATATTGTCTCCAAGGAGACAATTCTAATGAAATACCAAGATGTGTTTTCATTTAGAAGCAAACTATTCAATGAGTGTGTAAACAGTAGTGTGATTCTATTTTACACAATTACATTTTTGAAAACCCCAATTGCTTCAGAAATGATGGAGTGACAATACTCGATTACTAATTCTTTATCTGGAGCCCTGTACTAACATATTAGTTGTCTCCTTTTTTACCTGCTGGCGGGGAGGGCGATACACATGCTCTTGTGGACAAGCGTCAATTTCTAGTGTAACAATGGGATTCATCCTTGTTGGATTGTGGTGGTTGTTTTGGGAGCATGTGATGGGTAATTTAGTGATGTCCGAAATGTCATAAAGTTTGTACAAGCTTCGTCATCATAGTACTACTTTAATGTTACTAGACGGATTGCTTTAATATTTGGACACTTGATATATGTGAGCATTTGGAACACACACATGCCCCCATTAAATGTACATGCCCATTCAGTAGGCATAAAATGTTCTTTATAGGAATTAAATAAGCGTATAATTGTGTCACTATTCCACCAGTTCTAAAAATTACAGTGCCCTATATACAGATATAATAATTTAGTATATATATTTTACTGATAGTGACTCACGGTGGTATCAGGCTATATTCTTATGCAAATGAGGCACGCTATTTTTTAATTATTTTAATATGCTAATTAAATGAGTCGCCCGAAGAAAACAAATATTTTGACAGATTATGAAGTATGATATTGCATATCAAAAACTAAATACACATGTACAGAGGATAATTAGTAATATCTGTTAACATTTTAAGGAAACTTGATTATCGCCCCTGATATCAGTGTGGACATTTACTGCTGATATAAAATGTCAATCAATACATGGGGTAACCCATTTCAGTCTAAGGATACAATAATTTTTATTGGAAAAATCTCATTCTTTTGTTTATTTCTCCATAAAGGTATATGTTGTTACCACTCATTTGAACCGTCTCATCGAGACGGTTCAAATGAGTGGTAACAATATATACTTTCGAGATGAAATGAAGAAAATAGATTCCCCCCCACCCCCTAAAAAGTTTTGTACTACATGTACTATATTAAAGTGTATCCCGTCTTTAATGGGTTAAACCTTGACATTTTTCTTTTTTTAAGCACTTCTCTGACGGTTTTTGTGATACTTACTTTAGCACACGCCTATGATCATGTCACGTCGGCAGGCTCAACACCGCTTCCGTGGCAGAATTCTCGTATTTTTATGCCCCACCACGATAGTGGAGGGGGCATTTAGTGTTACCCTTGTCAGTCCATCACTTGTGATGAGTAGATGCGCTAAGTTTATTTATCTTTTGATTCGACCCCTGGGTCATGGATTATCTCCCCCTTTTCGAATTAGAATTTGAAAACTTTGCCTTGTAACTCGTAATTTTGTTTAAACCGCTACAGACCTGAAGCAAGGTTTATTTTTTCTACTCTCGGGTCATGGATTATCTCCCTCTTTTCGTCTTAGAATTTGGAAACTTTGCCTTGTAACTCGTAAAACTTCAGACCGTAATAGCTACAGACCTGAAACTTGGTATGTAAATTCGTTATGAGTAGGTCCACACAGTTTATTTCAATATTTTATTCGACCCCTGTGTCATGGATTATCTCCCCCTTTTCAACTTAGAATTTTGCTTTGTTTACTATCAAAGTGGTATTTGGGGCATCCATGTTCTACAAAAACATACTCTAGTTTGCTTTCTTGTTACTTGAAAGTTAAATCTGGTTACATACTCGTTATAACCCCACTCTACACCCCCACCGACTCCCCAGACATTGATAGGTGCATCGGTGAACACGACACACAATGCCTTATAGGTTTCACCCTGTCTGTCCGTCTGTCTGTCCGCTTATTTTTTGAAAGTTTTTGTAAGCGTTTCTCAAATCACCTATAATTTCTGTTTGCTTTCAGCTAGCCTAATATCTTCATATTGCACACATAAAGATACATCCTTCCACATTAATACAACTACCCTCCCTATTTATCATCTGTCTGTCTGTTTATTTTTTGAAACTTTTTATGACAGTTTCTCAAATCACCTATGGGGGTCAACATACCACATTTTCTAGTTCTAATTTACTTTTGACTGACATGGATTTACATTTATTGAGCATAGGCTGCGTATGCAGCCTACACTCAATAAATGTAAATCCAATAATTCGTACAATTCCATTTTATCAGCCATTTAATAATTTGATTAACCTGGTTAACTCTTCCAACACTACAGACCCAGAACTCCAGATAAGATGTGTTTTGGCGTATTTTACGCACTTATTTTAGCAGAATACGCATTGATTATCAAAGGTGAGAGTACAAAATACTCACAGCAATGTGAATAAATTGAGTAGTGAAAATACTGTAATAAAGTTGAAAATTTACTTTGTTGAGCTGCAAAAAGCAAACACTTTTTTAAATTTGTTTTATTTTTTGTCATTTCTTCCCTTTTTAATAAGGAAGAAAAGTAATAATACATTTGTAAATAAATAAATACGCATTGAATTTGAAATCTCTTTAAAACTTATCTGGAGCTCTGCAGACCACTTTCCCCTTTCCCAATGTTTGAAAAATTGTAGATCCAGATGATATGACTCGTAATGTAATGCGAATATTTTCGTTTTTTTTTCTTTATTTTTACAAAAAAAACACCATTTTTCTGATAAAAATTTGACAAGGGAGAAACCATACCATAGTCAGAAATGACATGGAAGAGTTACTTAGACCTCACTCCTGACCAAGAGTGCTAATTCTCGTTGGATATAATAATGCCAATTAATAAGTTGGTAATGGTAAATTAATGTTTACTGGCCAAAAAAATGTCATATCTAAAGAATGGACGAACAAGATATGTTTCCCCGTTTTACCACAGGTTGAAGTAACGGACCGAGGTCTATAAATACATTAAATATACCTAAAAGCATCAATAAATGAAGAAAAAAAATAAGGTAAAACATTTTTTTTACTCCCTCCATATACATTACTCCATCTAGATGGAGTATATGGAGGGAGTAAAAAAAATGTTTTACCTTATTTTTTTTCTTCATTTATTGATGCTTTTAGGCATATTTAATGTATTTATAGACCTCGGTCCGTTACTTCAACCTGTGCATATTACCGCCTGGGATGTAGGACCCCAACTTTCACACACCTCCGTGCTTTCTTGAAAGGTTAACGGAAACCACTATTTATTCTCTACTTATTTTTTGATTGGCACATACTATATAGAATACATGTAAGTCGATAAATATTGATTCAGGTTACACATTTAATCATGTTAATTGAAAGAATAATTTAAAAATATTCTGCCTCATTTTCATATCAAAATAGCCTGATACAACCGCGCATCTATATCAGCATGATCAGTAAATTAAAATTTACTGAATGATTATATCTGTACAGAGGGCACTTGTACTGTTTAAAACTGGGGGAATAGTTACACAATTACAGTGCTCCAGTTAAGGTGCGTAATTTGTTCAATATAGGAATGAATGGCCTTTTTGTGGAATTTATTGGGGTATAAACTTGGAAAATTTGCGGAAATACTGGACGAAGGCCGGAAGGCCTCGTCCAGTATTCCCGCGACTTTTCCAAGTTTATATCCCCGATAAATTCCACAAAAAGGCCATTCGTTCCTTATAATTCCAGCATTTGAAATAAATTCATCAAGAAAATGTGTTTATTTTTCGTTTTCTTAAGAATTATTTTAACTGCGCCTCACGGTTACGGAAAGTAGTTCGGCGTTGGAGTTTACTGGGATATAAATTTTGGACAGAGACTTGCTACGGGCCAATCAAATTTTTAAGGAATTGTGTAAATATTTTTGTGCTGGAATTATTTTGTGGTGAAATTTTCTTATTTCTTCACCAAAAATGGCAAGTTTGGAGTCCTTTAGAATCGTCTCATTGAGACGATTCTAAAGCACTCCCAACATGCCTTTTTTGATAGAGAAATAAGAAATTTGTCCCCCAAATTACGCACCTTAACTGGAGCTCTGAATTATACACTTATTTAAGAACATTTGGTGCAGGTTGGACTCTTAACTTTAATTTCAGAATTGATGCAGAGTAGAAACAATAATCAGAGCACTGAAATTGTCAGCTAGTATTTGTGGTGCCTAATTGTGGCCGTGACTGGCGAAGTGGGGCTTATGTGGTTTCTGACCAGTGTGGCTCCTGATCAAATAGCACACGCCTGTAGCCTGGTAACGATCTATATTGTTTGTTAGAAGCGTGACGGGTGTTTCATTGATGAACTGACAAAGTTGAACAGTGAAGATCCTGAGCAGCCTGTGCGGTGGACAGACTGATCTGGATCTACACTGGTTGCAAAACCCATAAGCCCCATTTCTCCAGTCACGGCAACAATTGACATTTACAGGCAACATTACAAAATCTTTAGAACATGTGTTAAATGGTGCTTGGAACGTCTCACATGTCATATGTAATAGTTATACATTGTAGTTCACATATTGAATTTTTAGCCAGGTTTTTTTAAGAAAAAAATCCCGGCTATTGGATTGGCGAAAGCCGGGCGGGCGGCGTCCACAATCAATGTTTTCGTGTTTGAGTCCATTTCTTTGTTACTGTACCACATAGGACCAACAAACTTTCACAGATTCATAACCAAGGGGTGCCCACCACATATCACTATCCAACATGTTACCTTTTTTTGCAACTTGATCCATTTTTTCCGCGCAGTCGACTAAGCCATTTTCAATGTTAGCTTTTCGCATTAACAATGTTAAGTTTTCGTGTTTGAGTCCATTTCTTTGGTACCGTACAACCTAGGACCACCAAACTTTCACAGCTTCATAACAAAGGGGTGCCCACCACATACAACTATCCAACATGTGACCATTTTACCTTGACCTATTATTTCTATGTAATTGACTTAGCCATTTTCAACGTTAACTTTTTAACGTACGTCTGGTTAAAGTTTTTTGGTTAAAGTTTTTTGTTATACTATATCTCTGCAACTGCTTCGCCCATTGGCCATTACCTTGAAACTTCACATGGGTGTTTATCATCATCCATATTTTCATTCTACCCCCAACCGTGCGGCCCCTGTGCCCAATGTCAAGGTCAATTTACTTTGAATTTTTTTCCTGTACTATATCTCTGCAACTGCTTCACCCATTACCTTGATACTTCACATGGGTGTTTATCATCATTGTCGCGCCTGCTTGCGGAAAGCGCAATATAGTCGGCATTTTGGCATACGTACGTCCGTGTGTCCGGTTAAAGTTTTTTGGTTAAAGTTTTTCCATCTACTATATCGCCCCAAGGCGCGACATGCAGGCCACGGCCATCTAGTCTACAAAAAGTGGGTATAATTATGTTATCCAAGTGTCTATGCTTGGAAAAAACCTGGCCTTCGTGGCTTTGCCTCGTTTCTTGTTAATAAATTAATTTCGAGCGAGCTGTTGCTGGGACTTTAAACCCTTTCCACCTTTGTAACCCAGGTCCCTTCTATATAAACCCAGGTCCCTTCTATTTAAACCCAGGTCCCTTCTATATAAACCCAGGTCTCTTCTATATTAACCCCAAATCACTTCTATTTAAACCCAGGTCCCTTCTACAGGTCCCTTCTATATAAACCAGGTCCCTTCTATATAAACCCAGGTCCCTTATATTTAAACCCAGGTCCCTTCTATTTAAACCCAGGTCCCTTCTATTTATACCCAGGTCCCTTCTATTTAAACCCAGGTCCCTTCCATTTAAACCCAGGTCCCTTCTATATAAACCCATGTCCCTTCTATTTAAACCCAGGTCCCTTCTATATAAATCCATGGCCTTCTATTTAAACCCAGGTCCCTTCTATATAAACCCAGGGCCCTTCTATTTAAACCCAGATCCCTTCTACATGTCCCTTCTATATAAACCCAGGTCCCTTCGATTTAAACCCAGGTTCCTTCTATATAAACCCAGGGCCCTTCTATTTAAACCCAGATCCCTTCAACATGTCCTTCTATTTAAACCCAGTTCCTTACAGGTCCCTTCTATACCAGGTGTCCCATATAAAACCCAGGTCCCTTCTATTTACCCAGGTCCCTTCTATATAAACCCAGGTCCCTCTATTTAAACCCAGTCCCTTCTAGTATACCCAGGTCCCTTCTATTTAAACCCAGGCCCTCATATAAACCCAGGGTCCCTCTATTTAAAAACCAGTCCCTTCTATATAAACCCATATCCCTTCTATTTAAACCCAGGTCCCTTCTATATAAACCCAGGTCTTCTTATTTAAACCCAGGTCCTTCTATATAAACCAGGTTCCCGATTAAACCCCAGGTTCCTTCTATATAAACCCAGGCCCTTCTATTTAAACCCAGATCCCTTCTACATGTCCCTTCTATTTAAACCCAGGTTCCTTCTACAGGTCCCTTCTATATAAACCAGGTCCCGTCTATATAAACCCAGGTCCCTTCTATTTAAACCCAGGTCCCTTCTATATAAACCCAGGTCCCTTCTATTTAAACCCAGGTCCCTTCTATTTATACCCAGGTCCCTTCTATTTAAACCCAGGTCCCTTCTATATAAACCCAGGTCCCTTCTATTTAAACCCAGGTCCCTTCTATATAAACCCATATCCCTTCTATTTAACCTGGTCCCCTTCTAAACCCAGGTCTCTTCTATTTAAACCCAGGTTCCTTCTATATAAACCAGGGCCCTTCTATTTAAACCCAGATCCCTTCTACATGTCCCTTCTATATAAACCAGGTCCCTTCTATATAAACCCAGGGCCCTTCTATTTAAACCCAGATCCCTTCTACATGTCCCTTCTATTTAAACCCAGGTCCCTTCTACAGTCCCTTCTCTATACCAGGTCCCTTCTATATAAACCCAGGTCCCTTCTATTTAAACCCAGGTTCCTTCTATATAAACCCAGGGCCCTTCTATTTAAACCCATATCCCTTCTACATGTCCCTTCTATTTAAACCCAGGTCCCTTCTACAGGTCCCTTCTATATAAACCAGGTCCCTTCTATATAAACCCAGGTCCCTTCTATTTAAACCCAGGTTCCTTCTATATAAACCCAGGGCCCTTCTATTTAAACCCAGATCCCTTCTACATGTCCCTTCTATTTAAACCCAGGTCCCTTCTACATGTCCCTTCTATATAAACCAGGTCCCTTCTATATAAATCCAGGTCCCTTCTATTTAAACCCAGGTTCCTTCTATATAAACCCAGGGCCTTTCTATTTAAACCCAGATCCTTTCTACATGTCCCTTCTATTTAAACCCAGGTCCCTTCTACAGGTCCCTTCTATATAAACTCTGGTCCCGTGTATATGACCTTAGCTGTTACTGGGACATTAAACCCTTTCCGCCTTTGATACCCAGGTCCCTTCTATATGACCTTAGCTGTTTCTGGGACATTAAACCCTTTCCATCTTTGAAACCCATGTCCCTTCTATATGACCTTAGCTGTTTCTGGGACATTAAACCCTTTCCATCTTTGAAACCCAGGTCCCTTCTATATGACCTTAGCTGTTTCTGGGACATTAAACCCTTTCCATCTTTGAAACCCATGTCCCTTCTATATGACCTTCGCTGTTTGTGGGACATTAAACCCTTTCCATCTTTGAAAATTCAGGTCCCTTCTATATGACCTTAGCTGTTTCTGGGACATTAAAACCCTTTCCATCTTTGAAACCCATGTCACTTCTATATGACCTTAGCTGTTTCTGGGACATTAAACCCTTTCCATCTTTGAAACCCAGGTCCCTTCTATATGACCTTAGCTGTTTCTGGGACATTAAACCCTTTCCATCTTTGAAACCCATGTCCCTTCTATATGACCTTCGCTGTTTGTGGGACATTACACCCTTTCCACCTGTGAAACCCAGGTCCCTTCTATATGACCTTAGCTGTTGCTGGGACATTAAACATTTTCCAATTTTTCCCCAGTTATGGTGTGAAGGAAGTCAACCGGGTGAAGAGATTATCGGGCCCGGGGCTGGAGACCAAGGACTCCCCCGGGATTATGCAGGGTGGGGGAAAGTGGCCCGACAGGTATAGTATGTCTATAAATGAGACGCACCATCTGATGTTAACCGTCTCATAAACCACACATTTCCACTGTATTGCAACTAATAATAAATTTGCAAAAGAAAACGGGTATTGGCTATTGGCTTGACAAGTTTTCTGTGCTCATATGCTCGGGTATGGAATGTTCTTGCAGCCAATTTCCACCCTTAAATATAAGATAACTAACTACCGGTAACTGATGTTGTACCTAAGAACATGTGTAATTATTTATGAAATATCTTTACATAAACTGTGATATTTAAGATAATTTCCGTAAATGACATCGAAAGATGACATTTGCTATTAAAATTTATCAACTTTCAACGTCATTTACGGAAATTATCTTAAATATTTTTATGCCCCCGATCTCGGTAAAGACAGGCATATACTGTTTGGACTGTGTCTCTGTGTGTCCATCCGTCCGTGTGTCCTGCATATTAAGAAGTTTGCCCGAGTTTCTCAATTATGTCGTAATTTCTATATCCCTTGAAGGATTACTTAAATATTTCAACACATTATACCTGTGGACAAATGCCACACATCGATGCTGCCCTTAATATAACCTTGACCTTTTGACCTTTACAACTTTTTCCCACATTAAGAAGTATGCCGGAGTTTCTCAATTCTAACTTCTATATTGCTTGAAGGATTACTTTAATTGTTCAATACACCATACTTGTGGACAAATGCCAGACATCCATGCTGCCCTTATTATGACCTTGAACTTTTCTAGGTGTGGGATCACGTGGTTTTAGAACCCGACGTGACGTAATCTGTGAAGTCATTTTTACAATAGATTTTCTTTAAAATCTTCCTAAAAAATGGACGTATTTTGATGATATTTGGCTCACCAAATACGATGGCATGTGTGTTTTATGGTTGCTCTGAAAGTTATTTACAATAACTTATAACTTTCACAATGAATCAAGTACCGTTTATTTGTTACATTCAAATGCTCTAGTTTCCATTTACATTTATGGTAACCGATTATTCGTCAAAACGACAGAATTATGAGATTAAAGCCGCCTGTACAATAAAGGGCAATGTGTACCGTATTTGCTGCGGTATATTTCATACAAATATGTCATTCCAGTAGAAAGATATTGAAGGAAATATACTGTAAACACATCTAAAAAGCATGACGTCACGACTCTGTTCGGAAACACGTAATCCCACACCCTGCTTTTGACCTTCACAGCTTTGAACTTTTTCACACATTAAAGGTACATGCCCACCTAGTAGACACAAAATGTTCGTTATACCAGAGACGTCATCTGAGACATTTTCTGGCAAAATAAACCTTCATTCACAATTACCCACGTATTTATTGGCATTATTATACATTTTATATCAGAAGTAAATATACATGTAAACACTGATATCAGGGGCAATAACCGTGTTTCCTTAAAATGTTAACTGACATTACTATTTATTCTCTGCATTTAGTTTTTGATGTGCAATGATCATACTTTATAATCTGTCGAAAATATTAATTTTCCAGGTGTCGCATTTAATTAGTATAAATAATTAAAAAAGATCATGCCTCATTTGCATATGAAAATAGCCTGATACCACCGCGCGTCACTATCAGCAAAATGAATGTTACTGAATGATTATATCTGTACAGCAGCACTCGTAATGTTTATAACTGGTGGAATAGTGACACAATTATACACTTATTTACTTCCTATAAAGAACATATTGTGTCAACTGAGTGGGTATGTACCTTTAATAACTTTGCCAGAGTTTCTCATTTCTGTCATAACTTCTATATCGCTTGATGGATTACTTTAATATTTCAATACACTATACTTATGGACAAATGCCACACATCCATGCTGCCCGTAATATGACCCTGACCTTTTGACCTTCACTACTTTTAAATTTTTCTCACATTAAGAAGCTCGCCGGAGTTTGTCAATTCTGTCATAACTTCTATGTAAGTGCAAACTTATTATAGTCTGTAAATCTCATATTTACAATGTTTTCTTGTAAACTATTATTGGATTTACATTTATTGAGCATAGGCTGCATGCAGCCTAGGCTCAATAAATGTAAATTCATCATTTGAAATTTCTAGGCGGTCCTAAATTTGCATTTACGAATATTTTAGTCGTACGAAGTTTAGTGAAACGGCCGCCTGATCCACTAGCACATGCAGACCTGCAGCTGATAAAGATATATATTGTTTGTCAGAAGCATGACTGGTGTTTCTTTGATGGCATGGCGAACAGGGTAGATCCTGATCAGACTGTGACAATGCCTGAATCTATACTGGTCGTAAACCTGGGGAAATGTGTTTCATGGAAATTCTGGCCAGTCTAACTTTGAATCAGGGATCGAACTCCTGCAGCCTTATATAAAGGACCTCTACTGTGTATTAAGTGTACGACTCAGTGTTTCACTGACTGAATGTCGAACAGTGCAGACCCCGATCAGACTAGACTGTGCGGATGCACATGCTTGTCTGAGTTCACACTGGTCACATTGGTTGTAAGCCCCATTTCTCATGTTACATATAATACAAGTAAATTATGGTCTGTTTGGGATATATTCCCTTGCCATACATATGGGATAACTGTTCAATTGTCATAGACCCATAGACCAGTAGCCGATTTCATCAAAATTGCAAAGTATACTTATCTAGCAAAGTATACTTTGAGGGAGTAATCATTTATTTTTTCCGAAATGCATTATTTCATATATATATAACTAACAACTGCACATATTTGATGATTAAAAGTATGCAGAATTATTATATTGGATGTATTACATTATCACAGCCAAAATGGCTGTGATAATGTAATAAATTCAGTATAATAAAAATTAATAAATTTATCCTTAAATTGAAAATGTCTCCCTCAAAGTATTCTTTGCTAGATAAGTATACTTTGGCAGATAAGTATACTTTGCAATGTTGGTGAAATAGGCCACAAATCCGGACACTTTCAGTGCTGAAAGTTTTTATTGAAATTTTATTGCTGAATGTAGTGTGCTCCGCCCATACTGCTCATTCCCGTATATCATCATTATGTGGCTGTGACTGGAGAAATGGGGCTTATGGGTTTTGTGACCAGTGTACATCCAGATCAGCCTGTGCATCCGCAGTCTGATCAGGATCTGCACTGTTCGCCACTTCATCAATGAAACACCCGTGATGCTTCTAACAAGCAATATAGATCATTATCAGGCTACAGGAGTGTGCTGTGTGATCAGGATCGACACTGGTCACAATCCCATCAGCCCCATTTCTCCAGTGACAGCCACATATGTCATGACCTTGATGTTTTATGGACATTCGGAATTAATCACTCATTCAATCAATCAACTTGATATCTCCTCTTTCACAGCCAACCAAACCAACCAACCAACCCATCAATCCATGCAACCACGCGACCAACCAACCCACCAATCTAACCAGCCAACTCACCAATTTAACCAACAAACCAACCAACCCAACCAACCAACCACTCCATCAATTTCAGACTCAAGAGAATGTGTGACCTATATGTGGAGGAGTTTGACGAGGAGATGATATACGACGTCTATCTCCTCAGCCCCGGCACCCACCTGCCGGAATTCCTCTGTGAAAACCCGAGCCATGTCGGGCTCACCGACGTCTGTCTACTGAAGAACGAAACTGCGAAGAAAACAAAGAAGAATAAGAATAAAAAAGTGCGAGAGGATTTATAGCTTAGTGTGTATACTACACACAGACTGTCGACTGATATGATGGCATAATATACTGTTTTAGACACATAGAAAACAAAACCATTTGTAGTCATTGTTAATCGCTTTGTTTTATATGTATTTGATATCTTCTACATACCTAAAGCTGTATATTATATCTGTTATCCTGCTATCACCAAGTCAACAGCCTGTCATTTTACATGTTTATCACTACCATCATCATAGACATGATAGACCTGGAGGAAACAGCCATTTGTAGTCCTTAAGCTTGTTTAGTCTCTTTGTTTTAACCCTTTCACCCATATATAAAGTAACTGGAATGTTTTGATTTTGATACCGGTGTTGCAGGAAATTCTCCCCCCTGGAAATCTTCCCCCCCAGGCTCGACCCTGGAAATCCCCCTGGGGAAGAATTTCCTAGGAAATTCTCCCCCCCACCCTCCGGGGGGAATGTTTCCAGGCTCGACCCTAGGAAATTCTCCCCCCCCCCACCCCCCTGGAAATTCTCCCCCCCCTCACCAAAAAGTTTGTGTTTGAATGCTACAAAGCAGAATTATTTCCCACCAAACTGCACATGGGCACATAGGCACATAGGCACAATGTATGTCATTTGGTAGTATAAGAAAGGGGAACATACAAAATCACCTCCCTCACACCCCACCCCAATGTACCATATGCATAGTGTTAGTCCCTTGATAGACAAGAATATCACAAGATTGGGGGAAGATTTCTGATCAAGTGAAAATGTTTGTGTAGAACAGTTAGCATGTGATATGTGATGCATATTGGCGGGGGGGGGGGGGGGGGGGGGGGGGGGAGGAGGGGGGGGGGGGGGGGGGGGGTTTTCTAGGAAATCCCCCCCCCCCCCCTAAACCATCTACCATATGCATAGCGGATGTGAATGTCTCTTTGTAGACAAGAAATATCCCCCCACCCCCCTCCCTCATGATGAAATAATATATGTTGGTGTAGAACAGATAGCATGTGGCATGTATTGGTTGGGGGGGGATTTTCCTAGGAAATATCCCCCCCCCAACTACCATATGCATAGCGGATGTGGATGTCTCTTTGTAGACAAGAATAACCCACAATTGGGGGAGTATTTCTTTATGATGAAATTGGTTGGGGGGGATATTTCCTAGGAAAATCTCCCCCCCCCCCCCCCCCACCCCCCCACCAATACATGCCACATGCTATCTGTTTTACACCAACATACATTATTTTGTTTCAATCAGAAATAATCCCCCTCCAATCATGGGCTATTCTTGTCTACAAAGAGACATTCACATCCGCTATGCGTATGGTAGATGGTGGCGGGGGGGAATATTTCCTAGGAAAATCTCCCTCCCCCCCCCCCCCACCAATACATGCCACATGCTATTCTGTTCTACACCCCAACTATATTATTTCATCATGAGGGAGAGGGGGGGTATTCTTGTCTACAAAGAGACATTCACATCCGCTATGCATATGGTAGATGGTTTGGGGGGGGGGATTTCCTAGGAAAATCCCCCCCTCCCCCCCCCCAGGAATATCCCCCCCCCCAACAACTACCATATGCATAGCGGATGTGGATGTCTCTTTGTAGACAAGAATAACCCACAATTGGGGGAGTATTTCTGATGAAATGGTTGGGGGGGATGGGGGGGATATTTCCTAGGAAAAATAAAACTCTCCTCCCCTCAATACATGCCAAATGCTATCTGTTACACAGAGACATTCACATCCTCTATGCATATGGTAGATGGTTGGGGGGGGATATTTCCTAGGAAAATCCCCTCCCCCCCCCCCCCAATACATGCCACATGCTATCTGTTTTACACCAACATACATTATTTTGTTTCATCAGAAATAATCCCCCAATCATGGGCTATTCTTGTCTACAAAGAGACATTCACATCCGCTATGCGTATGGTAGATGGTGGCGGGGGGGAATATTTCCTAGGAAAATTCTCCCTCCCCCCCCCCCCCCCCCCCCCCCCCCCCCCCCCCCCCCCCCCCCCCCCACCAATACATGCCACATGCTATCTTTTCAACACCAACATACCTTATTTCATTTCATCAGAAATACTCCCCCCACCCCAATCGTGGGCTGTTCTTGTCTAAAAAAGAGACGTCCATATCCACTATGCATATGGGTAGTATGGTGGCCGGGGGAGGGGGGGCGAATATTTCCTAGGAAAATCTTCCCCCCCCACCAATACATGCCACATGCTTGCTGTTCTACACAGATATACTGTTTTTTATTTTCTCGACCCACCCCCACCATGTGCTATACATTTATACCAATCATATACAGCTATGGTAGAGATTTAACCTAGAGAACTCTACCTGCCAACATACATTTATAATAGTTATGGTACGGTAATGGGGAATTATTGCATATACCGGTAAATTCTCTACCGCCCCACCACCACTATATTGTCTATGTATAGATATTATACTAAATTGGATAGCTCTTATAGAAAATGCTGCCTCGCCTATTCACATACTTCTCCACAAGCAGACATACATTATGACTATGTTAGTTGGGTATACATGTAGGTATATTACGTCCTCTGTTCCCAACAGACTGGTTCTAACATGTGCATTTTTGTATGCTCGTGAGCACAATATCAACAATGCATATGAAAATACATTAAAAGTTTTGTGGACAGTGTCTCTGGGAAGGTGGTGATGGGGGGGGGGGGGAGAATTTCCAGGCGGGGGGGGGGGGGGGGGGGTGGGGGGGGGGGGGGGGGGGGGGGGGAATATTTCCTAGGCTTAAGCCTGGAAATCTTCCTCCCGGGGGGGGGGGGGAGATTTCCAGGGGGGTAAGATTTCCTGTTACACCGGTATGTTGATTTTGCAACCAATCTAACCGTCACAAAATTATTGTCAGACTAGTCCATTTATGAAAAGAGGGTGTATTTGTTCTCAAAAATATGAAAATTACTTACAAAAAGTGCAGTTCCTGATGTGACGGCTCGTCACAAGCCGGGTCATCTGGATCTACGCTTTTTGTCAATACACTATACATGTCTGTGGTGTTGAAAGGGTTAAATAACAAAGTGACTAGACATTGACTTCACCTGTTTTTGTTTTCTACATATATGTATCTATAACAGTATGTAGAATATTATTACCCCCACGTCGATAGGCAAGAGGGGATATAGTGTTAGTACATGCACGTCCGTATGTATGTGCGTTAATAACACCTTTCATTTTTCAATAACTTATGATGAACCAATTTTGTGTATCTATGGATGGTGCTTTGTTTTGCATACGACCCACGTCCGACCGCCCAAGGTCATCTTGTTTGCAAGGCAAACATTTTTTTGTTTGTTTATTCAATAACTTACGAACTGCTTCACAGGTTTTTGTCGAGCCCGCTTGCGGAAAGCGAGACATAGTGATCACAATGACGTCCGGGTGTGCGTCCATCCGTCCGTCCGAAATCTGCGTTAAAGTTTTTAAATACCTTATATCTTTGCAGTCCTAAGTCACATTGACTTGAAACTTCATACACTTATTAGTCATGATCCATATATTCATGCTGTATCCCACTCATGGAGACCTGTAGCCCATTTCATCAACATTGCAAAGTATACTTTACTAGCAAAGTATACTTTGAGGGAGTAATCATTTATTTTTCCTGAACTGCATTATTTCATATAAAACTAACAAATGCATATATTTCATGATTAAAAGTATGCAGAATTATTATACTGAATTTATTACATTGATAATGTAATACATTCAGTATAATAAAAATTAATAAATTTTATCATAAAATTGAAAATTTCTCCCTCAAAGTATACTTTGCTACTAAAGTATACTTTGCAATGTTGATGAAATAGGCTACAGGTTTGGCCCGCACATACGTCTTTGGCATTTTGTATGTGACAGTTGAATCTGGTTATATCCCTTATGCGAGTATTACCATTATTCGTAATCTTATTTTAGGGGAAGGGGCCAAGTGACTTTGGTGTGGTATGGACCTGCCACCTGGTCAGGTTATTCTAATTTCAGGGCTCAATATATTGTTTCTCGATGTAAATATTCCGTTCTGATTTTGGAATTTTCCCCCCAATGCAGCAGGTTAAAACGGGATAGAACCTGTTTGCCCGGCCTTACATAACCTTAGTTGTTGATAGGCCGTTAAACACCAATAAACAAAACAAACAAACACTCATGCGGCCCCTGTGCTCCAAGGTCAAGGTAAAATGACTTAGAAGTTTGCATTAAAGTTTCTGTCAAAATTTGCGTTAAAGTTTTCACATATCTACTATCGCTGTAACTGGAAGTCAGATTTACTTGAAACTTTGTATGCTTATTGGGCATCATCCATATATTCATTCTGTGTCCCACTCATGCGGCCACTGTGCCCCAGGTCAAATGACAGAAGTTTGCGTTATTATAAAATATGTGTTAAAGTTTTTGCATACCTTATATCTCCACAATTGTTAATCCAATTTTCTTCCAACTTCCAATGCTTCCTTTTCATTATCCATATTTTCATTCCATAGCCTGCCCATGTGGTCCATATTCCCAAGGTCAAGGTCAAATGACTTTGAAAGTTGTGTTAAAGTTTTTACATACCTTATATCTCCACAACACTTACTCCGATTTACTTCAAACTTCAAATAATTCTTTATTGTCATCCATATTTTCATTCTATAGCCCACCATGCAAGCCACATGCCCAAGATCAAGGTTAAATGACTTTAAAATTTGTGTTAAAGCTTTTACATACTTTATATCTCCACAACCCTTAATTCAAACTTCAAATAAATACACTCCGAGACCATCAAATGCCTCGGCGGGCTCGTCATGCGGGCCGCGGCCATCTGGTTATAATATTTGGCCACAATTTGTGTCTATGGATGGTGCTTTGTTTTACATACGACCCACCACAAGGTCAAGGTCACTGGGGGCCGTTTCACTAAACTTCTTACGATTAAAATGTTCGTAAGTGCAAATTTAGAATCGTCTGCAAATTTGAATTGATGGATTTAAATTTATTGAGCATAGGCTGCATATGCAGCCTATGCTCAATAAATGTAAATCCAACAATTATTTACAAGAAAACAGTGTTAATGTGAAATTTACAGACTATCATAATTTTGCACTTATGAACATTTTAGTCGTAGGATGTTTAGTGAAACGGGCCCCTGATGTCTTGTGCCGAAGGCTCAAGTGAGCTATTGTTACCACTTTTCGTCCATCCGTCAACACTTTTCCGACCTCTTCTTCTTCCGAACCGCTTGACCGTTGTTGATCAATCTTCATAGGGATGGTCTATGTGTTACTCCTTTTCAGATTTGTTAACATGTACGTCATCACCTATTCAAGAAAAGTATGTCAAATTCTTAAAAAATCTTCTCAGGAACCGCCTGACCGATTTCGACGAAACTTGGCAGGAATGATCTATCGTCAACACTGTTTCAGATTTGTCAAAATGGTGTCCCCGTGGTCTAAGATGGGCGGGGCCCGGCGGGTCAAGTAGGGGTCAGATTTCACATTTGACCAAATATGGTCATGTTGTATATGAAATCGAAGCTATTGAGGAGACGATCACTCTGGTGTATTTTTTGTCGAAATCGGATGATTACGTCATCCAAGATGGCCACCAAAAGGTTATCCCTTTGATATAAATTTCAAATGTCTCGTGAACCGCTTGGCCGATGGTGGTAAAAATTCAAAGATATGGTGAGTGGGTGAAGCCTTATATTTTTCAAATGGATGTCTTCGCATAATCCAAGAAGTCCACCATAGAAAATTACGTCAAATTCTTAAAATATCTTCTCACTAACTACCAAACCGATTTTGACGAAACTTGGCAGGATTGATGTATAGTCAATGCTCTTTCAGATTTGTTAAAATAATGACCCTGGAATCAAAAATGAGCGGGGCCCGGGGGACCAAGTAAAGGTCAAATTTGACCAAATATAGTCATGCTATAGATGAAATAGAAGCTATTTAGGAGACAATCTCTCGGCAGCATGTTTTGTTGAAATCGGATGATTACGTCATCCAAGATGGCTGCCAAAGGTTATCCTTTTAATATGGATTTCAAACGTCTTCTCGTTAACCGCTTGGCTGATTATGCTCAAACTTCATAGTTACAGTAGCGCTTTTCTGCAGGTCAACTATTCATACTATACCAATACTATACGTATACTGAGTCTATACCAATACGATAGTGGGTGGCAGGTGGGAGAATGCGATTGGTAATTTAACGATCGGGGTTCATCCTTACCGGAATTTCGACTGGAGACCTGGTTTGGCCCTCGCATACGTCTTTGGTATTTTGTATGCGACAGTTGAATCTGGTTATACCCCTTATGTGAGTATTACGATTATTCGTAATCTTATTTTAGGGGAAGGGGCCAAGTGACTTGGTGTGGCATGGACCTGGCACCAGGTCAGGTTATTCTAATTGCAGGGCTGAATATATTTTTTCTTGATGTAAATATACCGTTCTGATTTTGGGATTTTCCCCCCATTGCAGCAGGCTAAAATGGGATTGAACCCGGCCCGGCCTTACATGACCTTAGCTGTTGATAGGCCGTTAAACACCAATAAACAAACAAACCAATACGATATGTTTTCTTTGCGATATGCATATAATATAAACGTGTGTTATGTTTGTACCGTACATACCAACCAATATCGTATAGATAAATAATACCATTCAAATCGTACGTTTATACAATTTTTATACATGTGTATAATTCTGGTACGTTTGTATCTTATCTGTACGGATATATCGTATATACAAACGAACATCGTATGTTTGTATAATATTCGATACGGTACAAACATACCAATATTATATGATCATACGATATGCTCATTAAATATACCAATAATATACGATTACAATATGTATACGATATTAGTATATACAAATAGGTAAGGAGCAGAAAAGTGCTACTGTATGGTGAGTGGGTCGTACCTTTTCACATTTGTCAAAATAGAGGCTTTCGCATAATCCAAGATGGCCGCCATAGAAAATTACGTCAATTTCTTAAAAAAATCTCACGAACCGCCACAGATTTTTGACAAATCGATAGTCAATCCTCTTTCAGATTTGTTAAAATAATGACTGGTCGTAGGTGGGGTGGGGGTGAAATGTGGGTCAATTATCACATTTCACCAATCGACGAGACAATTTTTTTGTCTAAATCTGATGATTACCTCATCCAAGATGGCCACCAAAAGGTCATTCTTTTATTATATATTTCAATTGTCTTTTCTCGTGAACCGCTTGGTCCCAGATGACTGCTGAAAGGTTCATAAATATTACTTTAGTAAGACGCTTAATTTGAAAATATTGGATTAGTCGCCTTCAGATTTATGTTATTGTATGTTTTTATAAATTTCTTATGCTTTCCTTTTTGTGGCTTGAAATGCAAAACTGACATTTTTCCCTGTGATCCGTTAACCCCCATACTATGATACTTGAAAGGCTTGTCAAACGATTTATGGCGGAAAAACTGTAGGATGATATGCCCCGAGGTATACACAGGGTTCCCACTGGTACTTAAATTCCTGGAAAGTCATGGAATTTGGCAAAATTCGATTCCAGGCCTGGAAAGTCATGGAATTTGCCTCTTTTACTGAAAAGGTCATTGATAGTCATGGAATTTGGATTCCAGTCCAATTATTGGTGCTGTTGAGCAAAGTTCAGTACAATTTCGTGATTTCGAGCCAAACAATTTGATGTGGTAAGGGCACCTGGCACTAAATCGGGATTTTGTAAATTCAGAACTGAAGTACTACATGAAGCGGTGTCGAGCCTGGAATACACTTGTGTTGGGGAGAGAAGTAACGTCTCTCGATCCCCAACACAAGTGTATTCCAGGCTCGACACCGTTTCATCAGCATCATTCATGCAAATATGCGCCCTTGAATTTCGAAAACAGGTCATTGAAAGTCCTGGAAAAGTCATGGAATTTGGTCTTCCAAAAAGAGTGGGAACCCTGTATACACCTATCATCATATGATAAGACATAAACTGTATAATGCAGTTGAATGTACTATAGGAATGAATGGCCTTTTTGTGGAATTTATCGGGGTATAAACTTGGAAAAGTCGCGGGGTAAATAATGGACGAAGGCAGGAAGGCCTCGTCCAGTATTCCCGCGACTTTTCCAAGTTTATATCCCCGATAAATTCCACAAAAAGGCCATTCATTCCTTATAATTCCAGCATTTTAAATAAATTCATAAAGAAAATGTGTTTATTTTCCGTTTTCTTAAGAATTATTTTAACTGCGCCTGACGGTTACGGAAAGTAGTTTGGCATGGAGTTTACTGGGATATAAATTTTGGACGGAGACTTGCTACAGACCAATCAAATGTTAGGGAATTGTGTAAATATTTTTGTGCTGGAATTATAAAAATGTACACTTGATCTTGAAATAGCCGTATATGTATCCCACTGATGGTGTGTACATGCAGATGTTCAAAGTGTGTGCTGAGTATTATTCAGTCATGGATTATGTCGTACACAACGTACATGTAGTTGGAATGGTGCACATTTCATTCTTGATACAGTCATGTAGATTAATTTACATAGTTGTTGTAACTATACATGAAGTATGGTTGACAAAACTAGTGTCAGATCTCATTTAACCCTGTGACGCTGAATGATGTGCCACATAACAATTTATAGATTTAAAAGCATTGTACATGGGTCTTCAAATGAAATTCCTATTATTTGCATATGAAATGCATATGGTTTGCATATGAAATGCATATGAAGATTTTGTATATAAATTGCACATTGGCTCACTTTATAATAGTTTATATGATTTGCATTTGAAAAACATATGAAATTCATATGCCACACATTCTGTAGTGAAGGTTTACACTTATTCCATGTGATTTGTTCTACCAGTATTAAGGTACCAATTTCATGGGTTTAAAAAATGGATGTGTTTTACTATGTTGCTATGTTTTTCAGCCACCTATGGTTCCAATAATATAATGTAAAGCGCTTTTACCAGATAATTAGATGGCTACAGCCTGAAAGACGCTTTAAACAATCATTGCACGGGTATGATCGGAGTTCATCTGGAACTACTGCAATAATCATTATGCCATCTATGCGATAGCAAGGGTGTCATATTGCGTTGCTCTTGACGGTCTGTATGTCCGTACGTCAGTCCGTACGTCTGTAGATTCAACATGTAATATCTTCAATATTACGCGAAGGTTTGCTTCGATACTTGGACACTTGAATCACCTAAACATTTGTCTCACACTCGCGCCACTATTTACACGACCTTGACCTTGGTCACCTTCACACTCGCACCACCATTTACATGACCTTGACCTTGGTCACCTTTGGTGGGTGTGCAGGTGGGAGCATGTGACGGGTAATCTAACAATCATGGTTTATCCTTTTATTTACACTCATATATGTGACAGCTAAATCTGGTTATACCCCTTATTTGCGTATTACGATTATTCGTAATCCTATTTTAGGGGAAGGGGCCAAGTGACTTGGTGTGGTATGGACCTGGGACCTGGTAGGTTATTCTAATTTCTAATGTAAATATTCTGTTCTGATTTTGGGATTTTCCCCACAATGCAGCAGGTTAAAACGGGATCAAACCCGTTTGCCCGGCCTTACATGACCTTAGCTGTTGATAGGCCGTTAAAGACTGATAAACAAACAAACAAACTTGTTCACCTTCGAAATGTTGCTGAAACACAAAAAGTTTGTAAGTGTTTCTCCAACATGTAATATAATCAATATTACGCGAAGGATTAATTTGATACTTGGTCATTTGAATCACCTGAACATTTTGCACACACTCACGCCACCATTAACACGACGTTGACTGTTGTCACCTTCAAAATGTCGCTGAAACACTTAGCCAGCCATTTGTTACGTCAAAAACTTTGTAAGAGTTTCTCCAATATGTAATATCTTGCAATATTACGTGAAAGATTGCTTCAATATTTGGACAGTTCATTCAACTCACTATGTGTGATGCAATCAACCACCAATGGCATGACCTTGACCTTTGTCACCTTCAAAATGGTGCTGAAACACATACTCAGACATTTTCTTACGTCAACAGTTTGTAAGACTTTTTCAAATAACTTTGAAATTTGTGTAAATTTAAAGTTTTTGTTTTTTACACACAATCTATAGTATTGTACTCCTTTATGCCACGGAGACATATCCATGTTTACAAACATAATGTCTATAGTCTGTTTCACGAAAGCTGCCCAAATGTTACGGCCATATAAACAATTCAAAAACTTTTTTTTTTAGATAATATTGAATTAAAGGAAAATTTAAGAATGAGCCTTTTTATTTCGTGAAATTTGGTCAAATATTGGTTTTATTACGAAAAATTTATTTCTCTATGGGAATTTAACATGGGGGAAAAAGAGGTAGAGGAGTTGTGAGAGGAGTCAACTTACAAACAGTGTTGGAAATTGACTCCGAAACCAGGCTAGATAGCTTGGAAATGATCTAACTAAGAAAACAATAGTTAAATTTTAAAAATCCGTCCCAGTATTTCTGAAATTCTAAAAAATTTCCCCATTGGGAAATTATTTTTTTCGCAATAAAATCAATATTTGACCAAATTTCACGAAATAAAAAGAAGGCTCATTCTTAAATTTTCCTTTAATTTAATACTATCGAAAAAAATATTGTTTTTGAATTGTTTATATGGCCGCAAAATTTGGGCAGCTCTCGTGAAACGGACTATAGCTTATAATGTCTTTCATGCTTTAGCAGGCTAATTATGTAGTAAGAGCGTGTTACATACTAGTATATTAACATGGGTATTGGCAGTCTTTGTTGCGCTGTAAATAATTGTCTAAATATAAGATACTTTAACAGAAAATGCTGTGACTGGAGAAATGGGGCTTATGGGATTTCTGACCAGTGTAGCTCCTGATCAAATAGCAAACTCCTCTAGCCTGATAGGGATCTATATTACCTGTTAGAAGGAAGACAGGCGTTTCATTGATGGAATGGCGTACAGTACAGATCCCGATAAGACTGTGCGGATGTAGATGCACATTTTATCACAAAACCCATAAGCCCCATTTTCCCAGTCACAGCCACAAATAAGTGTGGTGTTGTCAGATCATGAAATAGTTTTATGGCCCCGGTCTCCGGTGAGCCGGGATACATATTACAGTGTGTGGACTATGAGTCCGTTTGTCTGTCCGGTTAAGAAGTTTTGCTGGGGTTTCTCAATTCTGACATAACTTCTATATCACTGGAAGGATTACTTTCATATTCCAATACACCAGACATGTGCAGAAATGCCACACCACCATGCTGCCCATAATGTGACCAGGGCCCGGTTGTTCAAAACACCAGTTAGCTTAACGGACTGTTAAATCCTTAATGGACTGTTAAATCCTTAACTGAATTAAGGATTTAACAGTCCGTTAAGCTAACGGATGTTTTGAGCAACCGGGCCCTGAAGATGTTTGCTGGAGTTTCTCCAATCTACCATCGGGGGCATTCATGTGACGATAGGCCACATTTTCTTGTTTGAATCTCATTCCATATCGTATGAATTCTTTAAACTCTTGTTGTTGTTTAACTGCTGTAACATGTTGAAAGTTGTATGTTAACTACATTGTGTTTGCAAAGTTTTAATGTTACATAAATGTACAAAGTGTTTGGTATTTTAATTTGTTTTCATGTCATAAATGTGTACATGTATTGATTTTATGTTCTATATTTTTGCCGCTTTAGAAGAATATGTGTCTGCTGTTGTCTCTTTTTCCCTCATTGTAGACACCCTCGTCGTCCGCGTCAACAAATGTCAACACGTTTGTACAAGTCTGCATCATGGTATAACTTTAATATTACTTGACAGATTGCTTCAATATTTGGCACTTGTGAGCATTTGAAATAAACTTGTTCCCCCATTAACATGACCTTCACCTTTTTGACCTTCACATGGTTGCGAAAACACATGTTTGTGCAAGTTTCTTAATCATGATATAGCTTTCAAATTACTTGATGGATTACTTCAATATTTGGACAATTGATACATGTGACCATTTAGGACACACTCGTGCCACCATTTACATGCCCTGGACATGCACATGTTTGCGGAAACACTTAGCAATTTTTTAGTAAAAAAGTTTGTACAAGTTTCTTCATGTTATTACTTCACGGATTAATATTACTTCACGGATTACTTGTACAAAGTCCTACTCCGTCAGGTCACAGGAAAGTTTTATAGGGACAAAGTGCTAAAAACAGTGAAAAGAAAATACCAAAAACTACGTCCAAATACTGGTCTTCGCGGCCTCCATTTGGTCCATGACAACATTGCAGCTCACAAAAGTGGCATAGTTCAAGAGTTTCTTAGAGATGAAAAGGTGCTACAAGTTAATCATGCAGCTTCTCCAGATCTCAGTCCTTGCGACAGTTTTCTTTTTTCCAGATTGAAAAAGATGTTAGCTGGGCCAGGAAGTGGCGTTTTTCAGTTACTTAATACCATACCAAGGGCAGACTACTCTGCAGCATTCGAGTCCAGGATTTCTTGACTACAAAAGTGTAGACAAGTCTACGAGGAATATTTTGAAGGATTACACTAACATCCACCTCCATGAACAGACGCTCACCATAATTGCACCCCTTGTATCATAACTTTTAGAATGGCCCTCGTACGCCCGTTTTGAAAAGAAGGACGTATTTTGTTTTACTGGGCGCCAGGCAGAAAATCATTGTTTGGAGCATAAGTCATGTTCCGCTTGGAATGTCTTCATTAAACTTCTTAGGTGTGTTGATATCAACTTGTCGAGCACATCTGTGGAAGATGGGCTTCGTCCACCCAAGGTCAATGTCACCAGTGCTGCATATTTGGTCACAGTGTACTGCATAGTTTGTGTAATGAACTTCTCCGACAGCTTTCAGTCAATGGAACACGTGTGCATTTTGATATGCATGTGAGGCAGGAGATTTTTAAGCCTATGTTTCATTACTATAATATATATACATGTATGTATGGTGACCTTAGCTGTTGCTCGGATTTTAAATCCATTCACTTTTTATGCAATATAAAAATCAATGAAACAAATGTGGCTGTGACTGGACAAATTAGGCTTATGGGTTTTGCGACCGGTGTAGATCCGGATCAACCTGTGCAACTGCAGTCTGGTCAGGATCTGCACTGGTCACCATTCCATCAATGAAACACCCGTCATGCTTGTAACAAGGGTGTTACCATTAGCCTATTTCACCAACATTGCAAAGTATACTTTTCTAGCAAAGTATACTTTGAGGGAGTAATCATTTATTTTTCATGAAATGCATTATTTCATATAGAACTAACGACAGCATATATTTGATGATTAAATGTATGCAGATTTATTATACTGAATTTATTACATTATCACAGCCAAATTGGCTGTGATTATGTAATAAATTCAGTATAATAAAAATTAATAAATTTATCATAAAATTGAAAATTTCTCCCTCAAAGTATACTTTGCTAGGTAAGCATACTTTGCAATTTTGATGAAATAGGCTACAGGTTGCTGGCACCAGGTCAGGTTATTCTACTTTCAGAGCTGAATAAATAGAGGATATCATATTTTTGCATCGAATATGACATATGTTTATCCGAGATAATATATATGTCTTATTCGTTGCACAAATATGAATATTCCATTTATTATATACCACTCCAAGGAAATTAGCAGTTTTTTACACTGTATACGGTAATGAATGTGTATTTGCAGCCTATTTGCGCTGTTTTCCCGAACATAGATTTTATGAATATAGATAGCGGAAGTAGTCGTATTTTCACCGGAAGTTGTTTATTTCATCGATGAGAACATATGACTTATTTACATCGTATAAGTAGGTATATAATAAATATTTTTTTCTATGTAAATATTCTGTTCTGAATTTGGGATTTTCCTCCTAATGTAGCAGGTTGAATACGGGATCGAACCCGTTGGCCCGGCCTTAAATGACCTTAGCTGTTGATAGGCCGTTACACACCCATACATCAATTTCCAGTCCCAGCCACAAATATGGTACATGTTTTGTTTTGACTTGTAATGTTCTCAGACTCCTTTAATTCTGATATGCTTCGGTGTGAATGGGCCGTTAAGCACCATTCCACTGCCATTCAGTCGTATAGTGTTAGCCGGAACTCGAGCGATCACAAGTCTGCACCATGCAACAGTCCTTATCTAGTTACATCTACAGACACACCCCGTCTGTGCTACTCTTGCCATTATTTGTATTAATTTTGTCCACATTGTCCAGGAGCAGAATTCACATATTAAGCGTAAAATCTTGTTTTCTAATCTTGTTTCAAACTGTACGTATTATATGTATGTATATCACTTGTCTTATTGAAATAAATATTGCTTAAACTAACGAAAACATTTGAGTTACGACGAGATTTATTTTAGGAAAACGTGTACTTGGGTCCTATAATTAGTAATAATTCGCCCTGTCTGTCTGTCCATCTGTCTGTCTGTTTAAGTTTTGAAAGTTTTTTGTAACAGTTTATCAAATCACCTATAATTTCTGTTTGCCTTCAGCTAATATCTTCATATTGCACACATGCATTACTTCGTAACGATACATCCTTCCACATTAATACAATTACTACCCTCGCTGCTGATCGTACGTACGTCCGTCCGCCTGTCTGTTTATTTACTTGAACGTGTCCAGAGTTTCTTAAATAGGGGCACTAAGTGCGTCGACAGACCAAATTTTCTACTTTTACGTTGAGTTAACAGTAGTTTGACTTAAGATAATTGATATAACAAGTGTAGACTATACTATTGTAACCCCCTACTGTTCACCCCCACCCTCCCACAGTGTAACCCAGCTACTGTTCACCATCCCCTAGTGTAACACCGCTACTGTTCACCCTCCCCTAGTGTAACACCGCTACTGTTCACCCTCCCCTAGTGTAACCCCGCTACCGTTCACCCTCCCCCAGTGTAACCCCGCTACCGTTCACCCTCCCACAGTGTAACCTCGTTACTTTCATCATCACCTAGTGTAACCCAGCTACCATTCACTCTCGCTTAGTTTGCCCCGTGCAGGCACCGGGGCGGGATCAACTGATCCTGAGAATAGTGCTGCAGTAGCCATTGCTTGTCGTAAAAGGCGACTAAACTGGCTTAACGATTGTGTTCATACTTTCCGGAACCCACTATACCGGATTTGGCCCTCATGTACATTTTTGGCTTTCTTGTATGTGAGAGTTGAGTCAGGCTATGCCCCATATATAAAAGTAAGATTAGCGCTAATCCTATTACTTTTAGTGGATGGGATAAATGATGCTGGTGTGGCGAGGGCCTGGCACCAGATCAGGTTGTTCTAATTTCAGGACTGAATATATATTTTGATTGTAAATATTGAGTTCTGAAGTTGGGATTTACCCCCCTTGGACAGGTGGATACGGGACACGACCCCGTTGACCCGTCTGCGTGTAGACTCCCTGAGGCTTGTACCTCTATGTCAGAAAAGCGGACGTTAAACCCTATTCACTCACTCACTCACTCACTCTCGCTTAGTGTAACTAGGCTACTGTTCACCCTCCCCTAGAGTAACCCAGCTACTGTTCACCCTCCCCTAGCGTAACCCAAGTTCTGTTCACCCTCCCCTAGTGCAACCCCGCTACTGTTCACCCTCCCGTAGTGTACACCGCTTGTTAACCTCCCATAGTTAACCCACCGCTAACCCTGTTCACCCTCCCAGTGTGTTACACCGTAACGATTCCATATCCCTAGTATGCCCGTACTGGTTCTTCATTCCCATAGGTATTAAACCGCTAACCCTGTTCCACCCTCCCAGTGTAACACCGTACGTCACTCCCATAGTTAACACGCACTGTTCATCATCCCCTAGTTATACACCGCTACAGTTCATCTCCCCTTAGTATAACACCGTATGTTCACCCTCCCATAGTATAAACACCGCTACTGTTCAACATTCCTAGTGTAACCCCGCTATGTTCTCCCGTAGTGTAACACCGCTTCTGTTCACCCTCCCATAGTTAGCCACCGCTACTGTTTCACCTGCCCTAGGTGTAACAGGCTACTGTTCACCCTCCGTATAGCAACCGTTATGTGACCCCCCATAGTATAAACACCGCTACGGTTATATCTAGTATAACAGCTCTGTTATCATCCCCTAGTATAGCACCGTACTGTTCACCCTCCCTTAGTTATAACACCGCTACTGTTATCTTCCCCTAGTATAACACCGCTATGTTCATCACCCCAAGTTATAAAACACCGTTACTGGTTATCATCCCATAGTATAGCACCGCTAGTTCAGTCACCCCTACCCCATATTGTTAACACCGCTTATGGTTCCCCACCCTCCCCTTAGTGTACCCGCTACTGTTCACCCTCCATAGTTATAACACGCTACTGTTCACCCTCCACCCTAGTATAGCACCGCTACTGTTCACCCTCCCATAGTATAACACCGCTTAAGGTTCATCATCCCCTGTTATCACCCGCTACCCTGATCACCCTCCCTAGTATACCACCGCTATGTTCTCATCATAGTTATAAAACGCTTTATGGTACCCACCCTCCCTTAATCACATTAGTATAACACCGCTACTGTTCATCATCCCCTTGTATACACCACGTACTGTTCATCATCCCTCCCCTAGTATATACACCGCTACTGTTCACATCCCTAGTATACGGCCTACTGTTCATCATCCATTCGTTATACACCGCTACTGTTCATCCTAGTATAACACCGCTACTGTTTTCATATTCCCCTAGTTATAACACGTCTACTGTTCATCATCCCTAGTATAACACGCTACTGTTTCACCCTCCCATAGTGATAACACCGCTACGTTCACCCATCCATAGTATCAACACGATAACTGTTCACCCTCATAGTATAACACCGCTATGTTCATCATCCCCTAGTATAACACCGCTACTGGTTCTATCCAAAGTATAAACACCGCTACTGTTCACCCTCCCATGTATAACACCGCTACTGTTCACCCTCCCACCCTAGTATACCGCTACTGTTCACCCTCCCATAGTATAACACCGCTACTGTTATCATCTATAACACCGCTATACTGTCACCCCCCTAGTATAACACCGCTACTGTTCACATCCCTCCCATAGTACACACCTGCTACTGTTCATCATCCCCTAGTATAACACCGCTACTGTTCATCATCCCCTAGTATAACACCGCTACTGTTCATCATCCCCTAGTATAACACCGCTACTGTTCATCATCCCATAGTATAACACCGCTACTGTTCACCCTCCCATAGTATAACACCGCTACTGTTCATCATCCCCTAGTATAACACCGCTACTGTTCATCATCCCCTAGTATAACACCGCTACTGTTCACCCTCCCATAGTGTAACACCGCTTACTGTTCACCCTCCCCATAGTGTAACACCGCTACTGATTCACCCTCCCATAGTATAAACACCGCTACTGTTCATATCCCCGTAGTATAACACCGCTACTGTTCATCATCCCCTAGTATAACACCGCTACTGTTCACCTTCCCATAGTATAACACCGCTACTGTTCATCATCCCCTAGTATAACACCGCTACTGTTCATCATCCCCTAGTATAACACCGCTACTGTTCATCATCCCCTAGTATAACACCGCTACTGTTCATCATCCCCTAGTATAACACCGCTACTGTTCATCATCCCATAGTATAACACCGCTACTGTTCACCCTCCCATAGTATAACACCGCTACTGTTCATCATCCCCTAGTATAACACCGCTACTGTTCATCATCCATAGTATAACACCGCTACTGTTCACCCTCCCATAGTATAACACCGCTACTGTTCATCATCCCCTAGTATAACACCGCTACTGTTCATCATCCCCTAGTATAACACCGCTACTGTTCATCATCCCCTTAGTATACACGCTACTGTTCACCCTACCCATAGTATAACACCGCTACTGTTCATACCCCTAGTGTAACCCCCGCTACTGTTCACCCTCCCGTTCTAGTTGTAACACCGCTTCTGTTTCACCCTCCCATAGTATAGCACCGCTACTGTTCACCCTCCCATAGTGTAACACCGCTACTGTTCACCCTCCCATAGTATAGCACCGCTACTGTTCACCCTCCCATAGTATAACACCGCTACTGTTCATCATCCCCTAGTATAGCACCGCTACTGTTCACCCTCCCATAGTGTAACACCGCTACTGTTCACCCTCCCATAGTATAACACCGCTACTGTTCACCCTCCCATAGTATAACACCGCTACTGTTCACCCTCCCATAGTATAGCACCGCTACTGTTCACCCTCCCATAGTATAACACCGCTACTGTTCATCATCCCCTAGTATGACACCGCTACTGTTCACCCTCCCATAGTATAACACACTACTGTTCATCATCCCCTAGTATAACACCGCTACTGTTCACCCTCCCATAGTATCACCGCAGCTACTGTTTCATCATCCCCTAGTATAACACCGCTACTGTTCATCATCCCCTAGTATAACACCGCTACTGTTCATCATCCCCTAGTATAACACCGCTACTGTTCATCATCCCATAGTATAACACCGCTACTGTTCACCCTCCCATAGTATAACACCGCTACTGTTCATCATCCCCTAGTATAACACCGCTACTGTTCATCATCCCCTAGTATAACACCGCTACTGTTCACCCTCCCATAGTGTAACACCGCTACTGTTCACCCTCCCATAGTGTAACACCGCTACTGTTCACCCTCCCATAGTATAACACCGCTACTGTTCATCATCCCCTAGTATAACACCGCTACTGTTCACCTTCCCATAGTATAACACCGCTACTGTTCATCATCCCATAGTATAACACCGCTACTGTTCATCATCCCCTAGTATAACACCGCTACTGTTCATCATCCCCTAGTATAACACCGCTACTGTTCATCATCCCATAGTATAACACGCTACTGTTTCATCATCCATAGTATAACACCGCTACTGTTCATCATCCCCTAGTATAACACCGCTACTGTTCATCATCCCATAGTATAACACCGCTACTGTTCATCATCCCATAGTATAACACCGCTACTGTTCATCATCCCATAGTATAACACCGCTACTGTTCATCATCCCATAGTATAACACCGCTACTGTTCTCCCTCCCCTAGTGTAACACCGCTACTGTTCACCCTCCCATACTGTAACACCGCTACTGTTCACCCTCCCATACTGTAACACCGCTACTGTTCACCCTCCAATATTGTAACACCGCTACTGTTCATCCTCACATAGTGTAACACCGCTACTGTTCATCCTCCCATAGTGTAACACCGCTACTGTTCACCCTCCCATAGTACAAAAACCACTACTGTTCACTCTCCCCTAGTGTAACACCGCTACTGTACACCCTCCTCTAGTGTAACACCGCTACTGTTCACCCTCCCCTAGTGTACCCGGCTGCTGTTCACCCTCCTCCCCTGGTGTAATACCGCTACTGTTCACCCTCCCATATTATAACACCGCTACTGTTCACACTCCCCTAGTGTAACACCGCTACTGTTCACCCTCACATAGTGTAACACCGCTACTGTTCATCCTCCCATAGTGTAACCCCGCTACTGTTCACCCTCCCATAGTGTAACCCCGCTACTGTTCACACTCCCCTAGTGTAACACCGCAACTGTTCACCCTCACATAGTGTAAACCCGCTACTGTTCACCCTCCCATAGTGTAACCCCGCTACTGTTCACCCTCCCATAGTGTAACACAGCTAATGTTCATACACCCATAGTGCAGCACCGCTACTGTTCATCATCCCCTAATGTAACACACCTACTGTTCTGCCTCCCCTAGTGTAACGCCGCTACCGTGCACCCTCTCCCAGTGTAACCCCGCTACTGTTGATCCTCCCCTTTATTTAGTTACATAGTTTATTGCATATAAGTGCAATGGGCTTGGGCTACAAGTTCTCACAACATTAATTACAGCCCTTACCCAAGTATTTCAACAATACATCAATTTAACAGCAATGGCGATAAGTATACAGGTATATGTACATGGGTACATACCAATAATCATGCGGTATATATATATATATTTGCACAATGTACGAAAAAAAAATCAGATAAAAAGAGAGAGAGTAAAGAAAGTGAGAGAGGAGATTGGGAGAATGAAAGAGTTATGTGTCACAATGTACATATAATATATACGGTAACCTAATGCATAGATAGATGTACACTGCAGTTGATGTCAGTGTTCGTTGTTATCAGGTGGTACTGGATGATGTTGGCAAATAGAAAGCATCCGATAGAGCTTGCGTCTCAGGCATCCACCAAGTGTGTTACTCAAATATTTTCGTAGTTTTAATATAATCTTGTACAGCTTTAAAAATAGCAGTATGCACTCATTACTTTCTTCAGTTATGCCATGCAAAAGTATATGTGCGTTTAGGGGACACAATTGTCGCAGTGACTGGCATAAAATTAAACGTTGCGCATGATATTTAATACATTAATTATTACCACAAAGGAAATCGGCAAATAAAAGACGAGGCGACTGGCTCTTCTGCCTCATCCTGAAAATGGCTCAAAACGAATATCTTTATAAACAAATGGTAATAAATTCGATTTATGATAAATCAACCTGATTAGTGGAGAATACATTGAATTTCCATCCAATATAAGTTGCCCGTTACTCTGGTTTCATCACAATAACCGACACAATATTAGATATTTGATACGCAAAGTGGTTGACACTTGGGAAAATGGTTCTTATCATTTGTGCAACTAGCGTAGCCATGGATCGGCCTGCAAACCAGTGCAGTGTGATCGGGGTCTGCACTGTTTGATATTCCATGAGTGAAGAAGTTGTTGTTGTCCACTCGGACATAACTGTGACTGGTGGAGAAATGGAGCTGATGGGATTTGTGACCAGCGCAGCTCCTGTTTATATATCACACTCATGTAGGCTGATAATAATCTACATTGCGTGCTAGGTGCATGCCATGCGTTTCATTGCTGGAATAGCGAACAATGCAGATGCTGATCAGACTGCATATAAGTCTGTGCAGGCTGATCTGCATCTACAGTGGCCGCAAAACCCATAAGCCCCGTTTCTCCAGGCACAGCTATAAATGTGTACGTTAGAATATGCATATTAATCGACAATTGTTGTACATGTCGTAACAGGTGTGTTACGTCAGGGGCCAGTATATTGAACCATGTCGTAAAAGGTGTGTTACACCGGGGGCCAGTATATAGTATATTGAACGAACATGTCGTAAAAGGTGCGTTACATCAGGGTCCAATATATTGAACGAGCATGTCGTAAAAGGTGGGTTACATCTGGGGCCAGTATATTGAACGAACATGTCGTAAAAGGTGCGATACATCAGGGGCCAGTATATTGAACGAACATGTCGTAAAATGTGTGTTACATCAGGGCCAGTATATTGAACGAACAGGTCGTACAAGGTGTGTTACATAGATTCAGTTTATAATTGATACGAACTTTCTGTCGTAAAAGGTGGGGGGGGGGGGCAATATATTGAACGAACATGTCGGTAAAAGGTGTGTTACAATCAGGGGCCAGTATATTTAATCAAACATGTCGTAAAAGGTGTGTTATACCAGGGGCCACATGTCATAAAAGGTGTGTTACATCAGGGGCCAGTATATTGAACGAACATGTCGTAAAATGTATGTTTAAGCAGGGGCCAATATATTGAACAAACAGACAGCGGTTGGGAATATTGACATGCAAAAACAAGTTGTCACATCTTTGATATATACATTGTTTACCTTTGTATCTGCATTTACAGCATATGGGCAATGCATGGACATGAGGATGTGATAACACAGTTATATCACGTTCGTCCGCATGTACGATCGATAATCCGCTCGCTTATCTCGTACACTAACCGTGATCTTGTGGCTTGTACATATTTGTGGCTGTGACTGGAGCAATGGGGCTTATGAGATTTGTGACCAGTGTAGAATCTGATCCAATAGCACTTATGTAGGCTGATAATGATATATATCGTTTGTAAGAAGTATGACGGGTGTTTCAATTTGTTTATTTAATGGTGTTTAACGGCCTATCATCAGCTAAGTTCATTTAAGGCCGGGCAAACAGGTTCGATCCCGCATAATAAATATATATATTTAGCCCGGAAAGTAGAATGACATGACCTGGTACCAGGTCAATACCACATCTAAGTCACTTGGTCCCTTCCGTTCCCTTGTACTTATTTGCAATAAACTATGCTTCAATTCTCACATACAGGCTTAATAACTGACAATTCTGCAACATGACAATTTTGTTTTGAAAATGCAAGGTGCGCATAATTAGCCAACACGATTGTAAATGTCAAGCCAATGCAGGAAAAGGAATAATGGTATCAAGATTTTCCATATTGGCTACATTTTATTATTGTCCGAGTACATTTACTATATTTTCTAACACTGCAACACTAATCCACATGTTAACAACGTGTAGCAGCGATGGTAAAATGGTTAAAATTACGTGTTAAACCAGATGGCCGCGGCCCGCATGTCGAGCCCGCCGAGGCAGTTGATGGTCTCAGAGTGTACGTATTTGATTTGAAGTTTGAATTAAGGGTTGTGGAGATATAAGGTATGTAAAGCTTTAACACAAATTTTAGTCATTTGACCTTTATCTTGGACATGTGGACCACATGGATGGGCTATCGAATGAAATATGGATGATAATAAAGTATTTGAAGTTTGAAGTAAATCGGAGTAAGTGTTGTGGAGATATAAGGTATTTACAAACTTTAACACACATTTCAAAGTCATTTGACCTTGACATTGGGCATGTGGACCACATGGGCAGGGTATAGAATGAAAATATGGATACAGAATATGAAATATTGGATGTTGGAAGTACGTGTTGTGGACATATAAGGTATGTAAAAACATTAACACAACTTTCTAAGTCATTGACCTTGGGATTATGGACCATATATATGGACAGGCTATGGAATGAAAATATGGATGATGAATTGGAAGTTGGAAGTAAATTGGAGTAACAATTGTAGAGATATAAGGTATGTAAAAACTTTAACGCAGATTTTATAATAACGCAAACTTCTAAGTCATTTGGCCTTGACCTTGGGGCACAGGGGCCGCAGAGTGGGACATAGAATGAATATATGGATGATGCCGAATAAACATACGAAGTTTCAAGCAAATCTGACTTACGGTTACAGAGATAGTAGGTATGTGAAAACGTTAACTCAAATTTTGACAGAAACTTTAACGCAAACTTCTAAGTCATTTAACATTGACCTTGTGGCACAGGGGCCGCATGAGTGGGACACAGAATGAATATATGGATGATGACCAATAATCATACAAAGTTTCAAGCAAATCCGAATTGCGGTTACAGAGATAGTAGGTATTTAAAAAGTTTAGCGCATATTTCGGACAGACGGACGCACGCACGGACACACGCACGAACGCACAGACACCCGGACGTCATTGTGATCACTATGTCTCGCTTTCTACAAGCGGGCTCGACAATAAACATTGCCATGAAAACCAAAAAATTCCACTAAATGCCCATTATTCCAGACTAATAGACATCGATTGGCGTTTTTTGTTTTTGGTGGCAATTTTTAAATCTCTGATTAATTTATGCTGGTTTGAAAGCACTATCAGGGATTGTTAACCATTTACTATCCCGCGTTAATTACTTCAGTAATACATGTAATTGTGGTTTTTACTGGAGAAATGGGGCTTGTGGCATTAGTGGTCAGTCGGTCTCGTGATACATTGTTTGTTTGAAATGTGGCGGGTGATTCACTGACCGGATGGTTAACCGTGTAATCTATACTGGTCACAAACTCCATAAGCCCCATAAATGCAGCCACATGTGTACATCACAATATGAATGCAACATAAAATACATACATGTAGATGGGTTTTCGTAATGTAACAACAGTTGCTTACAATTCATGGTAGATTACACAAATATGGCGCTGAATTACTCCATATATGTGGCTGTCATTGAAGAAATGTGGCTTATTGATTCTGTACCAGTGTAGCTCCTGATCAAATAGCACACTGTTGTGGCCTGCTGACGATCTACATTCCTTGTTAGAAGCATGACGGGTGTCACGCCAGGGTGACACCGGGCTAATCTACTGTAGGGATGGAACTCCAAGCACGTTGTGTACAGAGACAACAATGTATATTTTTACAATGATGATGTATTTACATAAATGAAAAGCACAAACAATGGATGAATAGAATATGTCAGTACGGACAACGTCCCTTAGCAGCCACCTCCACAGACACTTGTACAACCAAGGCACCTCCACGATTCTGGAACAGGTAGGTATAGTTCAAAAGTAAACGTCATCATAATCAGGATCAAGATCCAATGTTAATTAACTCCGGCTTCCGCCATGATGGGAGTGACGTTGTAATGACGTCGTAAAGTTACTGGTACCTATATGATACAGAGCCTACTTGGGCGGATGGGGCCAATAACACATCGGTGAACGTCCTTAGCGATTCATCACGTCCTTGGACGGAATGACGTCACCGGAATATGCCCCACTCGAATACGCTCTTGGTCCACGCGGAGCAGAGTCCCCGCTGGTACACGGTGTCGTGTCGTGGACTCCAGAATAAATAAATATGTGTTGCGTACTGATCTACGCATACACAACGTATGGACGTGCCGTCGCTCGTTGCTGACTGGCTGGCTGCCTGGCTGGTGTACTGGCTGGGACTACAAAACACCAACGGTGTTGTTACCAGAATGCAACGTACGCGTGTTATAGTCTCAATAATAGTCACAGTAGTGCACATGATATCAATATCATGATTGCATGGCAATACTAAACATCATCATATATGACAATGATGAAACATGATAAAATGCAATGTACACAAAGATATTTTCACTAATTGGAAGAAGGGGGCTGATGGAATTCATAAGTCGGAAAATGCGATATAACACATTAATGAACAGCCACTATATCTAGTGTACCCAACGATATATCTCTTCACAGCCGTACATGTGAATACAGACGTCATTCACAGTTATTTACCATTAGCATGATTAGTAAACAAACATTAGATTGCGACAGGCCTTACCTTGATCAGACTGCCCGTGGCCAACTGCGCTAACTTAATAAAGAGCAACTGTGCCAAGTATTTTCCTGTGCAGACTCACAGTATTACATTACTAATTATAAACACTGTATACTCTAATCAGACTGTAGGATGCCACAGGCTGACCCAAAGCATCAGTGATGGAAATAAATTATACTTCACATCATGTCTTTATTGCAGCTTACTGATGTATACATCAGTGCATTTAGAGCAGAACTGTCTGATCTGGTCCATCCTGGTCGCAATAGCATTTACGATATTTACAATACACTGTTAACGTATATATGACTTAATACAATGAATGTACAGACGACTGGGTTAGGAGTTTACATGTGTCCGAGGATCCCTGTTTTGTAGGAGGAATCCCTGAATTTTAAAGAAATTCCCATTCAACATAATGTAACAATAGGGATGTCCATGCTGCGGAATCCCTGGCCCAAAAGTTAGTGTCAAACCCTGGTACGAACATTTGTTTCTTACCAAGTTCAGTGGAACAAGCTCTGTAGCCTGCTGACGATCTACATTGCATGGCGGGTGGAGCATGGCGGGTGTTTCATTGATGGAATCGGGAACAGTGCAGATCCTGATCAGACTGTGCGGATGCCACACTGGTCGCAAAACCCAGTCTCATTTCTCCAGTCACAGCCAGAAATAATGCAATCGTGATTTTGTCCTACCGTAAAACAAACTGTATAGCTGGAAGGACCGAATCACTTAAGAGAATTATTTCGCGACAATTATCCAGCTTTATTTTTTCATTTGTGGCCAGTATCTCTGTTTAAAACATTAAATATAGCGAAATAACACAATTTGGCTATAAATAAAGGTTTTAACTACAAGAGTTCGGTAAACTGGCTATAAATAAACGTTTTAAAAATAACTACAAGAGTTCGGTAAACTAAAGTTAGGCGGCTTGCCTTCTAGTCCCGGGGCAATTTGTACGAATAGGAGCTGGCGTCTACATTTAGATGGCACTGTAACCGGTAGCTCCGGTAGCTCCGCCCACTCGCGTGCTGCCACATAATTCGGACAAACACACAGTGACTACAACTTTGTGTATTGCGGAGTGTAATCTGTAGATAAATGGAGCATACACTACAGGTTTTACGCTGGAATATTTCGCAACATAATGGTGACAACAAAACATTGCTGCTATGGCAATTCACGAACCCTGAAACCCGGTGAAGACAAATACTTTATTGGATGGATTTGGGAACGGGTTTCCAAAACCTGCATAAAATGTCAACGCTGGGTACAGAACTGTGGTCGAAAATAGTTTACCGTTGACAACGTTACCAGAGACACCTAACTTGGAAATAGGTGTAACTTGCTCAAAAACATTTCTGATGGATATATTAAAGAAATTACGTAAACTACACTAATATTCAGTATATAATTATCATATTTTCAAGATGGCCGCCAAATATCGGGTATTTATGAGATTTCGGCTAAGCGCCTTCACCTATATTCAAAGGTTAATTCTTTCAACTGGAATAATGTTGCAGTTAACATACTCCATTGTCAGAAAACTCAAAATGGCCGCTAAGTAAATGGCAAATCCATAGTAATTTACTTTCATGAACATAGTCAATTTTGACACCCACAAAAGTAGGGCAGACAAAGTCTGGACGTCTGGGGCCCGTTTCACTAAACTTCTTACGACCAAAATGTTCGTAAGTCCAAATTTAGGATCGTCTGGAGATTTCAATTGATGGATTTACATTTATTGAGCATAGGCTGCATATGCATATGACTGATTGCATAAGAACTTCGCATAGTCTCGTTTCATATGAACACGGTAAACTCGATTGATAAATATCATATAAAATAATCACGCATGTAACGTCCTTTGTGCATTTTAAGAATTGCTGTGCCTATGTAATAAACTTGCTCGATTAGCCTCGTTTCATGTGAAACCAGTAAACTCGTTTGATAAATATCATATTAAATCATCACTCATGTAACGTCCTTTGTGCATTTTAACGTATGCTGTGCTTATGCAATAAATATGCTCGCTTAGACTCGTTTCTTGTAATATTCACATGAATCCAGTTAAGTATAGTTAGTTGCGAACAGTAATATACTCCCGTACCGTCCGTAGTCACAGTCCGTAGTCTGTAGATTGCAAGAGTTGAGCCTAAGTTTTCCGTGGAGCCTGATAACGATCTACATGTTAGAAGCATGATGGATATTTCATTGATGAAATGACGAACAGTGCAGATCCTATTATATTAAGTGTGATAACAGACATACGTATTAAATTATATAATCGCGATGGTATCAGGCTATTTTCATATGCAAATGAGGCATGATAATTATGTATACTAATTAAATGCGTCATCTGGAAAAATAATATTTTCGACAGATTATAAAGCATGATCATAGCACATCAAAAGATAAATACAAATAATAAATAGAAATGTCCGTTAACATTTTAAAGAAACACGGTTGTCGCCCCTGATATCAGTGTGGAAATTTACGTCTGATATAAAATGTATAACAATGTCAATCAATACGTGGGGTAGTGGTAAATGAATGTTTATTTTGCCAGAAAATGTCTCAGATGATGTCTCTGATATAAAGAACATTGTGTGCCTACTGAGTGGGCATGTACCGTTAATATATTTAACAAACGGGGCAATATCCGGGCACCAGCCAGACAGGGTGCATACAGTGATAATTCCAGCACAAAAATATTTACACAATTCCCTAACATTTGATTGGTCCGTAGCAAGTCTCTGTCCAGAATTTATATCCCAGTAAACTCCATGCCGAACTACTTTCCGTAACCGTCCGGCGCAGTTAAAATAATTCTTAAGAAAACGGAAAATAAACACATTTTCTTGATGAATTATTTCACATGCTGGAATTATAGGGAATGAATGGCCTTTTTGTGGAATTTATCGGGGATATAAACTTGGAAAAGTCGCGGGAATACTGGACGAGGCCTTCCGGCCTTCGTCCAGTATTCCCGCGACTTTTCCAAGTTTATACCCCGATAAATTCCAAAAAAGGCCATTCATTCCCTATAATCTCTGGCAGTTAGTACACTACGAATATCAAAGGATTTCGCCACATCCGTGCAATAACAAGCAATATATATCGTTATATCAGACTACATGAGTATTATTTGATCAGGAGCTACACTGATCACAAATCCCATAAGCCCCATTCCTCCAGACACAGCCATCATGTGACTGGAGTGGCTGGGCTGAAACTGAGCCGTGCTTTCTCGTGCATTACATTGTATTGTATTGATATTGTGTGTGCCTGACCCGACACAAATTAGACGTTCAGATGGAAGTCAAATGGTTCCACACATCTAGTTATGAAGATTAAAATTGAAACACAACCCATTTCTCGTCACAGATTGTGGCAGATTGTCACGATCCGTAAGGCGCGGCAAACCAATAGTGTCATTTGCTATTTTTATATGTTATCTCCCTTGAGATAGCATATTATGTCACGCAAATTTCTATGGGGGCAGCCATATTGTCGTGCTACACCTAAATGGCGTGTACGATCAAGAAAATAGTGGCATGTGCCAACTTATCCTATGGCGTTTTGGTCCGTCTTGGTTTGTATCTAAAACTCTACATATACTATTCTCTATAGTTTTCACAGTTTTGGGCTCAGTTTATCACTTAAATTTTGGAAAATACGAATCAAGACATTTCGTGCGTATGAATACAGCAGCCATTATCTTTAGTTCTCACAGTTAGGTAGCAGTGACAAGTTAGTCGTCAGTTTCGTACATTTTTTTCTGGGAGTTTCAAATAGTAATTCATTCTAGAGAAAACGTATGGATGGGAATTGGTTTGCACCATCACAGTACATTTGCCTCTGGATGATGATCGAGCAAATATGCAACTTTCAATCTCTAGTTCCGCAAGTGATCAGTTTTTGTGGAGATAACATATTTCAGAACTTTCAGTACAGTACTTTGATTTTGTTTGGTATTAACTTGTCTCAATTTACCGCATGTCTCAAATATTCAATGTGTGTTTTTTCGTTTTATCGACTGTACAGGACATATATATGCACCATTTTAGTTGACCAAATTATAAGTACACGTGAATGTAGTGTGTTATAGATCGGCTATATATTAGTTATCCATTGGTTTGTGAAAAAGTTTGTAACCACCCTTTTGTCCTATATTCGGTAATCTACAAACGCGAAATGTGTTGTATCAATTCCAAAGTACATCAACCGGATAATTTTTCATTTTTGGCCATTATCTCTGTTTAAAACTTTAAATATAGCGAAATAACACAATTTGGCTATAAATAAACGTTTTAACTACAAGAGCTCGGTAATATGGCTATAGATAAACGTTTTAACAAGAGTTCGGTAAACTAAAGATAGGCGGCTTGCCTTCTATTCGTTACAAAGCGTGATATGTTTTACCGCTTGGTCAATGGACACCAAACTTTACCGGCATGGTCCTTAGGTGAAGCCTTTTCAAAGTTGTTAAAAGAAAGTCGACCTGAATCCAAGATAGCCGCCGTGGAAAGGTTAAATCCTTCCAACGACCAATCCAAGATCATCCATATTTTCATTCTACCCCCCTCCCGTGCGGCCCCTGTGCCCAATGTCAAGGTCTAATTACTTTTAAGCTTTTGGTTAAAGTATTTTCATGTACTATATCTGCACCTGCTTTGCACATTACCTTCAACCGTCACATGGCTGTTTATCATCATCTATATTTTCATTATACCCGCCTCCCGTGCGGCCCCTGTGCTCAATGTCAAGGTCTAATTACTTTGAAATGTTGGCTTGCGGAAAACGCGATATAGCCTGCACTTTGGCGTACGTCCGTACGTACGTGTGTCCAGTTTTTTGGTTAAAGTTTTTCCGTCTACTATATCTCTTTTTTTAGTGTCCATGCCTAGCCCCAAGGCGCGACATGCAGGCCGCGGCCATCTAGTCTCAAAATGAAGTCATTATGTCATTCAAGATGGCCGCCAATAGGTCAAATTTGTATTTTGTTCAAATGTGGTCATGTAATATGTCAAATCGAAAGTATCGATGAGCCGATCGCTGTCATATAATGTTTATTGAAATAAAGTCATTATGTCATTCAAGATGGCCACCAAAATGTCAATTTTTTATTTTGTTCAAATGTGGTCATGTAATATATCAAATCGAAGGTATCGATCAGCCGATCGCTGTCATATCATTTTTCTCAAAATGGAGTCATTATGTCATTCAAGATGGCCGCCAAATGGTCAAATTTTGTTTTTGTTCGAATGTGGTTATGTAGTCACTATTACTAAAATGTGGATATATATTGAACCCTGATTTGATCGGCTAATAACATCGTGCTCTGCATGACTTTTCATTTTAATATTTACCGTCATAGACTGTGTTAAACAGGGTGGATACTTTGTGGCTCTGACTTTGAGAAAAGGGGCTTAATGGATTTGTGACCAGTGTCACTTCTGATCAAATGGCACACTCCTGTAGCCTGATAATCGTCTAGATTGCTGGTTAGATGAGTGACGCGTGTTTCGTCGATGCAATGGCGAACAGTGACGGTCCTGTAGCCTATTTCACCTACATTGCAAAGTATACCTTTCTAGCAAAGTATACTTTGAGGGAGACATTTTTAATTTTAGGATAAATTTATTTTTTATTATACTGAATGTATTACATTATCACAGCCATTTTGGCTGTGATAATGTAATAAATTCAGTATAATAATTATGCATACTTTTAATCATCAAATATATGCAGTCGTTAGTTCTATATTAAATAATGCATTTCAGGAAATATAAATGATTACTCCCTCAAAGTATACTTAGCTAGAAAAGTATACTTTGCAATGTTGGTGAAATAGGCTACAGGTCAGACTGTGAATGCACATATATACTGATCTGGATCGTCATTGATCGCAAAACCCATAAGCCCCATTTCTCCAGTCATGGCCAAAATGTATTGAATGAATGAATGGTTTATTTATTAAAGTCTCACCAATATAAATAAACATTGCCAGCCCTCGAGGGCTTACGAGACACTATTGACAACAATGAATCTATATTTATTATATACATACCAATGAAATACAGTTATACGATGTAAATAAAAGTCATATGTTCTCATCAATGAAATAAACACGGTGAAAATACGACTACTTCCGCTATCTATATTCATAATGCTCATCTGCAGTGCCGGAATACTAATACACATTCATTACCGTATACTGTCTAAAAACTGCTAATTTCCATGGAGCGGTATATAATAAATAGAATATTCATATTTTTGCAACGAATACGACATATATCATGTTAGGCACGAGTGAAATATGGACATTTCACACCACTTGATGCATTCGTTGCAAAAATATGAATATCCTCTATTTAGTACATGTATGTAAGCGTGAAAATAACAAAAAAAACAAATGTGCCGGTTGTCGCTCATGAGATGGACAGCATCCACTTAATTTACTGGTGTTACTTTATCATTGTCCCCATCCAAATGGGACCTCTGTGTGTCAAGTTTGGAGGTGCCTCTCTGAGGAAGTTACATTCCGACACGAAGCCAGTATATTTGATGTCACATTGCAGATACTGCCCCATTGCAGCAGGAATGATACTGTTAGATTATCTTGTTATAGTTCACATGTTTGCACATTTGAGTAAGCAACATCGTCACATTTGCATGCACCATTACTTACACACGCTTGATCAACGTATGCATGCAATATTGTTGACTTCTCTATACCGTGCGTGCGGTATGTTCCTCAAGTGAAACCGGGTAGTAATGGATCAAGATTTGCGAGCAAACTAGGTATGTGACCTCAAAACGCCCGTACCATTTTTTTGTTATACCGGACCACTTCTGCGATTTCGCGCCATTTCGTATTCTCTAACCTAAATCACCTATCAATAACAGTGTATATATTGTCTACGATAGTGGTCACGATTCCGTTCCCATTGATGGACATATAGATAGGTCACATGACTACCCATCCCGTGACATTCGGGTAAACTTTACTGACAACATATAGATAGGTCACATGACTACCCATCCCGAGTCATTTGGAGGCACTTTAGCGACAACATATATATAGGTCACATGGCTACCCACCCCGTGTCATTTGGGGGAACTTTACCAACACATAGATAGGTCACATGGCTACCCACCCCGTGTCATTTGGGGGAACTTAACCAACATATAGATAGATCACATGGCTACCCACCCTGTGTCATTTGGAGGAACTTTAGGACAACATATAGATACGTCACATGGCTACCCACCCCGTGTCATTTGGGGGAACTTTACCAACAACATAAGATAGGTCAGATGACTACCCACCCCGTGTCATTCGGGGGAACTTTACCTACGTTTGGTCTCACACACGTTAGTGGAATACAAGACTTTTAAACGGTAATAGCTACATACCGGACACTTGGTACGTACAGTAGCTTCCTTATGATGTAAATGCGCAAAGTTTATTTCGATTTTTGCTTTGACACCGAGATATGGATTATCCTCTAATTTTGGACATCGAATTTTGCTCGTTTATTATCATAGCGATAAGTGGGGCATCCGTGTTCTATGAACACATTTTCTAGTTTATATTTGCACTCTGTATCCTAGTCCACTAACTAAAGTTCTACTTGACCGTTCGAAACCAAATTCGGCATACATGTTTATCACAGCAAGACGAAGAAGCCTATCGCTTTTCAAAATTTTTCGATAACTTATCTACACTTGGCCGCCTTTTTTATTTTCAGATTCTGTATCCTTTTCTGCGCCATAATTCAAGTTCTACTTGACGGATCGTAACCAAATTCGTTATACACATTTATCAAGGCAAGACGAACAAGCCTATTGGTTTTCAGTGACTTATCTCCCATTGTTGACTGGCGTTGCCTCGACGGGCGTATATTGTGACATTCGGCACTCTTGTTCATGTATCCGGAGATCGCATTGTTCAGTAGCCGGAATCGTCAGTGGACGTGTCTACATGTAATTCCTTCAAAACGTCTCCAACAGAGACGGCCGACTGTAAACATCCGTCAAATGTTGATTGTGTGAACGCGTCTCCCGCTAAAATCACCGATGGACATTCGCTCAAAACTACACATCCGGGACTGCCCTCAAACCGTCTGGACACCTGCAATATGTAATTGAGGCAAGCCATGTGATTTTGTACCTAAGGTGTGCGACTTTTCATGAAAAGACTTAAGTATTTACAGGAACTATGATATTTCTGTGAAAGACGTCAAAAGTTGATGACATTTTCAGAGCACATGCAAAATTCTAATTTGCACATATGCAGAATTCTATTCTGTACACTTCTATTCTGCATTTGCTCTGAACATTTCGTCAACTTTCGACATCATTTACGGAACATATTGTACATTTCATAAATATTTTTCTCGTGTCTTATATCTGGTGACATATGGCCTCATTCAGTTTGTGATACGTGTCCTGTGCTTCAGTGATGAATGTTGGTGCATGCATTGTCATTTCAGGGCTAAACATTACTTCCCCCTTCTGTGTATGGCCTTCATGTTACATGGATGTAAAACCCCAATCACTCAAGGAATCCCCCATACAGGTGCATTCCCATCTGTGTATGACCTTCATGTTACATGGATGGAAAACCCCAATCACTCAAGCAATCCCCCATACAGGTGCATTCCCATCTGTGTATGACCTTCATGTTACATGGATGTAAAACCCCAATCACTCAAGCAATCCCCCATACAGGTGCATTCCCATCTGTGTATGACCTTCATGTTACATGGATGGAAAACCCCAATCATTCAAGGAATCCCCCATACAGGTGCATTCCCTTCTGTGTATGACCTTCATGTTACATGGATGTAAAACACCAATCACTCAAGCAATCCCCCATACAGGTGCATTCCCATCTGTGTATGACCTTCATGTTACATGGATGGAAAACCCCAATCACTCAAGCAATCCCCCATACAGGTGCATTCCCATCTGTGTATGACCTTCATGTTACATGGATGGAAAACCCCAATCACTCAAGGAATCCCCCATACAGGTGCATTCCCATCTGTGTATGACCTTCATGTTACATGGATGTAAAACCCCAATCACTCAAGCAATCCCCCATACAGGTGCATTCCCTTCTGTGTATGACCTTCATGTTACATGGATGGAAAACCCCAATCACTCAAGCAATCCCCCATACAGGTGCATTTCCCTTCTGTGTATGGCCTTGATGTTACATGGATGTAAAACACCAATCACTCAAGCAATCCCCCATACAGGTGCATTCCCATCTGTTTTGTTTGTTTGTTTATTGGTGTTTAACGGCCTATAATTCCAGCACAAAAATATTTACACAATCCTCTAACATTTGATTGGCCCGTAGCAAGTCTCTGTCCAAAATTTATATCCCAGTAAACTCCCACGCCGAACTACTTTCTACAGGTGCGCTGTCAGTGCTGTCAATGTAAACAAATGGCTGCCGTCTGTCAAAATAAACACATTTTTCTTGATGAATTTATTTCAAATGCTGGAATTATAAGGAATGAATGGCCTTTTTGTGGAATTTATCGGGGATATAAACTTGGAAAAGTCGCGGGAATATGGACGAGGCCTTCGTCCAGTATTCCCGCGTCTTTTCCAAGTTTATACCCCGATAAATTCCACAAAAAGGCCATTCATTCCTATAATCAACAGCTGTATGACCTTGATGTTACATGGATGTAAAACACCAATAAATCTATCAATCCCCAATACAGGTGCAGACCCTGAGCAGAATGCAGAATGTGAGCCTACACTGGTCACAAATGCCATAAGCCCCATCCTTCCAGACACAGCAGACACAATTATTTTATAAATGCCCACAGGGTCATGCATTGTTTCAAAGTTGTTCGTGTGTTATTATGGCACAAATCAGATTTTGAAATTTGAAATGAAATTCATCTTGTAACAAGAACTGCGTCTGTCGAACGCGGATGCCACCTGCAGCATATTTGAGAAACTGTGACAAAGTGGTTAAGTCATTTAAGTAACCTGGTGAAGGTCAAAAGGCGAAGTTCATATAAATTATGAAAAGGCAGGTGTGGCACACATACCAATGAATGAAATATTGAAGTATTGAAGCGATTAAGCAACTAATATGGCCAGTTTGAGAAACTGTGACGAACTGGTTAACCAAAATTGTTAAGTCATTTAATTAACCTGGTGAAGGTGAAAAGGCGAAGGTCATATAAATTATGAAAAGGCAGGTGTGGCACACATACCAATGAATGAAGTGTTGAAGTATTGAAGCGATTAAGCAACTTATGTAGATGCTATGGCCAGTTTGAGAAACTGTGACAAAGTGGTTAACCGAAAAGAGTGACGGACGGACAGACGGACGTTCCAACATTTTGGGTTTATGGGGTATTTCCATTGTTTGAAGAACAATGAAAAAGCCCCTAAACAACAATAGAGTTTATGAGCTTACGGAATATTACAAAGGAATCTTTTGTTCCTAACCCCGCCCCTAAGCTCTCAAACCCCCGGATGTTGGCCCGTACGGACAGACGGACAGACGGACGGACAGACGGACGGTCCAAAAACAATATGCCACCCGGCTCTTCGAGACCGGTGGCATAAAAATATATTATTGAAAATATATGAGGGGGTGGGGGCAGCTATAATTAAAGAACAAGTGGTACGTCTGTATTCAGCTGTAGGGGTGACACATCGGTGCGATTGTCCGGTTTAGAGAGGTTCCACTGTAAAACAGGCGGATGACCACTTCAAGACACGCGTTGTTGCTTTGCGGTTATGAACATACATTTTCATTGACGGTAAATAACAATGAAATATATCAAAATTAAGCACAGCTAACCTTCCTCTGTGTCCGGTTTAGAGAGGTTCGACTGTATCAGGTAGCCAGTTGTGCATTGATTGAATTCAGGCACAGCCACAGTTCAGGGTACTTCTATGTGACTTGTAATGAGCTCTCTCGTCTAGATATGCAATCCTTGTCAGTATTTTTCCAGATATTTTTCTTAATTCTTTTATAAAACGACACTTTTCAGATTAATAAAATGTCACGTAAAAGTGATTATATCCCCACAAACAAAGTGAAGGGTGAGTGTATAAAATAGTCAGATTGTCTGTCGGTCTGACCGTCGGTCTTTCGGAAATTACGTTTTGTCTTCTAAACGGGTATTTATATGCCACAAACGGTTGCCATGATGTGCCGATGTATCGCATTCAATACCCACGTGCCTACGTCCAATGTCAAGGTCACTCATAGAGGTCAACTATCAACCAGATTGCCGCGGCCCGCATGTCGAGCCCGCCGAGGCATTTGACCTTGACCTTGGCCTCATTTGCATATCCAAATAGGGTGTTACAAACGCGCGTCTGTATCAGTAATTTAAAGATTAATACATGATTACATTTGTATAGCGGGCAGGCGTAACGTTTCAAACTGGTGGAATAGTTCCAGCCTTATACACTTATAAGAAGCAGTTTGTAACCAATACATGGGACCCCAACGTTAAACATGTTTCTGTGTCAAAACGATGTGTGTGGGTGTTATTATGACCACTCATGTGATGGCTCTAGTTTACCCTTGTTTACCTGTGAATATCGCCACTTCTGACCTATGACCTCCGACGGCCCCGGGAGCCCGGGTAGAACCGCTGCCAGGCGTCGTAGTATCTCCCGGGTAGCCCCGGTCTCGTCCACATTTGCCAGACTCCAGGGCACCCCCGTATGGACACACACTGACCGTCCCCTGCTAGTGGTCTCTGTAAACATGACATTGTTTGTAGCATGTAGCGGATACAGGGGGGGGGGGGGGGGGGGGGGGGGGGGGGGGGGGGGTGGGGGGGGGGGGGGGGGGGGGGGGGGGGGGGGGGGGGGGGGGGGGGGGGGGGGGTGGGGGAGGTCCAGGGGGTCCTGGACCCCACTGCTCTCGGCAAAAAAAAAGAAAGAAAAGAAAATCTACAATACTCGAATAGTTGGATGACTTTTTTCGTGGCCTAGGTGTCAGGAAATCGCATCTGCGGCGATCTGGCATCTAAAAATTTACTGGGAGACCCCCAGACCCCCCTGCTTTTGCGATTTCACGCTCGAATTTAATTACAGACACCCCCCCCCCCCCTGCAATTATTTCAGTACCGCGCCTGATTGATCAATGGCTGTAGGGGCACTTTTCAATGGGATTAACACATGATAAAAATAAACACTGCTCCGTTTTTGATGGATCGTGATAAAAAATGATTGTTGAAATATGACTCAGGGTGGGTGGTGGGGCTCAATTTTCCACATGTGTGGTCACTTTTTATTGGAGGCAAAATTTAATGTTACACAGGCTCAACTGGACTTACAATGTTTGCAAACAAAATGGCTGAAGTGAAGTGATGTGATTGGAGAAATGGGGCTTTCATTTTTAACATGTTATGGTCGGGTGGCCTAGCTCCTGATCAAGTACTAGTGCCGATGTAAATTCATTGCTGACAGACTTTGCATAAACGCATGTAGAACACGTGGATACAATTCATGTCTGTAGATCTAAGTAACTATTGGTTATTGAGAATTATTTTTTCTTTTATTTAGATTTCCTTTCACTTTACATGGGGCTGCCAAAAAGGGCACAATAACCGTAAGCTTCAGCCCTAAAAATCAGCAAAAATCCAGATTGGTGAAATAAATTGATTCTAAGACCAACTATAATAATTATATAACTATAAATGGACGCTTGTCGACAAGCGCATGTGTATCCCCCTCCCCAGATACACAAGTAGTTTGAAAAAAGGGTGTTCGAGTTATGCTCCGGAGACAAAATCAGTGACGGAAAAACAAAGGGAGATAACTAAAGAATTAGTGATGCAAGAGTTGTCATTCTTGCGGGACACACCTTTAGGGTCGTTGTCTATGCATGTGTGAAGTTTCATGAAAATATTCCAAAAGGTGTTCGAGTTATGCTCCAGACACGAAATCAGTGCACGAAACAACAAAGGGAGATAACTAAGAAATTAATGACGCAAGAGTTGTCATTCTTACGTGAGACACACCTTTGGGTCGTCTTCTATGCATGTGTGAAGTTTAATAAACTAGAAAATGTGTTCATAGAACACGGATGTCCCACATATCGCTTTGATAATAAATGAGGCCAAATTGCAAGTCAAAATTTTCTTTTACCTGAGCGTTAAAGTTTTTGAAGCACCAAGTATGTGACCTTGACCCTGGGCTTGGCGGGGGCAGGACAAACGTGGATTTGGCACAGGGCGGTAGAGGACCATTAGAGCAATGCATATATGAAATATGAAGCTGATCCGTGAAAGAAAACAGAAATTATAAGATATTTACCTAGCGTATGATGTTAACCTTGGGCTTGGCGGAGGCAGGACGAACGTGGATTTGGCACAGGGCGGTAGGGGACCATTAGAGCAACGCATATATGAAATATGAAGTTGATCCGTGAATGGAAAGAAAAATTATAAGATATTTACCTGAGCATTAAAGCTTTTGAAGCACCAAGTATGTGACCTTGACCCTGGGATTGGCGGGGGCATGACGAACGTGGATTTGGCACAGGGCGGTAGAGGACCATTAGAGCAATGCGTATATGAAATATGAAGATGATCCATGAAAGAAAACAGAAATTATAAGATATTTACCCGAGCGTTAAAGTTTTTGAAGCACTAAGTATGTGACCTTGACCCTGGGCTTGGCGGGGGCAGGACGAACGTGGATTTGGCACAGGGCGGTAGACGACCATTAGAGCAACGCGTATATGAAATATGAAGTTGATCCGTGAATGGAAATAAAAATTATAAGATATTTACCTGAGCGTTAAAGTTTTTGAAGCACCAAGTATGTGACCTTGACCCTGGGATTGGTGGGGCAGGACGAACGTGGATTTGGCACAGGGCGGTAGAGGACCATTAGAGCAATGCGTATATGAAATATGAAGATGATCCATGATCCATGAAAGAAAACAGAAAGTACAAGATATTTACCCAAGCGTTAATGTTTCTGAAGCACTAAGTATGTGACCTTGACCCTGGGCTTGACGGGGGCAGAACGAACGTGGATTTGGCACAGGGCGGTAGAGGACCATTAGAGCAATGCGTATATGCGTGTTCGAGTTATGCTCTGGATACAAAATCAGAGCACGAAACAACAAAGGGAGATAAGTAAACAAGAATTCCGCGGAATCAGATGCCTCGCCTTGTCCCGCCTTGACCTCGAGCCTGGGCCCGAAAGCAATTTTCACTGGCCCGAACATATTATACAATTATTGACTAGTGAACCATAGAATATCAGATTATATTCTATGGCTCACTAGTCAATAATTGTTTTATTATATGATAATAGTCTGTATATAGCACTTACGACCTTATGCTACTAGACAAAATTGAAAAAGAATTTGAAAAAAAAAATGAAAAAAAAAAAATGGAAAAAAAGTTTAAAAATTAAAAATAATAATGCTTGCTACTGGAGCCCAGAATTTTTTTTAATAGTCCTATATTTATCTACATATATCTGCACAGGTCCACATAATGCCACAATATTTTCAACACAGTTTACGGAAATGTAATATAATCATTTACCTGTATAAATTACCTGTAAGTGGTCAGTGGTCAGTTGCACATGCTAGCACATGCACAGGTGAATAGTCTGTATATAGCACTTACGACCTTATGCTACTGGACAAAAATTGAAAAATAATTTGAAAAAAAAAATGAAAAAAATAAAATGGAAAAAAAAAGTTTAAAAATAATAATGCTTGCTACTGGAGCCCAGATTTTTTTTTCAGTCAAATTGAAAAATAATCTGAAAAAAAAAATGAAAAAAAAAAATGAAAAAAAAAAAGTTTAAAAATAATAATGCTTGCTATTGGAGACCAGATTTTTTTTTAATAGTCCTATATTTATCTACATATATCTGCACAGGTCCACATAATGCCACAATATTTTCAACATAGTACCCAATGTAGTACCCAATGTAGTAATTTCCCTGTATAAATTAGCTGGTCAACAGTGGTCAAGCACTGGACATCTGCACATGCTAGCCCATGCAAGCACATGGTTTTCCCAGTTTCTATTGTTCTCTCTACAGGTAAGGTGTACAGAGCACACGAGAAAAGGTGTACAGAGCAGACGAGAAAACAGGTCTTCATGCATTATTGTCCAGTTTGTAGAGTGCGCAAAACAAAAAAGGGAGATAACTGAAAAATTAGCTACGCAAGAGTTGTCATTCTTGTGCGCGACACACCTCCGGGTCGTGGTCTATGCATGTGTGAAGTTTCATGAAAATATTCCAAAGGGTGGTCGAGTTATGCTCCGGACAGGAAATCAGTGAGCGAAAACAAAAAAGGGAGATAACTCAAAAATTAGCTATGCAAGAGTTGTCATTCTTGTGCACGACACACCTTCGGTTCGTGGTCTAATTGAATGTGTTAAGTTTCATAAAAATATTCCAAAGGGTGGTCGAGTTATGGTCAATCAGTGAGCGAAACAAAAAAGGGAGATAACTAAAAAATTAGCTATGCAAGAGTTGTCATTCTTGTGCACGACACACCTTCGGTTCGTGGTCTAATTGAATGTGTTAAGTTTCATAAAAATATTCCAAAGGGTGGTCGAGTTATGGTCAATCAGTGAGCGAAACAAAAAAGGGAGATAACTAAAAAATTAGCTATGCAAGAGTTGTCATTCTTGTGCGCGACACACCTTCGGGTCGTGGTCTATGCATGTGTGAAGTTTCATGAAAATATTCGAAAGGGTGGTGGAGTTATGCTCCGGACACGAAATCAGTGCGAGAAACAAAAAAGTGAGATAACTCAAAAATTAGCTATGCAAGAGTTGTCATTCTTGTGCGCGACACACCTTCGGGTCGTGGTCTATGCATGAGTGAAGTTTCATGAAAATATTCCAAAGGGTGTTCGAGTTATGCTCCGGGCAAGAAGTGTCTGCGGCGGACGCGTACGCGGACGCGGACCGCGGACCGCGGACGCGGACGCGGCGCGCTGTCAAATCCATAGGTTAGACACCACCAAATAGTTTTACTATATAATTTAACCGAATGCCATCCAATAAGGCCAGTCTCTCCTACTTTCACTATTCGTATGGATGTTGTGGAACCCACTTGTACATGACCTGCAGCCAGTCTGTACTGGTTCTGCATGAACTAAACAATAGGTTCACTTACTCCTAAGAAAGAAAAATCCAAACTTGTCATATCCTCCAATATTGTGTACATTTGTTGGCCACGGAAACTCCGTGTACATCAAGTGACCAACAGGTTCAGTGTTTTCTTTTAAATGCTACAAATATGCTGAAAACTGGTGTTAAAGGCACCCCAAAATGTTCCTCAAGTGAAACTGGGTAGTAATGGATCAAGATTTGCAAGCAAACGGTGTCTGTGACCTCAAAACACCCGCACTATTTTTTTATACCGGACTACTTTTGCATACACCCTGGGCGGTTTCGCACCATTTGGTATCTTCTAACCTATCATAGTATCCCCCGACGGAGTCCGGGGAATACAATTATACTAATAATAGTTTAATAGGTAACACTCGAGATGTTAAAAAATAATTAATATATCTAGATCTAATTAATTATTAATAATAATTGAGTTCCTGGACAACCTCTGTAGTAACCAAGCAGTCTAGTAACTCTCGCACTATTACGTTATCGATTGACGCGCACCTGTAACATGAAGTGTGTGTGAGATTTCGCTTATCGACAACCATGAAATTTATCGATATCAGAGAATTTTTGTGAGAGACAGGTCCATTGTATGTATGGTCCCTGTAACAAGCAAGATAGATTGTTATCAGTCCATATGCGTGTACTATGTGATCTGTAGCCGACTTCACCAACATTGCAAAGTATACTTATCTTGCAAAGTATACTTTGAGGGAGAAATTTTCAATTTAAGGATAAATTTATTAATTTTTATTATACTGAATTTATTACATTATCACAGCCATTTTGGCTGTGATAATGTAATAAATTCAGTATAATAATTCTGCATACTTTTAATCATCAAATATATGCAGTCGTTAGTTCTATATGAAATAATGCATTTCGCCAAAAATAAATGATTACTCCCTCAAAGTATACTTTGCTAGATAAGTATATTTTGCAAATTTGATGAAATCGGCTACAGGAGCGACAATGGTCACACAACACATAAGCCCCATTTCTCCAGTCACATTGCATGAGCTGGGCCAATGTCCATTACATTTCATCCATAATTTTGTTTCACGTGCCAATGCCCAAGGTCAATGTCAGAGTGCAGCATTGCAAATTCAGATGACTTTCAAATAAAGGCACTCCGTGAAAGTTGCCCAAAGCATGGTTTAAGCACATCTACTGGTATCATGGCGACACACCTGATTGCGCAGACTCCTTGTTCTTATAGGATCAGTCACACTGACCTTGACCTCTCTTCCTGGTATCTATGGAGACGAATCGTATACAAGGGTCGTCTGTAATGTAGGTTGCAGTCCACGTATAGTTGAACTGGGTGTCTGGGGGGTAGAATAGTCCAACCGCGAATCTCGACGAATAGCTGACGGATGTCAGCTTCTCGTAGAGACCCGCATGACCTGAATGTAGGTTTGTCAAGTTATCAAATAACCTGCTGTGCATTGACCGAATACATGCTAGATACAATAAAATATGTTTAAATGGTTACCACACTTTTCCCTTTATCTTTAGTGGCTGCCATTAGGCGGGGAGGGCTATATACATGCACATGTGGACAAACGTAACTTTCTACTGTCTGTTCCACGTTTTGCTGCCGACGAAATTTTGGCTATTAAACACATTAAATCTAAAAAATATTTAAAAGTAAGTACTTTTTTATCAATAACAAAAAAGTAACCCTCCCCAAATAAATTTATTTGATGAAATTCCATCAAATATTGATTTTATTGCGAAAAAACGATTTTCCAATGGGCATTTAACACAGGTAGTCAATTTCTAAAAAAAAATGGAAAGTGACTCTGAAACCTGGTGAGATAGCTTGAAAATGCTGTAACTAAGAAAACAAAAGTTAGATTTGAAAATCGGTCCACAAATAAAAAAAATATTTAAAAAAAAAAAAATTCGCAATAAAATCAATATTTGATGGAATTTCATCAAATAATTTTGTTTGGGGAGGGTGACTCTTTTGTTATTGATAAAAAAGTACTTACTTTTAAATACTTTTTAGATTTAATGTGTTTAATAGCCAAAAGTTCGTCGGCAGAAAAACTTGGAACAGACAGTATAGTTCATGAACATTTATTAGTTTATTATCCCCTCGCCGATAGACAAGAGTGGATATAGCGGTAGTCAATGTACGTACGTGCGTTAGTAGCACCTTTCATTTATCGATAACTTATGAACCGCTTCACCGATTTTGATAATATTTGGCCACACTGTGTGTCTATGGATGCTGCTTTGTTTTGCATACGACCCACGTCCGACGGTCCAATGCCAAGGTCACTGAAAACTTATGTTCACCTTGTTTTTATGGCAAATGCGTTATTTTTTATCAACGCTGTCAGCGAGGGAATTAACTATAGGAATGAATGGCCTTTTTGTGGAATTTATCGGGGATATAAACTTGGAAAAGTCGCGGGAATACTGGACGAGGCCTTCCGGCCTCGTCCAGTATTCCCGCGACTTTTCCAAGTTTATATCCCCGATAAATTCCACAAAAAGGCCATTCATTCCTTATAATTCCAGCATTTGAAATAAATTCATGAAGAAAATGTGTTTATTTTCCATTTTCTTAAGAATTATTTTAACTGCGCCCGACGGTTACGGAAAGTAGTTCGGCATGGAGTTTACTGGGATATAAATTATGGACAGTGAGTGAGTGAGTGAATAGGGTTTAACGTCCGCTTTTCTGACATAGAGGTACAAGCCTCAGGCAGTCTACACGCAGACGGGTCAACGGGGTCGTGTCCCGTATCCACCTGTCCGAGGGGGGTAAATCCCAACTTCAGAACTCAATATTTACAATCAAAATATATATTCAGTCCTGAAATTAGAACAACCTGATCTGGTGCCAGGCCCTCGCCACACCAGCATCATTTATCCCATCCCCTAAAAGTAATAGGATTAGCGCTAATCTTACTTTTATATATGGGGCATAGCCTGACTCAACTCTCACATACAAGAAAGCCAAAAATGTACATGAGGGCCAAATCCGGTATAGTGGGTTCCGGAAAGTATGAACCCAATCATTAAGCCAGTTTAGTCGCCTTTTACGACAAGCAATGGCTACTGCAGCACTATTCTCAGGATCAGTTGATCCCGCCCCGGTGCCTGCACGGGGCAATTATGGACAGAGACTTGCTACGGACCAATCAAATGTTAGGGAATTGTGTAAATATTTTTGTGCTGGAATTATTTGATAATGATGCCCTTGTGTTATTATTTGCCGTATTTTCTCAACTAATTTCGTCTCAACTACATATTTTGACGCTTTCGATTGTATGTATTATTAAATGTTTCAACAAGTACAAAGTTACATTTAGAACCAGAGGTTCCGCCTTGTTAACGTAATTTCCCATGGTACGTATCATGCCACCACGTGTGTACGACCTATTCGATGTCAAACCGCCAATCACGTAATAGAATCATAATTTGAAAGCGTGTACGGGTGACGACGCTCCATTCAAACGTAACGTGTGCACGCGATGGGGTGGGACAAACTACATGTATATAGTTTTAATACATAGATCACATATTGAAGTTTTAATAAACTAACTCATTTCTGTCGAGTAATGTGCGACACTCCATCTATGCTAACTAAATGTAGTTACTTTTTAAAAATCAACTACACCTTAGTCCTGTGAATATACTTTTTATCCCGTCAACACAGTGTGTATGTGCCGTGAAACCTTGTTGATATCCTGTCAATACGACCTACTCACTGCGTATGAATATGTGCGGTGGCTGGGGCTATTTGTTTTGCATTTTAAAGCCATTTGTAGGTATTGACGGGATAAATAGAATAGTAGGTTAGTGCCGTGAATGGGAAAAAATATCTGGCGCGGCACGGAAACGGGATGTGCTCGGCAGAGCCTCGCCCATCCCGTTTCCTGAGCCTTGCCAGATATTTTTTCCCATTCACGGCACAAACCTACTATTCTCTACCTATTTTCCTTATTTCTGAACCAAAGTATATGTTGTGACCACTCATTTGAACCGTCTCGGCGAGACGGTTCAAATGGTGGTCACTACATATACTTCTGATGAGAAATAAAGAAATTCTTGAGCCCTGCCAGATATTTTTCCCTATTCATGGCACTAACCTACTATTCTCTATATATACCGACATATAACTCTTATACATGCACAAGTACAGTATGATAATTCCATAGCAAATAGTAAATAATGTTTATAAATCTTGTTTTCTGTTAATGTTATAAGCAAACACAGTTACTGCCCCCTATCTCGAGAATGGAAACAGCTGTATATGAATATGAACATAGACCTATCTGCACAGTCATCCAAGACATCATCCAAGAAATTAATATACCATTACCATTAATATAGCCATTAATGTGCCGGGCAGAATGAGAGTGGCCACCGACACCAACGTACACGTGTTACCTGCTATAAGCTTCTGTAGACCGGGACCTAACTGCAGGACCTGTGGAGTCGGGATGGTTACAATGACGACGTCAAATGTCTCCATCTTCCCTTTGTCAGTGGTGACCTTGACCTTGTCTCGCGCCTCGATAGATAGATCTGTCACCGAGTGCTCCGCTTCAAACTGCGCACCTGCGAAATAGAGAACAGCAGACTACTGTCTGTTTCACGAAAGCTGCCCAAATTTGATGGCATCTACACAATTCAAAAACCATTTTGTTTTTGATAATATTAAATTAAAGGAAAATTTAAGAATGAGCCTTCTTTTTATTTCGTGAAATTTTGTCAAATATTGATTTTATTGTGAAAAAACAATTTCCCCATGTTAAATCCCCATAGACATCTTCACAGAGTGAATATATCTATGGGGATTTAACATGGAAATATTTTTTTTGAATTTCAGAAATAATGGACCGATTTTTAAAATTTAACTTTTGTTTTCTTAGTTAGATCATTTCCAAGCTATCTTCTAGCTCGGTTTCGGAGTAAATTTCCAAACTTTTCCCTTTTTTGACTCCTCCCACAACTCCTCTACCTCTTTTTCCCTCATGTTAAATTTCCATAGAGAAATCAATGGAGAATAGCAGACTAGTATTTGTTATATCAAGTTTATCAGGCAAGGCTAGGAAACGTGTAGGATTCCGAGGCTGGCCGAGGAATTACTACCGTTTCCATGTAGAACCTGATAAACTAGACACTAGATTTTATCAGACACTTGGCTGGCATTTTATTTATCATTCTACATCTATTTATGCTGGCTGATTGTCAAATATAAAATATTTTTTTGTTGAAAAGTGAGTGGACTTCTTTACGTTGCGTCACTACACTGACGTCATTCAGTAATGTTGTTCGGCCAATGAAACGTCAGTTTTCAATTCGTTGTATAAGTCGTTGAAACGTAGACCAAATAATATTTCAATCTTAAACATTTGTCTCTCAGATATTCAATACGTGTTGGCGGTTTTGCCTACATCAACCAAATAGAGGATATTCATATTTTTGCAACGAATATGACATATATGTTCATCTCGTGGTGTGACATGTCAATATTTCACTCGTGCCGTTAGTCATATTCGTTGCAAAAATATGAATATTCTATTTCGCTCCATGGAAATTAGCAGTTTTTTAGACTGTATACGCTAATGAATGTGTATTTGCAGCCTATTTGCGCTGTTTTACTGCCGATGCGCGTTATGAATATAGATAGGGGAAGTAGTCGTATTTTCACCGGAAGTTGTTTATTTCATCGATGAGAACATATGACTTTTATTTACATCGTATAACTATGCATTTCATGGGTAGGTATATAATAAAATGCATTTAATCTTTGCCATTTAATAAATGAAAAGATTAATTTATTCTATAAGCATACAATACGATAAACAGGGGAGTTAACTTCGTAATGCATATCCGAAATTACTTGAGAAGAAAGCAAACATTGTGAAAGATAACACCTTTTAAATGTGAAGTGATTATACTATGCTACACATAGAATGAAGCTTCAGTTCCAGGCAAAATACCACTTGAATTAAGTTATGAAAATGAAAATAAATTAGTAACACTCTTTTCAGGTACAATAATTATTCATATTGGGTTCAGATATGATAGAAATAAACAATTCATTTATTATTACTGCCCGTCTGCCTGACCGCCCGCCCGTCTGTCCGTTTACTTTTTGAGTTTTGAGTTTGTCAAATCACCTATACTTTCTGTTTGCCTTCAGCTAATATTTTCATATTGCACACATGCATTACTTGGTAACTATACATCATTCCACATTAATACAATTACCCTCACTACTGATCGTAAGTCCGTCCGTCTGTATGTTTATTTATTTGAAAGTTTTTGTAAGAGTTTCTCAAATCACTTATAATTTCTGTTCGCCTTCAGCTAATATCTTCATATTGCACTGACATATGCATTACTTAGTAACGATACATCCTTCCACAGTAATACAATTACTATCGCTATTGATCGTACATCCGTCCGTCTGTCTATTCATTTGAAGGTGTGTGTAAGAGTCTCAAATAGGGGCCCTAAGTGCGTCGACAGACCACGTACATTTTATAGTTGAAACCTGGACTCCCACATCTCAGATTGTGATATAAGGAGACATGTGTTTGTCCATTCTTCAGATAAACTTGGAAAAGTCGCGGGAATACTGGACGAGGCCTTCCGGCCTTCGTCCAGTATTCCCGCGACTTTTCCAAGTTTATGACATTTTTCGGACAAAGTTAACATTAATTTACTTACCACTACCGGAAATTGAACCCGGGTACATCATGTTAACGAGTGGACACAGTATAATACATTTGTGTATACAAATAGAAATAATCTCTGAATAGTTTGATCCTTTTGATTCAATTACAGTTTAATAAATCTTTACCAGATTTCTGGAGGTAGAATTGCACAAGGGAACTAACTCCTGTTGGTGTGACAAAGTGGTCCATCCCCGGTTGTCTGTCTTGATGTCCCACAATTTCTCCAGACATTGGTTGTAGAATATTGGCTTCAAGCAACTCATGATAATAACTGAAAAGTTAAAAGTTCATGTCAATACTTCGATCATTATTAAGAAATAATCAAAGTACTGAAAGTACTGAAATATGTTATCTCCACAAAAACTGATCACTTGCTGACCGAGAGACTGAAAGTTGCATATTTGCTCAATCATCATCCAGAGGCAAATGTACTGTGATGGTGCAAACCCATTACCATCCATACGTTTTCTGGAGAATAAATTACTGTTTGAAACTGTACCCAGAAAAAATTGTTGTTTTGATTTTTTTTTTGTCAAAACATACCCTCAATTCAGATTTGCCCATTTCTGACCCTGAAATGAACATTCATCAATTAATAGTATGTAAAATTTGATCAAATAAAAAATCAAGTAGAAAATAATAATTAAACAATCAACGTGAATTTTAATCAGCAGAAAGTGTAATGCATGTATTTAATGTCTTGATTCGTATTTTGCAGAATTTAACTGATAAACTGAGCCCAAAACTGTGAAAACTATAGAATAATAGATGCAGAGTTTTAGATACAATACAAGACAGACCAAAACTTCGTAGGATAAGTTGGCACGGGCACTATTTTCTTGGTCGTACACGCCATTTAGGCGTAGCACGACACTATGGCTGCCACATAGAAATTTGCGTGACATAATATGCTATCTCAAGGGAGATAACGTATAAAAACACGGGCTGTTCAGTGGCGTAGCCAAGTTCTTGACGAGTGGGTGCGAATTATGGATCAAGTTTGGAAAGATGTGCAGCAGCACATTCAATTTCCTCGACTATAGTCATTTTAGCATTTTAGAGCCGCGTATAATTTTCACATATATTGTAGTTACCTCCCTCAGAAAAATTTATGTTAATGTAAAAATACACAACTGACCAAGGCTTATAGTCTGTTTCACGAAAGCTGCCCAAATTTTACGGCCATATAAACAATTCAAAAACAATATATCTTTTTTGATAATATTAAATTAAAGGAACATTTAAGAATGAGCCTTCTTTTTATTTCCTGAAATTTGGTCAAATATTTATTTTATTACGAAAAATTGATTTAACATGGGGGAAAAAGAGGTAGAGGGGCTGTGAGTAAAAAAACGAAAATATATGGAAATTGACTCCGAAACCTAGCTAGATAGCTTGGAAATGATCTAAGAAAACAAAAGTTAAATTTTAAAAATCGGTCCAGTATTTCTGAAATTCTAAAAAAAATCCCCATTTTAAATCCCCATAGACATCTTCACTCTGTGAAGATGTCTATGGGGATTTAATTAATTGTTGTTTCGCAGGAAACACATTCATGATGATGATATTATCATGTCAATTACTCATATTTACATTGTATTTTCTGATAATTTCAAAATGTAAATAACCAAATATTTAATTAGACGTTAAAATTAACATTCATCGTGTTTTACGTCATTGTGTCGCAATTTATTATTTATTGACGTAGCGGTCAATAGCGTGCATAAAGCGCCCAATTCTCTCAGAAGTAACAACAATGTACATAGTCTTAAATGCGATGTTCTATGGGTAATTTCACAACAAATAGTAATTGTGTGTCACAAATTATTTTTAATGGTACATATATAACAGTGGAAATGCAATGCAAATTACGCCCTTTGTTATAATAGCCTGGTATAGCCTAGTATACAATTGAATATAAATATAATGCAAACGTTTTACACATGTTAGATTGAGAATTTGATTAAATGGACATTTAAGAATAAAATAAACGGACAATTTTAGTTCAGCATGTTTAATGTAGATAGGAATGTGTAAGAAATAAGTAATACCGTGGTATTGATTATTAAGTTCATCCATTCACTATCCACGTCATTGCTCTTCAGAGCTCCAGATAAGCTACGCATTTGCTTAGATACCCAATTAAAATTGCCAAAACCCCAATTGAAATCAGAAGAAGCGAGTATTAACAAGAAATGCGTCTGTCGAACGCGGATGCCACCTGCAGCATATTTGAGAAACTGTGACAAAGTGGTTAACCGAAATTTGAGAAAAGTGTGACGGACGGACGGACAGACAGACGAACTTACATTTCGGACCTTACTTGATATATAAAAGATCAAAGGAAATACCCCATAAGACACAATAGGCTTACGGGGTACGGAATGAATTCCATTGTCTTCTATTGTCTTAGGCCACGCCCCCTACCCCATAAGTACCCTAATGTGTGCTCGGACAGACGGACGGACGGAACGGACGGAACGGACGGACGGACGGACAGACGGACGGAGGACGGACGGGACAGGACAGACGGATGGACGGACGGTCCAAACACTATATGCCACCCGTTTCTTCGAAACCCGGTGGCATAAAAAGCAATTAAAAATTTGTGGTACCTTTCAAATGCTGTAGAAAACAATAAACAGACCATAAATATAGCATATTTTTCTTATTTTCCATGAAAACACATCTTGGTATTTCATTAGAATTGTCTCCAAGGAGACAATGCTAATGAAATGTCAAGACATGTTTTCATTTCGAAGTAAACCATTCAATAATTGTTGTATGTTGATGTGTAAACAGTAGGGATTTTATTTTACCCAATTAAAATTTTGAAATACCCAATTGCTTCAGAAATGATGGAATGACAATACTCAATTACTAATTCCTTATCTGGAGCCCTGGCTCTTGAAGCGTTCCCGGTCCCTATCTGCTAGGTTGGCGCTACTGATGTAATTTGCCTACTAAAATAGCCCAAGGTGTATGATCACGTGGTTATAACAACAACAACAGTGGCTGAACGTGTTGAAAACTTGCCCACTCCAAAGTAAGTATTATTTGATATTTTCCTTAATATGAAACAGATTTTGATGAAATATGGCGCAGCAAACGCGTCTTCATGAACTTCATTGGTAGTCCAGGGAGTTCGGCACAAACTTCTGTCGTTTTTGCGAAGAATCGATGTCCGTGTCTACCGACACGGAAATCGATTCTTCACAAAATCGACATAAGTTTGGGCCAAAGGACAGAGACCACCAAATGCAGCTTAACAAGACGCGTTTGATGCGCCATATTTCATCAAAATCCGTTATGTCATAAGGACAATGTAAAAGAATACGTACTTTGAATCGGATGGATTCTGGAAGTTTCAGTACTTGTTGTTGTTGTTAGTACCACGTGATCATACACCTTGATAGCCATTTGACTCTTGATATTTCGTAAATGGATATTTTGGCTATTAAAAATTTCAAAACTTATTTGAAAAATTACTATATTACTAAATATGGCGTAAATGAAAAATATGTGTGATAATGTCCCTTTAATCTTACTGTGAATGTTTCGTTGTGTATTCTGGCGTGGCTGATATATACTGTGCACCGAGGTCGACGGTACACTTCTCATCCATGGAAGATGTTCTGGTAGACATTCGACCACCTGCCGGTGTAACATGTAGAGGACCTTACATGAATGACGATTTAATGTCATATTTATTGTACACGTTTACTGATTTCATAAGAAATGTGGCTTTACATTGTATCTTCATGATCTATGTCCAAAATTCATTCAAATATTTACATGTAATGAAAAAGTGATCATATGTTTCTTTTCCATTACAGTATTTACAATTTTGACTATTTGATATTTTCCATGTAAACAGATTCTCATGGGTTGCTAGTATTCTGTGAATAGCTTTGTACTTAAATTGTATGACACGGTTGTCAATTAATACATTGTTTAATACAAAATACAAGAATTCCGCGGAATCAAATGTCTCGCCTTGTTCCGCCTTGACCTTCACCCTGGGGCCTTGACCTTGACCCCCGAGAATAGTCCTATATTCATGTACATATCATAGTAAATGTATGTATAAAGTTTGATGATTGTAGCTGATAAGGAGTTGAAGTAATGACCGTAACACGAAAACTTAACATTGAATGATGACGCCGCCGACGCCGCCGACTCCGTAAAAAGCAAAACCTATGTCTCGCTTTCCGCTTCGCGGGCGAGACAAAAATGATCTCCACGGTAGTTTGCGTTAAAGGAATTCTCCTAGAATGTATGAATGTATGGTTTTTCAACCTTTTCTTTCAATAATATATTATACAGTAACATGTCTTTGTTTGTTATGTTTTCAAAGGGCTTGTTATTTATGTTTTATGCGAATCATAGAGAGGCTTGTTTTAATTTTTGTTCTAATTGAGTCAGTGGTCATTACAGTAGTCTTCAAGTTCTTGGAATTGACTGTAATTATGTTGATTTCTGATACCCAGTTGTGTTTCTTTTTCATTTATAAAAGTATATTTGTATTATCAATTTGTCCTGTATTAGAAAGTATATCATTGACGAAATCAAGTCTGCTTCTATCAAATGTTTAAAATGTCTTACCTTTAATATAATTTGTTACCACAAATGATTTGCTTTCAAATATCATGGAAGTGTTTCGGTTTTTCAGTATTCAATGACATGCGAAGGTAGACATATTTCAATAATGTTTGTAGAATCCGGGCATGGGGCAAATTATTTTTTATGATACATGTAATACCTATTTTTCAATAATTTAACATCATCAAGGTTTAAAAAATTAGCGATTTAATAAATTTAATTTCTCATGTAAGGTCTAATAGTAAATTGTATAATTTAACTTAGTTTCTCGACAGATGAATACGGAAGCCCATTAGGGCCACTTCACTTGTTTTTAATTTCGATTTATTCAAGATGTTTTCTTGAATTTTCAAGAAAAGATCTTGAAAATTCGAGAAAAGAACTTGAAAATTCAAGAAAAGAACTTGAAAACAAGATGTTTTCTTGAATTTTCAAGTTATTTTCATGAATTTTCAAGATCTTTTCTTGAATTTTCAAGATCTTTTCTTGAATTTTCAAGATATTTTCTTGAATTTTCAAGAAAAAATCTTGAAAATTCAAGAAAAGTACTTGAAAATTCAAGAAAACAACTTGAAAATATCTCGAAAATTCAAGAAAAATTTTAAAAAAAGTGAAATGGCCCTAATGGGCTTCCGTAGATGAAAGCACAACATTTCATCTCAATTAATTGCATATTGCGACACTTTCGACAATATATATTAAATGAAACATTAAATATTTCAATAAGTAGAAAGTTATATATATAACCAGATGTGCCGCCTTGTTGACGTTATTTCACATGACGTGAACCATGGCATGCATGTCACTGTGTGTGCAAGGTCTATTTCGGTAAAAACGCCATTAACATAGTAGTATCGCATTTCGAAAGCATATTTATGGGCGGGGCTACATTTCAACAGACATGTGCACACAAAGGGGCAAACAATACAATAGTTATAGTTGACATATTTAATTTTTAATAACTAATCTCTTCGCTCGCTACACTCGCTCAAAATAAAATTTATAAAAAATTCAATATATGAACTATAAATATTAGATATTGATTGAAAAATGTCAATATACGCAGCAAAAAATATCCACCTGCTGGGTTTTACAGAAAAAAGGTGGGGTAATGGAGCTTCAACCATTAATGTGTTTTTTGTTATGAATTTTGTCATGTGAATTAAATTTTACAGCAGAATGACATAATTGTCACTAATGTTGCTATTGTCACTAATGTTGCTATTGTCACTAATGTTGCTATGTTTTGTTGGAAAAACTAATTGTAGATGCATATTCATTTGTTGAGAAACTAAGGAACACATCAAGTTGATGTGTTCCTTAGTTTCTCAACAAATGAAATCAAAACATTTTGTTTCAATTAATCATATGTGACACATTCGTAAATATTATATATTAAATTGTGCAATAAGTACAAAGTTATAGTTATATTGTATCGTGAGGTAGGTGTATCGATCATTACACCCCTACTAAATACTGGTAATTTTTGCCATTTAGGTCATTTTGTTCACGAACCTACTGTGATTTTCTGCGTCCTTGTTAAAATCATAAACTTGCATTAGGAAAGTTAAGTTTTCCTTCACTGTGCCTCATATGCCACCCCCCCCCCCCCCCTGTAAATTTTTGAAATCCAAGTGGTGTGAAACGCCATTTCCTGCATTCTCAGCAAAGTTCTCAGCAAAGTTCCCAGTACTCATGATTACACAAATATATTAGAATAAAAAATCCAAAATTTACAGAATTATTTGGGGGGGGGTGGGGCACCCCCCCCCCCCACCCCTGAAAGAGGCTGTTTTCGTTAATACCACAAGTTGCCTGTGAACGCGCTGACAAAAATTTTAATCTAACAACAATCTTATTTTGAAGGCAAGAAACATTGAAAGAAATATAAATGTTTATCATTAGATTGAACTGACAATTTAGCTCATATGTTACATTTTATAAAAAACGCTAGTTGATGAACTTATAAAATATCGTCTATACTAAGAAGAATAACCAGAGTGGTCAGATAAGCTTAAAATATGACCCGAAGATTCAGGTAACATCCAGGTAACATAAATACCCGAAAACTAGACCCACCATCATAATTAAACAGAGCCCCACATAAGCTGCGTATTTGCGTAAATACCCAATTAAAATTGCCAAAAACCCAATTGAAATCAGAAGTAGCGAGTATCAAAAAGCAATACAAAATTTGTGGTATCATGCTACAGAAAAAAATAAACAGACCACAAATATAGCATATTTTTCTTATTTTCCATGAAAACACATATTGGTATTACATTAGAATTGTCTCCAAGGAGACAATTCTAATGAAATGCCAAGACATGTTTTCATTTTGAAGCAAACTATTTAATAATTGCTGTTTGTTGATGTGTAAACAGTAGTGTGCTTTTATTTTACCCAGTTACAATATTGAAATACCCAATTGCTTCAGATATGATGGAGTGAAAATACTCAATTACTAATTCCTTATCTAAAGCCATGATTAAAGACCTCACCAATTGCTTTGGCCTGGTCCCATACAGAAATCGAGACGTATTTCCCCACAATTTCACGAAGTAGCGAGGAAATCACGGCCCCAGTCACACCACCGCCCACAATTAGAACCTTATTCACCATCCGGATGGGAATGACACTCCATGCATAGAAATAAATCACTTATTTTAGTGAAAAATAACAGTTTTGTTTTGATAAATTGTTGTTGTTGTTGTGTATAAATTTTACTTTCGGTGTATAGGTTATACGGGCGTATTGCGCTTCAGGGTAGATCACACTAAATAGTGTTACTATGGGACTTAACCGAATACCCCATACCTACTCCAGTTTCTGCTACTTTCTGCTACTTTCTGCTACTTTCATGTGGCTGTTGCAGAACCGACTTTTATATAAGCTGCAACCTGTCTGCACTGGATATATACTAAATAAAACATAGAATCACTTACTCCTAAAAAACAAATCAAATCTCCTCTGCTGATCGCACTACTGTCTGTTCCACGTTTTGCTGCCGACGAGCTTTTGGCTCTTAAACGCTTTAACCATTAAACACATTTGGCCATTAACTTAATTTAACATGTGGGAATAATTTTAGAATATGTATGTGGGCCTATTTTCAAAATCTAAGTTTTGTTACATCATTTCTAAACTATCTAGCCAGGTTTCAGAGTCAATTTTCAAAAATCAAATTTTCGCTTTTCGATCCTGCAGGATGCTACCCACCTCCTTTTTTTGATATGTTAAATTCCCATAGGATTTTTTTTTACAATAAAATTGATATTTGATGGAATTAATTACCTCAAATATAAACGTGAGGGGATGACTTTTATGTTATTGATAAAATAGTACTTAAATTAAAATATTGTTTTAAGATTGAATATGTGTAATGGCCAAAAGTTCGTTGGCAGTAAAACGTGGAACAGACAAAAGTGTTATCATGTCGCCAAGCAGAGGTCAGGAAACCCGGGCTTCAACACTTCTTCAGAGCATATTCTCAAAACTGTATCAGCAAAATGTTAAAAAGTACATTGAAATAATTTCGTATATGCTATAAACATGATAAAATGATATCATATATCATAAAGGTAGTGATGCAAGCTGTGTATAAAATGAGGTAGGTGATTCGCTACGTATCACAAACCTAACCAAAAGCCATCATGATGCTAGCGATCCCCCGGTATCGGAAGAGCTTGGAGGTATATGGCGTTTGTACTGTTTGTCCGTCAGTCATATACCATAACTTTAATATCCTTTGATGGATTACTTTACTGTTTCAACATCATGCTTGTGCACAAATGCATCATGCTTATGCACACATTCGTATTGCCCTTCATATGACATTGACCTTTCGACCTTCACAACTTTTCTTACATCTTTAGAAGGTTTGATTTTGAAGTTTGCCGGAGTTTCTCACGTCTGTCATAACTTATATATATACCTCGAATATGACATTGATATGTTAACCTTCACCGATTTGCTTATGGATACTTAGCAATTTTGGTTAAATAACTTGTCCACTGTTTCTCCAATCTGACACCGTGGCCATTCGTGTGCCGACAGGCCACATTTTCTTGTTTGATTCCACAATGTAGCGTCGTCGAGGCGGTGGCATGTGGGTCGGGTGCAGGCGTATGAACAGCTAGTAAATAAAATTAGCCAAATAACAGAAATAAATAAAACTAGTAATGATCAGCAAATGTATTATAAATGCTGAAGTGAGGAATGATGTGAAAGGGATTTCGAGAGATTTGGGAGGCCAGTGAGTGGTCTCTAACTGACAAAGGTTTTACAGAAAACCTTTTGAAAATGCAGTGCAATTAGCATGTATACATATATTTATTATTGCTCTGTGCATATTGTACACGCAGTGCATATGCGCAATAGTGGACAGCTGTGTTCACTAAGCGTATCGGACATACAAATAAGTGCAGTGCAGCGCAATCACTTGGAATCGAACGATACGGTCTGCACATGTACGGGATATAGAAACACACACATAATATTATAAATAATAATAACCAATTAAAAAAAAATAAGTACCATAAATTATTGTTTGAGGAGAAAATTATTTTTGACGGCGAGAGAACCGAAGAATATAAAGAATTATTAATGCATAATGTAAGATGTTTAAATGTCTTGTATGACCAAAATATATGGCCTGTGTATTGCAAGTACATGTAAATACTTTAACCAAATTTGTAATTGAAAATGCAAAAACTGTTTTCACAAAAAGCAATATATACACATTTTTGCCAACCCACACTGGCTTAATAATGAATGTTATACTGTAAAGCGGGAATTTAAACATGCGGGAAATGTATTTAATAGAAAAAAAACGGCAAGTAACAGATAGTCATTTATAAATCAAAGTACTGAAAGTACTGAGCTGCGAGTCTAACTGAAATGGGTGGTAAACTGTGTTTTAGTATATTCTCCTTTAAATAGTTCAAATAGAGTAATTGTAGTAAATGGTGTTATGGGAAACTGTATAACACTCGACATATTTTGTATGTGGAGAGGGGAAGGAGCTGTATAGAAACAGGAAGAATCCAGTAAGGCTTAGCATTTGTTTTTCATGCATTACATACACATCCGCATGAGCTCTGCAATTGTTATAAATTTTCGACATCATTTAAGGAAAATATATCTGATTTTCGAAATCAATATCGGCGAAATACGGCGATGCGATAAGTGTGGTAATTCCATACCCGGGCTCCATTATTGTAAGTGAAAGTGTACACTATTACCACTCATTCGAAACATGCCGACGCGACGATTCAAATGAGTGAACCATCTAGACGACACGGTTCAAATGAGTGGTAACAGTATATTTTTATCAATTTTCGACATCATTTAATGAAAATATGACTGATTTTTGAAATCTATATCGGTGAAATACGGCGATGCGATAAGGGTGGTAATTCCATATCCGGATTCACTCTTCAAACACCTGTGGTTATAGTGTTGTTTTATGCAAATGTGTACACGCCGTAGTTGTGAATGAAAACCTCCAGACAGGTGCCAGACAGGTGTGATTCTGGTTTACACACCATTAATTAATATAAAATAGTCTGTTTTATTTGTGGAAAATGAACGGCTAAATCTGAGGTTCCATTGGTTTTTCTTTAATTAATTATGTACCAAAGATATACATTCTAATAATTCTATTACATTCTAATAAATGTGAAATGTAAAATAGCATAAAACGAGTCGTTAACAATGATCTAGATACAATATGTATACATACGCGCCACAATAAAACATAATAGCGCCGTGATATCTGACTGTATTTTGAGAACCGGTTACATAAGCTGCGAGAGGCTCGCAGCTAAACACATGAAAACAAATATAATGACGTGAGAAAGAAAAATAAATTACAATTTAAAATAACGAAGGCGGTCGATTAGAACCCCGAAACTTTTGGAAAACTTTGAAAAATAATGCTACTCACAACATGCAAATCACAGTAAACATAATTATCACTGTCGATGCATTGTTTGATCATTTTAACGTATTATTAGGAGATCCTGGTAGTGATGAAATATATAATACAGAGTTTCAAGGTATACTTGACAATGAGCTTGACTCAGAAATGACAGAACAAGAATTAAAACGAGCATTGTTCAAATAATGCAACTCAAAAGCGAACGGATCATATCAATTATCCGCAGGCCGTGCGGACCATATCAATTATCCGCAGGCCCTGCGGATAATTGATATGATCCGTTTGCTTTTGATCATATAAGCCGCATATGATGTTATCTCACATTATTTGTTGACTCTGTATAACAATTTGTTTAGTGACGCTGAGCATCCAGAAAGCTGTGGCTTATAATATAGTATACCCATATTTAAGGGTGGCGATCCAACACAAGCAAAACGTTATCGCGGAATAACTATCAACAACAGTTCAGCCAAACTATATTCACAAATATTATTAAAAAGATTGACAGCATCGAAAATAAGACAAGATAAAACTAGAGCAAAGACGATGGCGCACCATCGCAAAATATCCACGTTTCCTCTGCCAATAAACAGCTAATTTCTAGATCATAAATAGGTGGATATAATACCAAAGAGGTTGAATTAAATATCGAATATCACTGTGCATCTACACATCATAAAGAAGCCACGCACCAAGTTTGAAGTCCCTACATATTACGATAACAAGTTTTACTTCTTACAATGCAAAATTGGCGAATTCTAAGTCGATAAGGGGGAGATGACGGGGTCGAATCAAAAATTGAAATTAACTTTGCGCATCTACACTCCATAAGGAAAACACACACCAAGTTTGAAGTCCCTACCTATTAAGGTAAAAAAAGATTTACTTCTTACAAGACACGTGACGTACTGACGTACGTACGGACGGACGTACGGGCAGACGGAAACCCGTGACGAAAACAATATACCCATTATTTTTTCAAGAAGTGGGTATAATAACACATTTCCAATATGGCTACTAAAAGGCAAAAGTAACACAGGTTGTATTTTAATATTGAATTCTATAAAATACAAAATACAGTGGAACCTGTGCTAAAGACCACCTCCGAATAGCAATTACCTGGCTGTAAAGGCCACACTTTTGTTGTCCCAATGGCACAATTACTATATAAATGACCCTGGGAATAAATACAACATGTAAACAAAGGCCAGACTTTTCACTTCCATGGCTGGCCTATCCCAGTAAACTCCCATGCCGAACTACTTTCCGTAACCGTGAGGCGCAGTTAAAATAATTCTTAAGAAAACGGAAAATAAACACATTTTCCTTATGAATATATGGCAAAATATGAACTGAACTATTGAATGAATCTTCACAATAAACGAAATAAAGTATTTTATTCTGCTTTATGCTGATGATCATGTATTATACGCAAAATCTAGCATATCAGTGCAGTCCATGTTAACTGATATTGAAACTTACTGTAATACACTACATGGGGATTAAACATTAATACAGGCACAGCAAAGGTCTTAATATTTGTAAAAGGTGGACGACATACTCACTATGATGTTTATCTATATAATAGAAAATTGAAAGTTGTCAATTCTTTCAAATATTTACTAGGCGTAGCGGGGCGGAGAGGATGGCGTGAGTGTCCTAGTTTGGAACTGTAACGGATTATCGAGCGACAAACGAGCAAATGTGGAATTTGTAGATATTCTGTCAAGGCATGACATCATCATTCTTTCGGAATCGTGGGCGGATGACAACACGGACGTGCAGCTTGAGGGCTATAAAACTTACAATTTCTACAGAAAGTTTAGGCATATACATGCAAAGCGTAATAGTGGGGGTACAATTGTGTACATTAGAAACAGCATTTCAAATGGTGTGAAAATAGTGAAAAACAGACACGATACATTACTATGGTTACATTTAGACAGTCGTTTCTTTGAAACATCAGATGATATTTATTTGTGCGGTGTTTATATCTGGGGGCGATGATTCGCCCGCAAACCAACAAATTGCCGATAATCTGTTCGATGTATTGCAAAACGATATAAACAATTATAGTCAATTAGGGTCAGTGTTTATTGCAGGTGATTGCAATGGGAGGGTAGGGGTTAAACATGATAATGTGCTATTTGACACACACATTGTGGACATTGATGATGTAGACTATATTCCGGATACTCCACTATTACGGTCATCTAAGGACAAATCACACAATAGCCAGGGTTCAAAACTCATTGATCTTTGCAAAAGCACGGGACTGAGAATTGCAAATGGTCGTTTGGGTCATGATCACATGATTGGTGAATTTACATATGCAAATAGGCAAGGGTCAACTGTAATTGATTATTTGTTGTTGAATGAAAAGGATTTTCATATTGTGAGCGATTTTGCTGTGAAACCATTCAACCAATTTTCCGACCATGCACCAATGGAATTTAAGCTGTGCTGTAAATCAAGGGCGACACAGCCGCGGGCGAATGTAAGCGATCATCTAAAATGGGACGACAATTGTAAAGCGGAATTGCGCAGACAAATTATATCGCGATTACCCGAGCTGAACCGAGTGACAAGTAACTGTAGCACGTCACGTGACGTGGAAAGTATAAATCAGTCATTGAACGGGTTTGTACATATACTTCGAGAGGTAACGGATCCGCTCTTTCGAAAGCGACACGGCACTGACGGTCAGCCACGATATTCCAATGCAAACAAGCACACGGCCACCTGGTTTGACAATGAATGTGTATTATTGAAGCGGGCATATATACGTGCATTGAACGATTTCAATAGGCTCAAAACTAATGAACATAGGACAGCGCTGTACAACTGTAAATGCATGTATAAACGGGCTGTAAAACGCAAGCGAAGAAAATTCGAAATTAGTCACCGATCTAAAATAATTAAACTGAGGCATTCTAAACCTAAAGACTTCTGGAAACTGTTTAAGTCACGTAAAACGATCGCAAGTAATGATATTACGGTAGATAACATTTTCGGACATTTTCGGGATATAGCGGCAGAAGAAAACGCGGTAAATAACCAGGAAGCAGACCATTTCTGCACGGAACATGATTTTGACTCACCTGACAGGGCACATGATGATCTTGACATGCCGATTTCAATCGATGAAGTTCTAAAAGCAATTCGTTCACTTTCACGAAAAAAGCAAATTCTGATGACTTTCTACTAAACGAGTATTTCTTAGAAACAGGAGATATAATTGCCGGTCACATTGTCGATATATTCAATATGGTGTACAATACGGGTCATTTCCCAGATATGTGGACAAAGGGGATTATCATTCCATTGCACAAAAAGGGTAATGTTAACGAGGTAAATAATTACAGGGGAATCACGCTCGTAAGTTGTATGGCAAAGTTGTTCACGACCATTTTAAATAAACGATTGACAGAATGGACCGAGTCGAACAACGTAATTACGGATGCGCAATTTGGTTTTCGCAAGGGTCGTTCTACGGTGGATGCAATTTTCGTGCTACATGAGTTGATCGAGAAAACATTGAACTAAAAAAACAGACTTTATTGCGCATTTGTAGATCTAAAAAAAGCATTTGATTCTGTAAACAGAAATGCTCTGTGGTTTAAGATGTACAAATGCGGAATAGGTGGCAAAATGCTACGCGTTGTTCGTTCAATGTATTTGACCGTTAAATCATGTATACGTCATTGCGGCACATACTCAGAGTTTTTTTAATACTCAATCGGACTGAGACAGTGTGAGGTCATGTCTCCTCTGATGTTTTCTATCTTCTTGGAAGATCTGGAACTATTTTTACAGGATCAGATGGGCAGTGGTTTAGAGATTAACGAATTGTCTTTGATATTACTACTGTTCGCAGATGACATGGTCATGGTAAATCGCCTGAGGATTTACAGCCGAGCTTAAATTTGTTATATGACTATTGTGATAAGTGGGGCATAGAAGTAAATAGTGACAAAACAAAGATAATGGTATTTAGAAAAAGAGGCCCTACTAGGGTTAATGAAGTATGGACATATAATGGTCGGGGCATTGAAGTTGTGAATGATTTCAGTTACTTAGGAGTGGTATTTAATTATACTGGATCATTTGTATTGAACAACCAGGCACTGAGTGGAAAAGGTTTAAAGGCTATGAAATTGTGTTACTGATGAATGTTCGAAAACACAAGATTCCTCCGAAATGTCTGGGCCAGCTATTTGACGCCTTTGTCTCATCAACGCTAAATTATGCTTGTGAAGTTTGGGGTTTTAGTAAATCAAAAGAGCTTGAAAGAATTCAGCTCAAATTCTGCAAGTCTGTCCTGGGTGTAAAGGCGTCAACTAGCAACGCAGGCATTTATGGGGAACTGGCACGTTACCCATTGTATATACAGAGATACATACGAATTGTAAAATATTGGGGCAAGCTGATCCGTACTGACAATTGTATCTTACATAACTTGTATATTGCTACTATGAGGGAAGCTGATGGTGGTAAAACGAATTGGGTATCAAGGTTAAAAGACTTGTTATATAGATTCGGTTTTGGAGATGCTTGGTTAAATCAGCGAACAATAGACCATAGTGCGTTTGTATGCGTATTCAAACAACGTATACTAGACTGTTTCATACAAAAGTGGAGAGAAGATGTTGAGGCCAATAACGTAATGACGTTCTACAAACACATAAAAGTGAATTTTGAATTTGAGAACTATTTAAGCATTGTGTACAATCATGAGCTAAGGAAGTACCTAACTAGAATACGTTTGGGCTCACATGGGCTGCGGATAGAGACAGGGAGAGATGGTAGGAATCGCATAGAGCGCATTCAAAGAGTATGCACTATGTGCGATTCAGGAGACATCGAAGACGCCTATCATTTTATTATCATATGTCCGTCTCTCACACACATTAGATCGCAGTATATTGGTTCATTATACAGGTTGAGACCAAGCGTATTCAAGTTTACGTCGCTATTAGCTACACATCATAAAAGAACGGTCGTAAATTTGTGTAAATATTTAAAAGAAGCATTCGAGTACAGAAAATCAGCCATTCTCTAATGTTAATGTGTTCACTCTTGGAATACTATCTACTATTTTGTATATACATGTATTTGTTAATATGACGAGAAACTTGTATGAGTTTAAGTCAATAAATTCTATTCTATTCTATATACTTCTTCAAAATTGGAAACTGGACCAGGAGATATATTGTCTATGTTCAATCAACATGCATTTACTACACATGAAAAACTAGTGTCTTCTGTTCTAAACTACTCATCAGAAATATGGGACTTTCATGCAGGAAAAGATATTGAACATATTCATAATAAATGTCTTCTCAAAATACATGATAAAGTGATAGGAATATAAGGATAATTAAGTAGAGTTCCATTAAAAGTAATGCGCAAAATTCATATAACCAGATAGTGGATAAAAGTATTCAATTTAAGCGACGGAAATATAGTTATAATGTGTATACTATGACGAATATAATATATCATATAACAATACAAATTGGGTTTGTCAAATAAAATATATGATTAATGAAATAGGATTAACAGAACTATGGATGAATCAAGATACAATAGTCAACGATAACCAACACCCGTATCGCTTCTAACGTATAGTGTTGATCCTCATATGCATCAGGCTTCCGGAGTGCACTAGAAGATCAGACGTTTTAATATGCACAAATGCCATACGCCCCGTTTCTCCAGTCGCAACCATTAATGAATGACATAAATTGTCTGATTTCCGCTATCATCACAGTCACACAGACGAACTGCTACACTGACCATAGTGCCGGTTCTCCAGTCAAAGGTCACCAACTGAATTGGCCACAAATACAATAAACCCCATTTTTGCATTCACAGTCACACAGACGAACTACTAAACAATACATATTTACATGTACAATCGACCCCAAAGTCCAGGGGGCCGTTTCACTAAACTTCGTACGACTAAAATGTTCGTAAGTGCAAATTTAGGATCTTCTGGAAATTTCATTTGATGGATTTACATCTATTGAGCATAGGCAGCCTATGCTCAATAAATGTAAATCTAATAACTGTTGACAAGAAAACATTGTTAATGTGAAAGTTTGCACTTATCATAACGAACATTTTAGTCGTACGAAGTTTAGGGAAATGGGCCCAAGTTCTCCAGTCAAAGATCATCAAATAGACTGTCCACAAACACCATAAGCCCCATTTCCCAGTCACAGTCAGGTTAATAAGGTGAGGTTTGTCAGATCATGACCAAAATAAAACGCTATAAATAGACAGATTCGTCACTGGACTGTACATCATGACTATTAATAGTAGTTATCTGACACGTTTCGTAATCTACCCCGCCACTGCATGGTAAATCCTCTTCTATATTCGCCCGCACACCAACATTATCACATTTTTTTTTGGTTTCTGCATTTACCCCCAGCACACGGGCAATGTCTGGACATGAGGATGTGATAACACAGCACGTTCGTTCGCATGTACGATCGATAATCCGTGATCTAACTGTGCATCTAACCTGCATGTTTTGATATTTGAATCAAATGTTTCAGTGTTTCCCTGTGTATACGTTTCCCCGCGAGTATTTGTTGTCTTATTCGATTGACTTTCAACGCTGCATACCTCTATTGTCCATTGTAATGTTATTATAGGAATTAATGGCCTTTTTGTTGAATTTATCGGGGTATAAACTTGGAAAAGTCACGGGAATACTGGACGAAGGCCGGAAGGCCTCGTCCAGTATTCTCGCGACTTTTCCAAGTTTATATCCCCGATAAATTCAACAAAAAGGCCATTCATTCCTTATAATTCCAGCATTTGAAATAAATTCATCAAGAAAATGTGTTTATTTTCCATTTTCATAAGAATTATTTTAACTGCGCCTCACGGTTACGGAAAGTTGTTCGGCGTGGGAGTTTACTGGGATATAAATTTTCCTTCCGGCCTTCGTCCAATATTCCCGCGACTTTTCCAAGTTTATACCCCGATAAATTCCACAAAAAGGCCATTCATTCCTATAATGAGGGTGACACAACAACTATTTTCTAAAGCGTACAATCTCGGACCTAGACGGGAATCGCGTGGCAATTATACATTATGCTTCTGGGTGGAGTGCTGTCCATATTTACCTTCTATAGCCCACCAATGTGGCCGTCACTTTGTACATGGCCAACTGACTTAGCTATTTGAGTGAAAATGTTTGCCTACCTGTTTTCCCTGCAACTCTAAGTCAGATTGACTTGAAACTTCATATTCTTATTTGTCATCATCCATATGTTCATTATTTCGCCCACATATGGACCCCTTTTCAAGGTCAATGTCAAATACGTGGAACTTTTTTTTTATCTGCATTATTCAGTTTAATTCGCGTTAAAGTTTGTATGGGTACATGTAACGTCAATGTTACCGATTTCTTTGTCAATGGAGTTACCTCTTCTTGTTTACTGAATCTGCCTCGACGGGCGTATATAGAGAATACCAGGCTAGTGTCTTTTGATATCAAATTTATCAGGCAAGGCTAGGAAACGCGTAGGAATTCCGAGGCTTGCCGAGGAATTCCTACCGTTTCCGAGCCGAGCCTGATAAACTTGATATAAAAATACACTAGCCTGGTATTCTATTTATGCTCGAAAATGACCACATATGACGTCGTTATATATGAATTGAACGCGGACTTGTTTACGTTGCGTCATTACAATGCCGTCATTCGGTAACGTCACGTGACGTCATCCGACCAATGGAACGTCAGTTTTCACTTCGTTGTAACCCGGATGTTTATATCACGTCAATGCCTGATACAACAATATGTTATCAGTAAGTACATATTCGGTCAATACAGGGCAGGTTACCTGATAAATTGTAATCTTCGGTACTCTTGGAAAACGTCTAATGGGCTACAGGTATCTCCATACGGCGGCAATTTTATTTGTTCACGCAATAACTCTGTTCTACTTGGCGTATCTTGAACAATTTTCCAAGACATGTTAATCATGGCAATTTAAAGAACAGTATTGTGTTGCGCTTTCTACTGGACATGTAGTGACGGTGTATATTGTCACCTTTCGCATTTTTGTGTTGTATTATAAAGTTTGTATAGCAATTCCAAATTTTTCTTCGGTGAGTCGTAAAGGCATATATGGGTCTACAACATATTATTATCCGGTCAACACAGTGCGTATGTGCCGTGTAACACGGTGCCGTGAAACCTTTTTGATATCCTGCCAATACGACCTAATCACTGCGTATGAATATGTGCGGTGGCTTGGGTTATATTTTTGCATTTTACAGACATTTTAAGGTGTTGACGGGATAAATAGAATAGTAGGTTAGTGCCGTGAATGGGAAAAAATATCTGGCGCGGCACGGAAACGGGATGTGCTCGGCAGAGCCTCGCCCATCCCGTTTCCTGAGCCTTGCCATATATGTTTACCCATTCACGGCACTAACCTTCTATTCGCTATAACTCCACATTGTTTTAACGTATTACATTTTCTTTTACTACCCGTTACGCCAATTTGAGGCCCAAGTCATCCATGTCAATATCGAAAATAAGGATTTGTCGCACTTTTCGCAAATGAAATAATCTCATGTTGTCATGACGCTACACATCTATACAGTGAGAGCAATTAGCACACAATGCACTCTATACAGGTGTCCCGTTTGCGTAATACAAATAATACTTGATAGTCAAGTCGGCAGTTGTTCGCCTTAGCGAGTAGTCGACCACAATACGTTTAAGTAAACACTGTTTATACGTTGATCGCCATGCTACAGTAAACACTGTTTATACGTTGATCGCCGTGCTGTTGTAAATATTGTTTGATTAACCTCGTGCGACATCTTAGCAAACTTTGACCATATTTGTGGGAAAATGCTGCCAACTCCACCTTTCGCTACTGATCCCTTCAATTTGCAGCACACTTGTCGTGTGTATATGATCAGTTTTTGTCGCGCCTGCTTTAGGAAGGCATTTATGGATTTACATTTATTGAGCATAGGCTGCATATGCAGCCTATGCTCAATAAATGTAAATCCATATTATGACTATAGTCGCCGCTTTTGTCCGTCGTCGTCGTCCGCGTCGTCATCGTCGTCCGCGTCAACAATGTCAAAATGTTTGTACAAGTTTCTTCATCACGATATAACTTTAATATTTCTTTACGGATTGGTTCAATATTTGGACCTTGACGTTTGTTTACCTTCACATCTTTGCGGAAACACGTAGCCATTTGTATGTCAAAAAGTTTGTACAAGCTTCTTCATCATCATATAACTTCAATAGTACTTGATGGATTGCTTCAATACTTGGACATTTGTTACGTGTGAACATTTGGAACACACCTATACCCCCATTAACATGACCTTGACATTTTTGACCTTCACATGGTTGTGGAAACATTTGTTTATGTCAAATAGTTTGTACCAGTTTCTTCGTAATCATATACCCTTTATATTACTCAATACATGTGAGCTTTTTGGAACACACTTATGCCCCCACTAATATGACCTTGACCTGTTTGACCTGCACATGTTTGTGGAAACATGTTTTATAAGTCAAAAGTTTGCACATGTTTCTTCATCATCATATAACTTTAATATTACATGATGGATTGCTTCAATATTTGGACACTGGATACATGTAAGCATTTGGAACTCATTCTGCCATTAACATGACCTCACGACCTTTTTCGTGCCCATGATCGTGTTACGGTCAAATGCCTCGGCAAGCGCGACACCGCTGCCGTGTCGGAATTCTTGTTATTGTAATGTCGCGGTATACATCTCCCCACTCAGTAGCTGCATTCACGTCTGTATACGACATAAAACCGAAATCAATCAATCAATCAATCAATCAATCAATCAATCAATCAATCAATCAATCAACATATCAATCAACAAATAAATCCAGTTCAAAGTATAGATTTCACTTATTGAGAGGAATTACAGACTAACTTACAATATTTATTTTACATCTCTGTCAGAAACTATTTTAGGAATGAACGGCCTTTTTGTGGAATTTATCGGGGTATAAACTTGGAAAAGTCGCGGGAATACTGGACGAAGGCCGGAAGGCCTCGTCCAGTATTCCCGCGACTTTTCCAAGTTTATAGCACGTGCAAAATATGCGGGTTCTGATATTTAGGTTATCATTATCGAATGAAAAGATGCTAAACAAAACATTGGCTTGTGTTTAAGGAGTTAGGTCATAGATAGATACACTTAACTTCAATGATAATTGCTTCATAAGAGTGATGTGATGTATGAATATAACATATGTGAATATTTTCTAGTTACTGTATACTATATGGAGCATTGAGTTGCCATCTCCGCCATCTTTGTATGTACAAGCCATAGTACAGTTTCACCATTCGTACGTTTGACACATACAGCAAATAATATGACAGAAAACCAAATAAATATGGTGCAATACATAATAGACAGATAAGACAACGGCAAGCTATACATATTATGCCAGCAAACTATACAAAAGACTAGACATCTGAGCATTTTTCCTATCAATCTCAAAATAAATTTTGATGTGTAAAGTGTTCAAGCTTATTCACAGCCTATTATTAGTGTACACGTTACCCATAGGTAAAGCCATATCTACTCGCATAGTAGGTGAGTAGACACCAGGGACAATGCACTGCTTACATGTAACTGATTTTGATAGCTAATAACATAATACAGTACTGGGTATATATGGTATGTGTTGTGTGGTTGGCCAGGTAAAAGTGATATACTGTGCGACTTTCTGTGTATGTTTTGTTCATGTTTTTAAAGACACGGGCACAAACATGTACAGAAAACTGAAATAGTTTACAGTTTGGTTTAATATAATTGATAGGAGTCCGTTCTCCTGGCTTTTTTACATGTGATTAGGATATGTTCAACTTCACATTTTGAGTTCTTTATCAAACGGTAGAACAGGTAAACTGGCTGATGGCAGGAACACAGTTGCCACTCCATGTGGCGCATAGGATATAGTAGCGAGACAGTATTCACATCATATCTTATAGCTATAATATTCTATCACATTTACGAAGCAATTATCTTTGAATCAAACGATGCTCAGGTATAGGACGGGTCCTTAAGGTAGTGGTACCCTTCTATATCGGTGGACCTGTCTCACCCATAAACAAGGTAGTACACATATCGGTGTACCTTCTCGCCCATGACATGGCATTGCATATATCGGTGTACCTGTCTCACCCATAAACATGACATTACATATATCGGTGTACCTGTCTCACCCATAAATATGGCATTACATATATCGGTGTACCTGTCTGTATCTGTCTCACCCATAAACAAGGTAGTACATATATCGGTGTACCTTCTCGCCCATGACATGGCATTACATATATCGGTGTACCTGTCTCACCCATAAACATGGCATTACATATATCGGTGTACCTGTCTCACCCATAAACATAGCATTACATATATCGGTGTACCTGTCTCACGGAGCCCTCACTGTCACCCTACGATAGCCTCACGTCCCCCTGGCGGATCCCGGGCGATTCGGACAACACCGGCCGGGCGCCCCGCTGGTCCCGACCGGCCCCCGGGCGGCTTCTAAGCGGCATCCACGTGGGTACCGACTGCTTCGCCAAGACTTGGGCCCTGGAGTATATATAGTGCCTGGATTCTCTTCTCTTCCAGTGCTGTAGACGACGTCTTTTTAGATCGCTATTGTTGACAGTATGGCGCAACGACAACTCATCCCACCGGAAAGGCTCAGACGTGAGCACATTGCAGAACTGCGGATGCGAGTGGACCGGCTGCACCGCCGTGAGGAGTTTGTGGTTGGCGCGCTGCTGGCTGAGGAGTTGGAGGAGGCCCGTACAAGAAGACGCCGCCGAAGATACTGGGTGAAGCCATGGCTACAACGCCGTGTCCTGCTGGGCCAGTATGACACACTCATGCCGGAACTCATACGCGAGTCCCATGGCAAAAACTATATGCGCATGGAAGTGGATATGTTCCGTGAGATGCTGGCGAGGGTGGCACCCCGGATCACCAAGAGCACCGAAAGCCGTCCCCACTCAGTCCAGGACTCAAGTTGGCAGTGACTCTGAGATTCCTCGCCACGGGAAACTCGTATACGAGTTTGTCCTATGAGTTTCGTGTCGCAAACAACACCATATCATTGTTTGTGTCGTAGGTGTGCGATGCCATCGTAGCGGATTACAAGGACGAGCAGTTTACCACCCCCTCAGAGCCCGACGAGTGGAGAGAAGTGGTGAACAAGTTCGGCACTCGGTGGAACTTTCCCCACTGTTGTGGGTCATTGGACGGGAAGCACGTCGCCATCCGCAAGCCCAACAAAGCTGGAAGCCGATACTTAAACTACAAGGGCTTTCATTGATTGTCATGTTGGCCCTGGTCAACAATGGTCAACGCTATCGCCTCTTTTACTTTGGACTTTATGGCTGTTTGTTCCCTCGTGTCACCCTTCCCGCCTTCCTGTACGTCACCGTCGCGCCGGTCAGCCTCGGGCTGCTCTTCCGCGGTCCTTCTTCTCTTACCCTTCGATTTCTTTGGCGGTATTCTTCAATTTCTTCAAAAGTCCAAACTTCAGTAAATCCTAAGAAATAAATAACACATCTATGTATACTCGAGACGCGGACGCCTGGCGGAAGCCCAACATCAATCTCCAGTCGCCCGGCCGGCGTACTGGCGGAGGCCGGCCGGGTATCGCAAGGAGCCCTACCGATCTGTTGACGGATCGGCCGGTGCGATTATCTAGCGGGGTCCGACCGACAACCTGGCGTGCGCACGGTTTCCACTGTGATCCAATGTTCCACGGGCACCGCACGGACCCCGGAGCACACATGGCAGACATGAAATTCGCACGACTCGTCCACGGGCTCTAAATCCCCCGGCGACTCATGCGATTACGAAAATCGTGCGGACGCCGGATGATATGTGAGAGCCGCTTTATGTAGCTCCAGATGCGCATGTGCATTCGCGAAGTGTAATCACGCCCCATTCGCTACAGCACATTGGCCGAAAGTCAATTTGGCGTATTAACTCTTTGCATTCTGGGAAACTTGTGGGCTATAAATAGTTAAAAAATACGGACAGAAGAATCATCATATTCTCTTTTATTTCTCCCTTTAAATGTCATAAATATGTCTTGGAATTTCATTAGAATTGAGTCCAGAGGACTCAATTCTAATGAAATTCCAAGACATATATACAGAGAGAAATAAAACATATACTCATGTTTGGCGGATATTTTCACCGCAAGCATGCAAATAATTAAAGGACCAGTCTCTTTGAGGTATCGCATGGTCATTTCACAGGACATATATCACACATTATTATATGACTGAGAAGTCCAGCCAATGGGATTACCCAATAGAGGGTCACATGATTGCGGACATCTATGATATTCACCTGAATATCAGTCTCGGACTCCAAGAGTGGTATTCTAAATGAGATATTGTCCTGGATGCGCGAGTCACTGATCACGCAACGGAAACATGACACGGTTCAACGACGAGCCAATTTATTTTGCCAGAAAATGTTTCAGATGATGTCTCTGATATAAAGAACAGTTTGTGCCTACTGAGTGGGCATGTACCTTTAAACTGATCAATCAATACAATAGACAAGAGAACACACCGCTAACAGTAAAACTAGTATAAGCTCCAAATATTAGATAAGCAATCAATGAATCAAGTATGTCTAATTCCCCAACAAGCGCTAAACATTAGACAAGCAATCAATGAATCAAGTATGTGTAATTCTCAACAAGCTCTACACATTAGACAAGCAATCAAGGAATCAAGTATTTCTAATTCCCCAACAAGCTCTAAACATTAGACAAGCAATCAATGAATCAAGTATATATAATTCCCAACAAGCTCTACACATTAGACAAGCAATCAATGAATCAAGTATATATAATTCCCAACAAGTTCTACGCATTAGACAAGCAATTAATCAATCAAGTATGTATAATTCCCAACAAGCTCTACACATCAGACAAGCAATCAATTAATCAAGTATATATAATTCCCAACAAGCTCTACACATTAGACAAGCAATCAATGAATCAAGTATATATAATTCCCAACAAGCTCTAAACATTAGACAAGCAATTAATCAATCAAGTATGTATAATTCCCAACAAGCTCTAAACATTAGACAAGCAATTAATCAATCAAGTATGTATAATTCCCCAACAAGCTCTAAACATTAGACAAGCAATCAATGAATCAAGTATGTGTAATTCTCAGCAAGCTCTACACATTAGACAAGCAATCAAGGAATCAAGTATTTCTAATTCCCCAACAAGCTCTAAACATTGGACAAGCAATCAATGAATCAAGTATATATAATTCCCAACAAGCTCTACACATTAGACAAGCAATCAAGGAATCAAGTATTTCTAATTCCCCAACAAGCTCTAAACATTAGACAAGCAATCAATGAATCAAGTATATATAATTCCCAACAAGCTCTAAACATTAGACAAGCAATTAATCAATCAAGTATGTATAATTCCCAACAAGCTCTAAGCATTGGACAAGCCATCAATGAATCAAGTATGTGTAATTCTCAACAAGCTCTACACATTAGACAAGCAATCAAGGAATCAAGTATTTCTAATTCCCCAACAAGCTCTAAACATTAGACAAGCAATCAATGAATCAAGTATATATAATTCCCAACAAGCTCTAAACATTAGACAAGCAATTAATCAATCAAGTTTGTATAATTCCCAACAAGCTCTAAACATTAGACAAGCAATTAATCAATCAAGTATGTATAATTCCCAACAAGCTCTAAGCATTGGACAAGCCATCAATGAATCAAGTATGTGTAATTCTCAACAAGCTCTACACATTAGACAAGCAATCAAGGAATCAAGTATTTCTAATTCCCCAACAAGCTCTAAACATTAGACAAGCAATCAATGAATCAAGTATATATAATTCCCAACAAGCTCTAAACATTAGACAAGCAATTAATCAATCAAGTTTGTATAATTCCCAACAAGCTCTAAACATTAGACAAGCAATTAATCAATCAAGTATGTATAATTCCCAACAAGCTCTAAACATTGGACAAGCCATCAATGAATCAAGTATGTATAATTCCCAACAAACTCTAAACATTATACAAGCTATTAATCAATCAATATGTCTAATTCCCTAACAAGATCTAACTATTTGACAAGCACTCAATGAATCAAGTATGTCTAATTCCCCAGCAATGTCCAGCGACCGTCCGCCCCTGGCCGCTGTGAAGAGAACCATTGACTCGTGCCACAGGTGTAAATATTTACACCTTCGATAAATTCATAATGCAAACGCCCATTTCACTTATTGCGCTTACTTCACAATACAATGCATTAGACCCACGTGACGTCGCGCGATGTTGTTGGTTGGTTAACATTTGTTTGAAGTCCATAAATTCTACGAGGTTGTCAATAACTGCTATTGACTGGCAACGTCGTTGTTCCACGAATTGCGACAAATTGATGTAAAACAATAGTATTCTTAATTTTAATGCCATATTTACATTTTTGAAGCTATCCGAAAATGCAGTGTAACTTCGGACTCCTCGCAAACTTTAAACAGACCAAATGTATTGTGCACCCCAGTAAAAGCAACAGCTCATGGTTTTGTTCCTTAAATAGAAAATAGTAGGTTAGTGCCGTGAATGGGGAAAAATATCTGGCAAGGCTCAATAATTTCTTTATTTCTCATCAGAAGTATATGTAGTGACCACCATTTGAACCGTCTCGCCGAGACGGTTCAAATGAGTGGTCACAACATATACTTTGGTTCAGAAATAAGCAAAATAGGTAGATAATAGTAGGTTAGTGCCGTGAATGGGAAAAAATATCTGGCAAGGCTTAGGAAACGGGATGGGCGAGGCTCGTCAACACCTACAAATGGCTGTAAAATGCAAAAATAGTATTGACTGGATATCAAAAATGTTTCACGGCACCGTGTTTCACGGCACATAGGCACCGTGTTGACGGGATAAATGTTGATTCTATACTCAGTAATTACATAACCCGAACGGAGGATTCTGCCCTGTCGATTATATTGAGGAACGTATCATAGCTGTACCTCTTTAACTCCTCCATGACTTCAATGACATGTGATATGTTCATTTTCCAAACAATCCAATCGTCACAAAAAAATAGACTTGTCCATTAATGATGTTTTGTTTCTTCTTAAGAATATGAAAATTACTCGTGACGAGCTCGCTCATCTGGATCTACACTATTTACAAACATCACTATATATATGTAGTGTTGAAAGGGTTATGTTTTTCATTGATCCAAGGAATAGTACATTTGTACTTAACACGTATCAATAACTACGTACATGTGAATAAACTACTTATAATACATAGCGTTGTAGAATAGTGTTAATAGTTGCGTGTATATATCTCTATAAACATGTTTGATTGCATATTAGCAACATATTGTAGCTATACTAATTATGTTGCGAAATTCGACCTTCGTGGTAAGCGAAACAGCTACAATTTCGCGCAGTGTTTTAATACATTTGTATAGTTAAATGTTCTCGTGGACTGGGTTATAGAATGGTATAACTGGTGTCTCGTGAACCCCAGGATAGGTTTGGTCCTGTGTATGTATGGGACACCGCGCCTTACTGGGCTTCAACGTTGGTTAACATTATTTACAATGTCCGCCCTATATCACATTGAACTTTGCGAATTATTCATAGCAAATTGTTGTGGTATTTCATAAACTTATAAACATAAATGTCGACAATCGTGACGAATTTTCGACATAAATTCGAGCTGTTATTCACGTATTCGATAAGGTTTGTTTATTCATGAACATGCGGCGCTTATATATCAGTAGGTATTTTATACACGGATCAATCGGGTGGCCGTTATTGTGACGACGAAGGCGCCCGACTTAGGGCTGGCAGTGTCGGACACTTTAAACTTTCGGATTTATTTCAAACTTTCGGACATGTCCGCTGAGTCCACTGGCTGTTCACGCTGCGGACACTGCGGTCTGGCCACATACGACGCCCAAGGTAAATTATTGCACGAAAACATGTCGATGTATACACACACGTGTATGCAGTTATGTTCACTTAAAGCTCGGCTCGTCCGCATGTAGGAGAATATAAGTATGGATCGTACATGCGGACAGCCGTGCTCAAAGTAATAGTTATAGTTCACATATTAAATTTTAAATAAAGTAATTTCTTTAAGAAATTACTTTATTAAAATTAAATATGTAAACTGTACCTTACTTATTGTTTACCCAGCCCAGCCAAGAAGCTCCGCCCCTAAACGTGACTTCTAATCGCTATACTAGTATGTGATTGGTGGTGTGACACGAAGTGAGTGCATGTGTGGGCGGTAAAATGCTTTGCGTCTCGTGAACTAATTATAAGGCGTAAACTCAGTTCTAAATATAGCGCTGATCATTTAATGATTAATTTAATAGATATTGGCGAAAGCGTCGCAATATGCGATTAATTGAGACGAAATGCTGTTCTTTCATTGGTCGAGAAACTAGGGTAAACACTAAGTAATTTATCCCACCTTCGTACCTGTACCATGTCTGGTTTTCCGGATAACCCGGGGACACAACTCGTGGGAGCATATAAAGCGTGAAGATTTAATATGATATGATAAGGAGTTTACGGTTTTCATAAGAAACAAGTTATTTCTTATGAAATCAGTCAACGAGTTTGATAAATATCACATTCAATCAAGACAATTGTTGGATTATATTTATAGCACAAACACATCATCGTCTATTGACGCTGTACTGATCACATAACATTTTTTTCTGTAGCGGTCTAATTTGTATTATGAGTGTTAATAACTGTGTAGCTAAGCTGCGAAAACCCATGTTAAATTAATACATGTATTGAGTTTATTCAACTAATCATTTGGAAAGTGACCACATGTTCTTGTATCAGGTAACCTGCCCTGCATTGACCGAATACGTACTGACTGATAACATATTGTTGTATCAGGCATTGCCCTGATATAAACATCTGGGTTACAACGAAGTGAAAACTGACGTTCCATTCATCGGATGACGTCACGTGACGTTACCGAATGACGTCAGTGTAATGACGCAACGTAAACAATTCCGCGTTCTGTCCATAGAATACGACGTCATCTAATGTCATTTTCGATCAAAAAACGTTACCTGATAAATAGAATACCAGGCTAGTGTATTTTGATATCAAGTTTATCAGGCTCGGCTCGGAAACGGTAGGAATTCCTCGGCAAGCCGCGGAATTTCTACGCGTCTCCTAGCCTTGCCTGATAAACTTAATATCAAAAGACACTAGCCTGGTATTCTCTATATGCGGGCAACGTGATTCTGTATACGAATTGATCGCCAATTACAATATGCATTTACTATAGGAATGAATGGCATTATTGTGGAATTTATCGGGGTATAAACTTGGAAAAGTCGCTGGAATACTGGACGAATGCCGGAAGGCCTCGTCCAGTATTCCCGCGACTTTTCCAAGTTTATATCCCCGATAAATTCCACAAAAAGGCCATTCATTCCTTATAATTCCAGCATTTTCAATAAATTCATCAAGAAAATGTGTTTATTTCCCGTTTTCTTAAGAATTATTTTAACTGCGCCTCACGGTTACGGAAAGTAGTTCGGCGTGGGAGTTTACTGGGATATACATTTTGGACAGAGACTTGCTACGGGCCAATCAAATGTTAGGGAATTGTGTAAATATTTTTGTGCTAGAATTATATTCAATTATTTGCTCTGTTTGTCCTCTGTTTTCTGCTGACGTGCATAATCCGTCTTTTGACACAAATCGGGTTGCAAAGCCACATACTATGTCCTAATTTATATAGTTTGTGTATACATATATAGAGAATAGTAGATTAGTGCCGTTAATGGGTAAACATATCTGACAAGGCTCAGCACATCCCGTTTCCGTGCCGCGCCAGATATGTTTTCCCATTCACTGCACTAACCTACTATTCTATCTATCCCGTAAACACCTACAAATGGCTGTAAAATGCAAAAACATAACCCCAGTCACCGCACATATTCATGCGTAGTGATTAGGTCGTATTGACGGGATATCAAAAATGTTTCACGGCACCATGTTTCACGGCACATACGCACTGTGTTGACGGGATAATTTGAGAATAGTATGTTAGTGCCGTGAATGGGAAAAAAATATCTGGCATGGCTTAGGAAACGGGTTGGGCGAGGCTCTGCCGAGCACATCCCGTTTCCGTGCCGCGCCAGATATTTGTTCCCATTCACGGCACTAACATACTATTTTATTTGTCTCGTCAACACCTACAAATGGATTTAAAATACAAAAAAAATAACCTCAGCACACATTCATACGCAGTGATATATATGGTCGTATTGACAGGATAGCAAAAATGTTTCACGGCACCGTGTTTCACGGCACATACGCACTGTGTTGACGGGCTAAATTTAAAATGACCCCAGTGCTGAATGTTTACATGATTTTAATATAATTGTATTAAAATCATGTAAATATCAGCATTGGTTTTCTTACGTGATCATAAATGCCATTAAGTGACAATTACTGCCCGAACTGTTTCCGGTTATAGCAACAACGGTTACCATGGTGCCGTGTAGATAAAAATAAACGGAATCACAGACGGATGAACAGTGTACAAATATAAATGAATGAAAAACTGAACGAGTCTAACTTGTTTGTATATTTATTTTACTGGAAGTACATTGTTTAATGCATTTTTCTTTTATTAAAGTTGGAGCAGATATGTGAATGGAATCTAATATCATACAAGGTGACGGAATATTGCAAACAGATATGTCAAGGTGCATGATCACGTGGTTACAACAACAACAACAATGGTTGAAAGTGTTGAAAGCGTGCCCACTCCAAAGTAAATATTATCTGATATGTTCCTTAACAGGTAACGGATTTTTATGAAATATGGCGCAGCAAACGCGTCTTCAGGAGCTGCATTTGGTGGTCCCGGAAGTTCGGCACATACTTATGTCGTTTATGCGAAGAATCGATTTCCGTGTCAATAGACACGGAAATCGATTCTTCGCAAAAATGACAGAAGTTTGGCCCATAGTATGGAGACCACCAAATGCATATTAACAACGCGTTCAAAACCCGTAACATAATAAGGACAAGATAAAAGAATACGTACTTTAGAGGGCTTCTGGAAATTTCAGTACTTATTGTTGTTGTTATATCCACGGGATCATACACCTTGTATGTGGTTGTGACTGGAGAAATGGGGCTTATGTTTTGTGTGACCAGTGTAGATTCGCACCGTCTGATCAGGATATATATCTACATTGATCTCTATTACATCACTGAAACACCAGTCGGGCTTCTAACAAGCAATATAGCTAGTTATCAGGCTAATGGGGGCCGTTTCACTAAACTTCGTACGACTAAAATGTTCGTAAGTGCAAAATTCTGATAGTCTGTAAATTTCATAATAACACTGTTTTCTTGTAAACAATTATTGGCTTTACATTTATTGAGCATAGGCTGCATATGCAGCCTATGCTCAATAAATGTAATTCCATCAATTGAAATTTCCAGACGATCCTAAATTTGCACTTACGAACATTTTAGTCGTAAGCAATTTAGTGAAACGGGCCCCAAGTGTGTGTTATTTGATCAGGAGCTTCACTGGTCAGAAATCGCATAAGCCCCATTACTCCAGTCACAACCACATATAGTAGTTTTAATTGAGACGAGTAGAAAAGGGGCAACTAATTTCAGTTTTCGACCCTGACCTCCAAGGTATCTGAATAAAGCCATGTATGAAGGTGTGAGTAAATATGTAAAGGGAAATTCTCGGACCGAAATGAATATTAAAATACAATAGCAAAATTAGTTTCAAGTGGAGATAATTGGGTGAAAACAGACAGACATCATGTTCGAAATTGAGCTGTAATTTGTACAGAAAAAAGTCACATGTGAACTTTGGATTCAATCTGTGAACTGAGATTAAAATCATTGTACAGAAATACAGGTTGATTAATAACTAGCAGATTTATCCTGGCAGTCGCCTATATAGCCAGCAGATTTATCCTGGCAGTCGCCTATATATCCAGCAGATTTATCCTGGCAGTCGCCTATATAGCCAACAGATTTATCCTGGCAGTCGCCTATATAGAATATATTTATCCCTGGCAGTGCTATCCCTTTTTAGGCATAGATTTATCCTGGCAGTCGCCTATATAGCAACATATAGATTTATCCTGGCAGTCGCCTATATAGCCATAGATTTATCCTAGGCAGTCCGCTATAGCAACAGATTTATCCTGGCAGTCGCCTATATAGCCAATAGATTTATCCTGGCAGTCGCCTATATAGCCAATAGATTTATCCTGGCAGTCGCCTATATCACAGATTTACGGGCAGTCGCCTATATAGCCCAACAGATTTATCCTGGCAGTCGCCTATATTATCCAGCAGATTATATCCTGCGGAGTCGCCTATATAGCCAACAGATTTATATCCTGGCAGTCGCCTCTATATATCCAGCAGATTTATATCCTGGCAGTCGCCTATATATCCAGCAGATTTATCCTGGCAGTCGCCTATATAGCCAACAGATTTATCCTGGCAGTCGCCTATATAGCCAGCAGATTTATCCTGGCAGTCGCCTATATATCCAGCAGATTTATCCTGGCAGTCGCCTATATATCCAGCAGATTTATCCTGGCAGTCGCCTATATAGCCAACAGATTTATCCTGGCAGTCGCCTATATAGCCAGCAGATTTATCCTGGCAGTCGCATATATAGCCAATAGATTTATCCTGGCAGTCGCCTATATATCCAGCAGATTTATCCTGGCAGTCGCCTATATAGCCAACAGATTTATCCTGGCAGTCGCCTATATATCCAGCAGATTTATCCTGGCAGTCGCCTATATAGCCAACAGATTTATCCTGGCAGTCGCCTATATATCCAACAGATTTATCCTGGCGTCGCCTATATAGCCAACAGATTTATCCTGGCAGTCGCCTATATAGCCAACAGATTTATCCTGGCAGTCGCCTATATAGCCAGCAGATTTATCCTATAGCCTATTTAGCCAGCAGACACTAATTATGTTTCACTCGTTGTTGTCCTGAGAGGTACATGTAGGATCCAATAGCATACTACAAAAACTGCTTCGAATGTGATCAAATAACAATTTTTTTGTTGATCCATGAAGCGAAAAATGGAAAGATTTGACAAATTGAATGCATGCGACATTATCTTTGACACGGTGCCTGTAATCGTGCAGTGCGGATAGTGTACCGAGATAAGTGGCCGATAAGTTCAAATATATCCGGTGTGCTTTGCTTAAGTATTTCGGTGAAAGAAAGAAAACACAATATACTTCAATATTTACCCAGAGTAAATATAGGTATACAGGTACAAACATGTGGATGTATAAAGTACGTGACTTGAAACATGACACGGCCCAGCCACCTGGGGCCCGTTTCACTAAACTTCGTACGACTAAAATGATCGTATGTGCAAATTTAGGATCGTCTGGAAATTTCAATTGATGGATTTACATTTATTGAGCATAGCCTATGCTCAATAAATGTAAATCCAATAATTGATTACAAGAAAACATTGTTAATGTGATATTTATCATAATTTTGCACTTACGAACATTTTAGTCGTACGACGTAATGTAAATTATATTATGTTCCATATTTCTCATCTAAAACATGGTTTGGTGACACTTTATTATCCACAGGATGGCGATTCTAAAATGTTGTCTAGCCATGTTTTTATTCAGGAAGAAGACAACATATAATTCAACCGTAGACGACAATTGATGTTTTCCGCTGTTAAATGATTAAAGGGGCTGTGTCTCAGTTGATGTCTCTGATATACACTGTACAATGTGGTCAGTTGTCTCAGTTGATGTATCTGATATACACTGTACAATGTGGTCAGTTGTCTCAGTTGATGTATCTGATATACACTGTACAATGTGGTCAGTTGTCTCAGTGATTGTATCTGGATCGACACTGTACAAATGTGCGTTCAGTTGTCTCAGGTTGATTGTATCTGATATACACTGTTACATGTGTGTCTAGTTGTCTGTTTGATGTATCTGATATACACTGTTACAATGTGGGCAGTTGTCTCAGTTTGATGTATTTGGATTGTATACATGATACAATGTGGTCAGTTGTCTTCAGTTGATGTATCTGATATACAACTGTACAATATGGGCAGTCAGTTTTTGTCTCAGTTGATGTCTATTTTCTGATATACTTGTACAATGTGTTTCAGTTGTCTCAGTTGATGTATTCTGATATACACTGTACAATGTGGGTCAGATGTCTCAGTGATGTTTTTTTTTATCTGATATACACTGTTACATGTGGTAGTTGTCCTCAGTTGATGGTCTCTGATATTACACTGTACAATGTGGTGTCAGTTGTCTCAGTTGATGTCTCTGATATACAAACTGTACAATGTGGTCAGTTGTCTCAGTGATTGTATTCTGATATCACTGTACAATGTGGTCAGTTGTCTCAGTGATTGTATCTGATATACACTTGTAACAATGTGGTCAGTCTGTTCAGTTTGATGTATTGATATACACTGTACAATGTGGTCAGTTGTCTTTTTTTTTCAGTTGAGTATCTGATACATGGACATGTGTCATGTCAATGTTGTCATGTCTCTGTGATGTATCATAATACTGTATTACATGTGTCTTGTGTTCAGTTGATGTATCTGATATACACTGTACAATGTGGGTCAGTTGTCTCAGGTTGAGTAATCTGATATACACTGTACAATGTGGGTCAGTTGTTCTCAGTGATTGTATCTTGATTATTTTACATGTTACAATGTGGTCAGTTGTCTCAGTGATATCTCTTTTACACTGTACAATGTGTCAGTTGTCTCAGTTGATGTATCTGATATATACTGTACAAATGTGGTCAGTTGTCTTCAGTTGTAATCTGATATACCTGATGTTTATCTGATACACTGTTACCCAATGTGGTCAGTTGTCTCAGTTGATGTATCTGATTTATACACTGTACAATGTGTAGTGTCTTCAGTTTGATGTATCTGATAATACATGTACATTATGATTTTATTTTTCACTGTACAATGTGGGTCAGTTGTCTCAGTGGATGTCTGATACATACTGTACAAATGTGGGTCAGTGTCTCAGTTGATGTATCGGGATATACACTGTACAATGTGTTCAGTTTGTCTCAGTGATGTATCTGATATACATGTTACAATTGATGGTCAGTGTCTCAGCTGATGTATCTGATATATACTGTACAATGTGGTCTGTTGTCTCAGTTGAGTCCCTCATTTTGATATACACTGTACAATGTGGGTCAGTTGTCACATGTGGTCAGTGTGTTCGCTGATGTATTTTTTCTGATATCATTTGTACATGTGCAGTGTCTTCCCCCCAGTGTGATCTGATATTTTCACTGTACAATGTGGTCAGTTGTCTCAGCTGATGTATCTGATATACACTGTACAATGTGGTCAGTTGTCTCAGTTGATGTATCTGATATACACTGTACAATGTGGTCAGTTGTCTCAGTTGAAATTTTTATCTGATCACTGTACAAAATGTTGGGCAGTGTCTCAGTGATGTTTAATCTGTACAATGTGGTGGGTATTTGTCTCGTTTGATCTCTGATATTACACTGAAAACAATGAAGTCCCAAGTGTCCCCCTCGTTTTTTTAGTATGAAAAATATACAATGTGGTCAGTTGTCTCAGTTGATGTATCTGATATACACTGTACAATGTGGTCAGTTGTCTCAGTTGATGTATCTGATATACACTGTACAATGTGGTCAGTTGTCTCAGTTTTATTTTTGATGTATCTGTACATGTACGTGGGGCTCTGTTGATGTATCTGATATACACTGTACAACTATGTGTTTCAGTTGTCTCATGCTTAGATGTATCTGATATACACTGTACAATGTGGTCAGTTTAGTCTCAGCTGATGTATCTGATATACACTGTACAATGTGGCGTTGTCTCCCAGTTGAGTATCTATCATACAATCTTGTTAGCATGTGTCAGTCTGTCAGTTGAAAGTATGATAACACTGTACAATGTGGTCAGTTGTCTCAGCTGATGTATCTGATATACACTGTACAATGTGGTCAGTTGTCTCAGTTGATGTATCTGATATACACTGTACATGGGTCATTGTCTCAGCGGATGTCTTGATCTACACTTGTACAAAATTGTGCACAGTGGGGTCTTCAGTTGATGTATCTGATATACACTGTCAAGTGGGGGCAAGTTGTCTCAGTTAATATCTGATATTTTTTTTAACTAACATGTGGCAGTTTGTCTCAGCTGATTGTTTCTCTGATACAACTGTACAATGTGGTCAGTTGTCTCAGTTGATGTATCTGATATAACACTGTACAATGTGTCAGTTGTCAGCCTTGATGTCTGATATATTACTGTACATTTGCATTTTGTCCGCTGTATCTGAATATACACTGTACAATGTGGTCAGTTGTCTCAGTTGATGTATCTGATATACACTGTACAATGTGCAATGTGGTCAGTTGTCTCAGTTGATGTATCTGATATACACTGTACAATGTGGTCAGTTGTCTCAGTTGATGTATCTGATATACACTGTACAATGTGGTCAGTTGTCTCAGCTGATGTATCTGATATACACTGTACAATGTGGTCAGTTGTCTCAGTTGATGTATCTGATATATACTGTACAATGTGGTCAGTTGTCTCAGTTGATGTATCTGATATTACTGTACAATGTGGTCAGTTGTCTCAGTTGATGTAAAATTGATATATACTGTACAATGTGTCATTGTTGTCTATCAGCCTGATGTATCTGATATATACTGTACAATTGTCAGGGTGCTCGTTTTGATGTTAAAAATTGATATACATGTACAATGTGGTTCAGTTGTCTCAGTGATGTATCTGATATACAGTAGTTTACAATGTGGGTAGTTTGTCTCAGTTGATGTATCTGATATACACTGTCAATGTTGGTCAGTTGTCTCAGTTGATGTATGATATACACTAAACGTACAATTGTAGTCAGTATGTGGTCAGTTGATGTCTGATTAAAATACTTGACAAGTCATTTGTCTCAGCTTGGGATGTATCTGATTAAATACTGTCTGGTCAGTGTCTCAGTTGATGTATCTGATATACATGTACAATGTGGCAGTTGCTCAGTTGATAAATTGATATACACTGTACAATTGTGGGCAGTTGTTTCAGTGATGTATCTGATATACACTGTACATGTGGGGTATTTGTTCAGTGAGTCTCTGTACTGTATGTGGGTCAGATGATGTGTTTCACAATGTATCTTTTGATTACTGTACAAATGTGGTCATTTGTCTCAGCTGATGTACTGATTATACACTGTACATGTGGTCAGTGTCAGTGATAGTATCTGATATATACTGTACAAACTGTCAAAGGTGGGGGGCTCAGTTGAGTCTGATATACATGTAAAACATTGTCACTGGTGGGGTCTTCTCATGCTTAGAGATTGATATACACTGTACATGTGGTCAGTGTGTCTCAGTTGATGTATATGATATACACTGACAATGTGGCAGTTGGTCTTCAGTTGATGTATCTCTATTTATTACACGTGTACAATGTGGGCAGTTGACTCAGCTGATGTATCTGATATACACTGTACAATGTGGGGCGAAGTTTGTCTTCAGCTGATTGTATTTCTGATATACACTGTACAATTGTGTCAGTGTCTCAGCTATGTCTCTGATATAACACTGTACAAATAATTGTCCATTGTCTCAGCCTGATGTATCTGAATATTACACTGTACAATGTGGTATTGTCTCAGTCTGATTTGTCCTCTGATAATACACTGTACAATGTGGTAATAGCTTGGGTTTACTCAAGCTTGAATTGTATCGATATTATTACTGTACAATGTGTCCCAGTTTGTCTCAGCTGAAATGTAATCTTTGGATTATTATACTGTACAATGTGGTCAGTATGTCTCAGCTGATGTCTCTGATATACACTGTCAGTGGTCAGTTGTCTCAAGTGATGGTATCTGAATTATAGTACATGTGTCAGTGTCAGTGATGATAACACTGTACAAGTGGTCAGTGTCTTCAGTGATGTATCTGCTTATTATACTGTACAATGTCAAGGTGTCAGTTATGTATTCTGTATACAACTTGTACATGTTGCAGTGTCTTTCAGTTGAGTCTGATATACACTGTACAATTGTGGCAGTTTGTCTCAGTGATGTATCTGTATACATACTGTACAATGTGGTCAGTTGTCTCAGCTGATGTATCTGATATATCACTGTACAATGTGGGCAGTTGTCTCATGATGTCTATGATATACACTGTACATTGTGTCAGTGTCTCAGTGATGTATCTGTATACACTGTACAATGTGGTAGTTGTCTCAGCTTGATCCTGATATACACTGTACAATGTTGTTCAGTTGTCTCAGCTGTTGGGATTCTCTTTGATAACATACAAATGTGGACATGTCTCAGTGGATGTATTCTGATACACTGCAATTGTGCAGTTTGTCTCAGCTGATGTCTTCTGTTAGTGTCAAGTGGTCTTCAGTTGATTCTGATATACACTGTACAATTGTCAGTTTGTCTCAGCTGATTGTCTCAGTTGATATTACACTGTACAATGTGGTCAGTTGTCTCAGCTGATGTCTCTGATATACACTGTACAATGTGGACAATTGTCTCAGCTGATGTATCTGATATACACTGACAATGTGGGCAGTTGTCTCAGCTGATGTCTCTGATATATGCTGTACAATGTGGGCAGGCATTTGCCTCAGCTGATGGCTCTGATATACGCTGTACAATGTGGGCAGTTCGCTTCATGCACAGTAAATGACATGTCAACTAACCGCACAATTTCATTTGATGACATTTCCAACACATGCGTTATATTCAAGTACAGTGTAACATATCTCAGAATCTGTGATACACAGGGGTATATATATTGGTTTAGCATGAGTTGGCATTTTCGCTATGCGTACCAGTTAAATCTGTGAAATATGTCTTTACTGTCAGTTGTAGAATGATTATACGACGTAATACACGACATTTAGAAAGATGTGTTGACGATAGACATGATAGACGCCAATTTAATTAATGTAAACAAAATAAATTAGTCGTCGATTGCAACACATGTCTGTAAATAATACTGAAAAAATAAGTAGCGTTTGGAACGCTAGTTATATAGAGAATCGTAGGTTAGTGCCGTGAATGGGAAAAATATATAGCAAGGCTCAGGAAACGGGATGGGCGAGGCTCTGCCGAGCACATCCCGTTTCCGTGCCGCGTCAGATATGTTTTCCCATTCACGGCACTGACCTACTATTCTATTTATCCCGTCAACACCTACAAATGGCTTTACAATGGAAAAATATAACCCCAGCCACCGCACATATTCATACGCAGTGATTAGGTCTTATTGAATGGATATCACAAATGTTTCACGGCACCGTGTTTCACGGCATATACGCACTGTGTTGACGGGATAACTTTCAGTTTAGAAATACGATACAAGTCTACTATTAAACTAGTTTAGTCCTAATCTGTGTCATTACGTTTTAGACATATCTGAGGCGGGCGGTTGGTTCGGAACAAGCGAAGGATAGATTTAACGATACGTTTCTTCCTTAAACGTGCATGCCCACTCAGTAGGCACAACATGTTCTTTACAGGAATTAAATAAGTGTATAACAATTTTGTCACTAATCCACCAGATCTAAAAATTACGAGTTCCCGCTATACAAATATAATCATTCAGTAATATTTATTTTACTGATAGTGATTCGCGGTGGTATCATGCTATTTTCATATGCCAATGAGTCATTTTTTTCATTTTTTTTTATCTTATATTTAAGGGTAGGAATTGGCTCGAGGACCTTCCAAACCCGGGCATTTAAGCCCAAAAAATGCAGGTCAATGACCGTTGGCCCGTTTGTTTCAGAATTTGCTAATATCTGCCATACAGTCGAAATATGTGCATTAAATGAAGGAGGTAATGAGGCGGTTAAGTTAACCTTCCAAATGCGTCACCTGCAAGAAAATAATATTTTCAACATATTATAAAGTATGATCATTGCACATCAACAAATAAATACAGAGAATAAATAGTAATGTCCGTTAACATGTTAAGGAAACACCGTTATCGCCCCTGATATCAGTGTGGAAACTTACGTCGGATATAAAATGTATAATAATGCAAATAAATGCGTGGGGTAATTGTGAATGAATGTTTATTTTGCCTGAAAAGGTATCCGATGATGTCTGCGATATAAAGAACAGTTTGTGCCTACTGAGTGGGCATGTACCTTTAACAGAATCCCGATATCCCTGGTTTTGGCCCACGTGCACATCTTTGACTTCCGTGTGACTTGAGAGTTACATGTACAATACATTTGGTCTGTTTAACATGTTTAAAGTTTGCGAGGAGTCCGAAGTTACACTGCATTTTCTGATAGCTTCAAAAATGTAAATATCCAAATATGGCATTAAAATTAAGAATACCGTACTGTTGTTTTACATCAATTTGTCGCAATTCGTGGAACAGCGACGTTGCCAGTCAATAGCGCGCAATTATTGACAACCTCGTAGAATGTATGGAGGTCAAACTGAGTTTAACCAATCAACAACATCGCGCGACGTCACATGGGTCTAATGCATTGTATTGGGATGTAAGCGCAATAAGTGGAATGGTCGTTTGCATTATGAATTTATAGAAGGTGTACATATTTACACCTGTGGCACGTGTCAATTTGTCAATTAATATATACAAATAGGTAAGGAGCAGAAAAGCGCTACTGTAAACCTGGTTACATACATTATGAAAGTTGTAAGATTAGTACTAATCATACTACTTTTAGACAGCAGGAGTAATTGACTCTGGTGTGGTGAGGACCTGACACCAGGTCAGGTTATTCTAATTTCAGGGCTGACTATACATTGTATGTATTTTTATATAAATATTCAGTTTCCGAAAAAAAATAGAAAAAAAAAAAAAATTATTTTTGGATTTTCTTTGTAATTTGTTAAGGCCTCGTCCAGTATTCCCGCGACTTTTCCAAGTTTATATCCCCGATAAATTCAACAAAAAGGCCATTCATTCCTTATAATTCCAGCATTTGAAATAAATTCATCAAGAAAATGTGTTTATTTTCCGTTTTCTTAAGAATTATTTTAACTGCGCCTCACGGTTACTACCTAAACCTGATCACAGTTGCTATGTGTTCACTGTATTCATCCGCACAGCTGCGATTATTGAGGCCGCCTGTAGAAAGTAGTTCAGCGTGGGAGTTTACTGGGATATACATTTTGGACAGAGACTTGCTACGGGCCAATCAAATGTTAGGGAATTGTGTAAATATGTGTGTGCTGGAATTATTTGTGTATGCCAAACTAAATGCATAATGTTTATTCAAACCCTGGTTTGGGAAATAAGCGCCAATGCGATATATATTGGTTGTTTCTCGCCAATTCAATGTGCATGGCCACGTGGTTACAACAACAACAACAACAGCAATGGCTGAACTTTTTGAAAGCGCGCCCACTCCAAAGTAAGTATTATTTGACAGTTTCCTTAATAGGCAACGGATTTTTATGAAATATGGCGCAGCAAACGCGCCATAATCAGACATTGACCTGTAGCCTATTTCATCAACATTTCAAAGTATACTTTACTAGCAAAGTATACTTTGAGGGAGTAATCATTTATTTTTCCTGAAATGCATTATTTCATATAGAACTAACAAATGCATATATTTCATGATTAAAAGTATGTAGAATTATTATACTGAATTTATTACATTATCACAGCCAATTTGGCTGTGATAATGTAATCAATTCAGTATAATAAAAATTAATAAATTTATCATAAAATTGAAAATTTCTCCCTCAAAGTATACTTTGCTACTAAAGTATACTTTGCAATGTTGATGAAATAGGCTACTGATACGAATATCCGGGCTATAATAATGAATTGAAAATTGACATATCATTGTTCGAACGGCGTCACATGACGTTACCGAATTATTTCAGTGGATTGACGTCATTGAAACAAGTCCGCGTTCTTTTCAACGAAAACCATGTCTTAATTGCACATTATATAATGTACATGTAGCCTAAAATGCTACCCTATAGATAGAATACCATGTCCGTGTCTTTGCTATCAAGTTTATCCGGCTCAGCTTGGAAACAGTAGGAATTCCTCGGCGAGCCTTATCCTGCTTATGGCCTTACCTAATAAACTTGACACTCACCTGGGCCCGGTTGTTCAAAACATCAGTTAGCTTAACGGACTGTTAAATCCTTAACTGAATGGTTAAAATCTCTGTTGAAACAGAGAGTTTAACCATTCAGTTAAGGATTTAACAGTCCGTTAAGGTAACGGATGTTTTGAGCAACCGGGCCCTGGCGTTCTCTATGTACTATCTTATTCCGAGATAGTATCTAATACTTAGGACTTGCTATCTCCTAATTAGAACTTACTATCTCCTAATTATGACTTACTATCTGTGTCAATGCTAAAAAATGTTTTTCTCGTAATTAGGAGATACTAACTCCTAATTAACAGATAGTAAGTCCTAATTTTAAAATACTAACTCCTAATTAGGAGATACCAAGTTCTAATTAGGAGATAATATCTCCCAATTAGGAGTTACTATCTCCTAATTAGGAGTTACTATCTCCTAATTAGGACTTAGTATATTTAATTAGTAGTTAGTGTCTCTTAATTAGGAGATACATATATTTTAGCATTGGCACCAGGACGCTTCCATAGTTGACAGCTACAGAAAGTCACATTTTGTTATGCCCACGCAGGTTCGCTGCAACTACATGTACATTGACATTCTCATGGATATACGCTACCCAATTACTCTTTGTTCCACGAAAATACGCCGATGAGTTTTATGCCGTCAACATGGTCAAGCAAATTAAATCTCAATATATATAAATAATAAAACGTTACCCATCACACCCGCAATAAAGTATTCAACGAAATTCCGTCCAATATTGATTTTACAAATGCAATGCGATGAGAAAAGATGCCTACGGCGGTATTTTAACATGGGGAGATAAATAATAGATTTTTAGAAATAATTTTAGTACTTGTAGACAGATTTTCATATTCATTTTTTATTTTCTCAGTATCTTAGTTATTATATAAGAAAGAGTCTGTGACAGTTTCCAAAACGTGTTACTTTCCATATACATGTACATGATAATCACGCTCTTCCACTTCGACCCACGTTAAATTTCCTCGTGTTTTCGTGTTACTCGTGTTTTCGGAATAAAATCAATATTTGAGGGGAATTTCCTAAAAAAAATCCTATAAATTGTCAATGCTCTGCTAATCTGTGACTGGAGAGATGGGGTTTATGGGTTTTGCGACCAATGTAGATCGAGACCAGCCTGTGCATCCGCACAGTCCGATCAGTATCTGTACTGTTCGCCATTCCGTCAATGAAAGACCCACCATGCTTCCAACAAGTAATATATATCATTATCGGGCTACTGAAATGTGCTTCTGATCAGTAGCCGATTTCACCAACATTGCAAAGTATACTTTTCTAGCAAAGTATACTTTGAGGGAGAAATTTTCAATTAAGGATAAATTTATTAATTTTTATTATACTGAATTTATCACATTATCACAGCCATTTTGGCTGTGATAATGTAATAAATTCAGTATAACAATTCTGCATACTTTTGTAATCATTAAATATATGAAGTTGTTAGTTCTGTATGAAATAATGCATTTCCGGAAAAACAAATGATTACTCCCTCAAAGTATACTTTGCCAAATAAGTATACTTTGCAATGTTGATGAAATCGGCTACAGGAGCTACACTGGTCACAAACCACATAAGCCCCATTTCTCGTCTCTGGGGATCTACTTGATCGGCGGGAGGACATTACCAGCGGGCCGTGTCGCCATTGTCCACCTCCGCGTACATGTACACGCAATTATGTGTCCGCGCCTCCACGACATATTTGTCAGCGCAAAGATTATTGTAAAGTTCAAAGTTGCACTTCCGAACTTCTTAAATGCACGAAGTTTTAGTTAAATTTATCCCGGATTGTTGTTGTTGTTGTAACCACGTGGTCATGCACCCCTAATGTAACCATTTCACCCATAGGTAACTGGAATGGATTTTCATATGTTAATTTGGACCCAATCAAATCGTCAAAAAATGATTTTCAGTCTAGTCCATTTATGACAAGGGTGTGCTTTTGTTCTCAAAAATATGAAAATTACTTGCAAAAAGTGCAGATCCTGATGAGACGGCTCGTTGCGAGCCGGCTCACCTGGATCTACATGTTTTGCCAATACCACTATACAGGCATGTGGTGTTGAAAGGGTTAAGTGAACTGACCCCCGTCATTTAAAGGTGCATGCCCACTCAGTAGGCACACAATGTTCTTTATATCAGAGACATCATCTAGGATATATTCTGGCAAACTAAACATTCATTTCACCATTACCCCACGTATTGATTGGCATTATCATACATTTTATATCGGATGTAAATATGCACACTGACATCAGCGGCGATAGCCGTGTTTCCTTAAAATGTTAACGGACGTTACTATTTATTCTCTGTATTTATTGTTTGATGCGCAATGATCATACTTTATAATATGTCGTAAGTATATTTTTTTTCAGGTGACACATTTAATTAGTATAAATAATTAAAAAATATCATGCCTCATATGAAAATAGCCTGATACCACCGTGCATCACTATCAGTAAAATAAATATTACTAAACGATTATATCTGTATAGCGGGCACTCGTAATTTTAGAACTGGTGGAATAGTGACACAATTATACATTTACTTAATTCCTGTAAAGAACAGTGTGTCTCTACTGAGTGGGCATGTAACTTTAATCTGTTGAACAGACGTTAAACCACACGTAATCAATATTTAACCCGTCAACACAGTGCGTATGTGCAGTGAAACACGGTGCCGTGAAACATTTTTGATATCCTGTCAATACAATTTGGAGATGCGGCTGGAGTTATTTTTTTTGCGTTTTAAAGCTATTTGTAATGTTGACGGGATAAATAGAATAGTAGGTCAGTGCCGTGAATGGGAAAAATATCTGGCGCGGCACGGAAACGAGATGTGCTCGGCAGAGCCTCGCCCATCCCGTTTCCTCAGCCTTGCCAGATATTGTTTCCCATTCACGGCACTAACCTACTATTATCTTTATTCACATGCAGGTTAACCTGACCGCTATATAAATGTAGTAAAATATGCAAGGACGGTGCATGTGTCCTAGACTAAGTGCATTATAACTTGTTTGAATGGGCAGGTGTAATTGTGTAAACGTATAATAATACCCGTAATCTGTATGCGGGTATACGATGGTAGCGCTCCAGATAAGTTTTCTATCTAAAGAGTATTATACCCCATATTTCAAACTCAATGCGTATTTTAGGTTTACAATATGTATTATTGATGTTCGTCCTTATTAAATAGAGAACACATGATAAAACATTAAAACAAATTTAAAAATTCATGTATTTGAGCTGCAACAAGCACACTGTTTGCTTTTTGCAGTTCAGCTAAGTAAATTTTCAACTTTATTACAGTAATTTTCACTACTCAATTTGGAAATGCGTGTTTTCACAATGCTGTGAGTATTTTGTACTCCCACTTTTGATAATCAATGCGTATTCTGCTAAAATAAGTGCGTAAAATACGTCAAAACGCACCTTATCTGGAGCCTTGCAATGGTATAATCCATGTACATGTACCGGGGATTAGCAACTTGTATAAACACATGCAGGAACCCAGCTACCCCACAAGACTCGTACTAACCCATCACTCAATAACAAAACAAAATCAACATAGGCAGTATAAAGATACAAGTAAAACGTATGATAATACAACATGCAAGTACGCGGGCGGTTGGTCGGGCGAACGCGACGGCGTAAATTAACGGTAGGGGTTTCTCCGTATAGGAATCACGATTTGCCTGGTAACTCTTGGAATTACTCCCGTACCGTCCGTAGCTAGCTACGGACGGTACGGGAGTAGATTGCAAGAGTTCCCTTCGAAACTAGACAACCCCACCCCCGTTCCCCAAATGCTGGATCCGCCCCTGAGGTTAGCCCCAACCATTATAACTGCTTGATTTGGAGGACAATATTCAAGTACATGTATGTCTATGCCAGTTCTACCCGTGTCCCGCGGAGATCACCGCCCGGTTTTACGTTACAAGTTCAAATGTTCACGATCTTAATGGTTAATGCCTACAACTCGACCGTAAAATGTCACTGTAGTACGAGATATATGTGTCACTTTGTCTTCAATTGTATTTGAATGGAACAAATACTTTAAATGCAAGATCAATGTCAATGCAGGTATAACCAGTTTGTTTAATTCACTGATATTTGTTTGTAAAGAAAGACACATAAAGCGACACTTATAATAAGTGGGTTTTGTAACTCGTTGTAAAATTGTTTTCGCTTGAACACTTTCGAACAAACACAATTGACGCAGCCAATGTGATACGGAAAAGGATCGGACATTCTAAGAATGAAAGTTGAGACAAACCATGTGATTTTGTACCTAATATGTGATATTTGCTGTAAATGCCGTTGAAAGGGGACGGAATTTTCATATCAAATGCAGAATACTGTTCTGAAATTTTAGTTCACACTCACCATCATTTCCGGTGGACATCGTATGTGGCTGTGTCCTGAGAAATATGGCTTATGGAATTTGTGACCAGTGTAGCCCCTGATCAAACAACACACTCATGTAGCCGGATGACGATACATTTTGCTTGTTTGAAACATGACGGGTGTTTCATTGATGGAATGGCGAACAGTGTAGATCCTGGTCAGACTGTGCGGATGCACAGGCTGATCTGGATCTACACTGATCGCAAAACCCATTAGCCCCATTTCTCAAGTCACAGCCATATACGTCGACTAAGCACATAAAACATTCCTTGATTCCGTCAAACCAAAAATAAAATTACTGAATACTAACTAGCACCTGGTACTGCCGTGCCGGAGAGAAAATCAGGGAGCATATTGCCACCACATAGTCCGTTAGTTTGCAGTTTGCTGGTACCTACTATCTCTGTAACTGTAAGCCAGATTGGTTTTAAAGGTACATGCCCACTCAGTAGGCACCACATTTCCTTTATCAGAGACATCATCTGCGACATTTTCTGGCAACATAAATATTCATTCAACATTACCTCACGTATTTATTGGCATTATTATACATTTTATATCAGACTTAAATTTCCACACTGATATCAGGGGCGATAACCGTGTTTCCTTAAAATGTTAACGGGCATTACTGTTTATTATCTGTATTTTTACTTTATAATATGTCGAATATATTATTATTGTTTCAAGTGATGCATTTAATTAGTATAAATAATTAAAAATTACCATGCCTCATTTGCATATGAAAATAGCCTGATACCACCGCGCGTCACTATCAGTAAAATAATTATTTCTAAATCATTATACATGTATCTGAAAAATGGTCTCTCATAATGTTTAGAACTGGTGGAATAGTCACACAATTACACACTTACTTAATTCCTATAAAGAACAGTGCGTGTCTACTGAGTGGGCATGTACCTTTAAACTCATTATGCTCGTTAGTCAGCATCCATGGTTATAGTCGCGGCACGAAGTATGTCGATGGAATATACTTTTCGTATTTCCGTCTGTCCATCCGTCCGTCCGTCCGTCTGTAAGACGTCCATTCACGTTCTCGGATACCGATTATGTCTACAACCCTTTGTATATACAATGTGCATGATCACGTGGTTACAACAATAACAACGTCATCCACTCCAAAGTAAGTATTATTTGATATTTTCTTTAATATACAACTGATTTTTTATGAAATATGGCGCAGCAAACGCGTCTTCAGGAGCTGCATTTGGTGGTCTATGGAATTCGGCACAGACTTATCTCGTTTTTGCGATTCTTAAATCGATTCCTCGCAAAAACGACAGAAGTGTAGGCGAAAATACAGAGACCACCAAATGCAGCTTAACAAGACGCGTTTGATGCGCCATATTTCATCACAATCCGTTAGGAAATAAGGACACTATAAAAGAATATGTACTTTCAATCGGTACTAGTTGTTGTTGTTAGTACCACGTGATCATACACCTTGATATAGGAGTGACTTAGAACTGGATATTTATGCCACCGCAACGATAGATGTCGGTAGAATATAGTGTTTATCCTGTCCGTCTGTCCGTCCGTCTGTCAATCTGTCAGTAGGCAAAGTTCATTGTCCGGCGAACTACTTCTACAGTTGTTGGCCGATTCTCTTCATATTCGTTATGCAGCCCTACCATTAAGTGCAGGAGTGCGTATTAAACGTAAAAATGTTCGCTGTCCCACTGATCCATTCGGCATTACTCGGTATACATTCCAACCATAAAGTGTACGAGTGTGTAACGTAAAAATGTTCGGTGTCCCACCGTTCCATCCAAAGTATACCCCTTTTTTCAGAATATATATTTTTACTTATCCGGCGAACTACTTCTACAGTTTTTACATTACCCCACTTCACCATTATTCCCGCGTGTTGTCCATTACCCCATTTCACCCGTATTCCCGCGTGTTGTCCATTACCCCACGTCACCCGTATTCCCGCGTGTTGTCCATTAACCCACTTCACCCGTATTCCCGCATGTTGTCCATTACCCCATTTCACCCGTATTCCCGCGTGTTGTCCATTACCCCCACTTCACCCGTATTCCCGCGTGTTGTCCATTACCCCACGTCACCCGTATTCCCGCGTGTTGTCCATTAACCCACTTCTCCCGTATTCCCGCGTGTTGTCTAGTACCCCACTTCATCCGTATTCCCGCCCGCGTGTTGTCCACTACCCCACTTCACCCGTATTCCCGCGTGTTGGTCGTTAACCCCATTTCATTCGCGTGTTGTCCATTACTCCACTTCACCCGTATTCCTGCGTGTTTTCCATTACCCCTACTTCACCCGTATGTTCGCGTGATGTCCATTACCACAATTCATCCGTATTCCAGCGTGTTTTCCATTACCTCCACTTCACCCGTATTTTCGCGTGTTGTCCATTACCCCCACTTCATCCGTATTCCAGCGTGTTGTTGACTACCCCACTTCACTCGTATTCTCGCGTGTTGTCCATTACCCAAGTTCATCCGTATTCCCACGTGTCATCCATTGCCCTACTTCATCCGTATTCTCGCGTGGTGTCCATTACCCCACTTCACCGCGTGTTACCGCCTGTTGTCCATTACCCCACGTCACCTATATCCCCGCGTGTTGTACATTACCAAACTTGACATGTATTCCCGTGTGTTGTCCCCGGGTTACTAGTATTAGGACAACCAGACATGGTACGGGTATGGAAGTGGGATACATTATATAGAGCTCGGGTGTCCGCCTTTACGATCCATAATCCGTTTTCTAATTACATTTAGGGAGTGGAGATAAGTGGTTCTGTAGCCTATTTCACCAACATTGCAAAGTATACTTTTCTAGCAAAGTATACTTTGAGGGAGAAATTTTCAATTTTAGAATAAATTTATTAATTTTTATTATACTGAATTTATTACATTATCACAGCCATTTTGGCTGTGATAATGTAATAAATTCAGTATAATAATTATGTGTACTTCTAATCATCAAATATATGCACTTGTTAGTTCTATATGAAATAATGTATTTCAGGAAAAATAAAGTACTCCCTCAAAGTATACTTTGCTAGAAAAGTATATTTTGCAATGTTGGTGAAATCGGCTACTGGTGTGGTGATGACCTGGCACCAGATCAGGTTATTCTTATTCAGGGTTGAATATATTATTCTGTAAGTATTCAGTAACGGTTCTGATTTTAGGAGTTTCACCCATCTATGCAGGTGAAATGCGGGATTCGACCCCGTTGGCATGGCCTTAAATGACAGTAGCTGTTGACAGGCCGTTAAACACCAATAAATTAAGATCAAAATCGACGCCGTTAAATGACCTTAGCTATTGACATGCTGTTGAATAAATAAATAAATACATAAATAAACCATTTCACCTTGAGTTCGCAATAATAACACACATCAGTCCGAATTAAATGTATGAGTTGAAACACAAATCGGAATCTAAACGGGCGACACATGGAATGAGCGCGTTGTGTCAAACCATGGCCTGCTACTGTTTCTTTGTGTCTAAACTATATCGTATTGTAAAGAATGTATATAGCCTCAAATTTAACTCGGGTAAAGTGTCGATAACCGACGATTACCCCCACGAAATTCCACGAAAAATAAGTTTGATAAATTGCCAGTTGAAGAAACACGAGCAAATAACGAAGCAACTCGATATAACATGTAGTCTGTAAATATCACATTAACAATGTTTTCTTGTAAACAATTACTGGATTTACATGTATTGAGCATAGGCAGCCTATGCTTAATAAATGTAAATCCGTCAACTTAAATTTCTAGACGATCATAAATTTGCTCATTTTATTCGTACGAAGTTTAGTGAAACGAACTCCTGGTGCGATTGATTGATATACTGTCTGTTTCATGAAACCTGCCCAAATTTTACGGCTATATAAATAATGCAAAAACAATATAATGCAAAAACAATATATTTTTCGATTATATTAAATTATAGCAAAATTTAAGAATGGGTTTTCTTTTTATTTCGTGAAATTTTGTCAAATATTGATTTTATTACGAAAAATTGATTTGTCTATGGGAATTTAATATGGGGGGAAAGAAGATGGAGGAGTTGTGGGAGGAGTCAGAAAACGAAAAAAAATGGAAATTGACTCCGAAACCCGTCTAGATAGCTTGGAAATGATCTAACTAAGAAAACAAAAGTTAGATTTTGAAAATCGGTTCTGTATTTCTGAAATTCAAAAAATGTCCCCATGTTAAATCCCCATAGACATCTTCACTCTGTGAAGATGTCTATGGGGATTTAACATGGGGAAATTGTTTTTTCGCAATAAAATCAATATTTCACCAAATTTCACGAAATAAAAAGAAGGCTCATTCTTAAATTTTCCTTTAATTTAATATTATCGAAAAAAAATATTGTTTTTTAATTGTTTATTATAGGAATGAATGGCCGTTTTGTGGAATTTATCGGGGTATAAACTTGGAAAAGTCGTGGGAATACTGGACGAAGGCCGGAAGGCCTCGTCCAGTATTCCCGCGACTTTTCCAAGTTTATATCCCCGATAAATTCCACAAAAAGGCCATTCATTCCTTATAATTCCAGCATTTGAAATAAATTCATCAAGAAAATGTGTTTATTTTCCGTTTTCTTAAGAATTATGTTAACTGCGCCTCACGGTTACGGAAAGTAGTTCGGCGTGGGAGTTTACTGGGATATACATTTTGGACAGAGACTTGCTACGAACCAATCAAATGTTAGGGAATTGTGTAAATATTGTTGTGCTGGAATTATATACATGTACATGTAGCCGTAAAATTTGGGCAGCTTTCGTGGAACAGACAGTAGATCAGTTGCTATGCATGAACCGGACAACCGCATACAATTGGATATCTCGGAGACGTCATCGTGGTCACAGTCACTTTAACATACATGTATTGGACATCTCGGAGACACCATCTGATACACAATCACTTTATTAACATAGATTTTTTAATGACATCTCTGAGACACATTCACTTTAACATACATGTGTTGGACATTTCTGAGACATCATCTGAGACAGTCTGTTTAACATAGGTCAATGTTCCGTTAACATTATTGACGTCATTTAATAAGTACTTACAATGAATAGAATACAGACGATTTTATCAAAACTGGCCATCAATGTTCAACTGGAAACAATGACAATAATTTTATCATACGTCTGAACATAAGATATTATATACTGTTAATGTGTTATCAATACATGGGATATGTATCTACAACTATGAGATATTCAGATTTATTGTAATGTTTGATGTTAAGTTTTACCAAATGCGCTCTCAGTGTTTGAGAATACTCCGTGTCGACGTTTATTCCGTACGTCTTCACAATATTTAACTATGGGGCCGCATTGCTCCAACATATGGTGTTTATCTCGAGGTGATTTCATTGGGCCGAGTTAACTCGGTGCTGTTTTTTCCGAAGCGATTCAGCTGGAGGTCGCTGTGACCCAAGTAGGTTTGTTCTGTTATGTTTATACATGTATAGTGATTCATCTTGCGGGGATTCACAAATACGGCCATTGATTCATATTTTAGTGGTTAATCTCGCAATAAATGTAAATCCAGTAATTGAAATTTCAAGACGATCCTAAATATACAAACATTTTAGTCCTACGAAGTTTAATGAAACGGCCTCCAGGACATGGTATTTCAGTGACGAACGGTTTTACGTTGAACATGTTGAATATACAATATTCCCGGTGCAGGTGTGTATAACGATGCTGTTGAACGGATTGAAAATCAGTCAATCAATCAATTAAAGTGGCCTGATTACAATTCACACAGTTTGCTGAGACGGGATAACGACCAGTGAAGAGTGACGACAATGCGCTGGCTGGTCCGAGTCTACACTGGACACAAACGACGAAAACACCAGATAGCTCTAAAAGTGCAAACATTGATCAGACTGTACGCGGGCACGTTTGATCGTGTACTACAGATCATGCATGCGCCCCTTCCTATTGTGTTCAATGAGAGTTTAGTGTACGTATGTAGTAGGCCTATGTATTTCACAATAAGTCCCTTCAATATCGTGATTAGGCGCGGTGTGACTGTATAGAATATGACAAGGTTGCCACTACACCCATTGTAAACAAGCCCAATTGTCTATTTTAGTTTTGTGAATGTATCTGCTAATTCAGCCAAATGTTCTGTGTCAAACACGGCTTACCTGGCCACTATACACGGTGTGTGAAAGAATACATAATGCCCATTTCTCCAGTCCCAGCCATGTAGGGCTTATGAGTTTTATTTATTTATGTTGCGAACATGCTATATCCAGTTCAGCCTGTGCAATCGCAGTCTGATCTACACTGTTCGCCATTCCATTACTGAATCACCCGGCAATATCAACAAGCATTAGTGGTCGTTATCAGGCTACATGAGTGTGCTATTTTATCGTGAGCTACACTGGTCACAAATATCCTAAGCCCCATTTCTCCAGTCACAGCCACATAAGAGTACATTGTCTGTGAAGCCCCTGATAATTCACCCTTAAAGGATGAAAACGTAATATTGTCGTCAGCTGTTGTCCATCAATATATTACTTATTTGTTATCCAAAAACATGTTTTTGTCAGTACATGAGAATTGTCTATTGAAGATAATTATCATGTGCTGTCAAAACATGTTTAATGGAAAGAAACACAAACATAAATGAAGAATAAACTAAATACGACAACATTTACTTCAGCGTTCTAAGGGTTAAATAGTGTTATTTTCATATGTTAGTTTAGCATAAGGGATTTAGTTCTCAGAGATATTTGTAAATCCGATAAGGTTCTTTATGTGATTTACAAATACCGATGACAAATACGGTGTCATGGTCTGGTCGATATTTAACGGGTTTATGAAAAATAAACACCATAACTATTGCTCTGTATATAGTAGGCGTCGCGCAGGGGACGTAGACTTATTTTTCGTTCCCTCGAATTAAAAGTTATATTGTGGGAACGAATTGTTAATTCGAGGGAACGAATTGTTATATCGTGGGAACGAATTGTGATTTCGTGGGAACGAATTGTGATTTCGTGGGAACGAATTGTCAATTCGAGGGAACTAATTGTTATTTCGTGGGAACGAATTGTTAATTCGAGGGAACGAATTATTAAATTGAGGAAACTAATTGTTATTTCGTGGGAACGAATTAATAAACAAAATCCATGTCCCCTGCGGAGCTCCGTAGTATTGCATTAGTACAAATAACTACATATACACACACTTATTGTCCAGATAACATTGCCAGATTAATTATTAATTACTAAAAGTACACACGCGTATATGCATTATTCATTAATTACACGATAGATACCGTCACCTCCATGACCACATATTGTACAATGTATATGCGGAGCTGTCAGTCGAGAGTTGCTGCTTCTACGTCGTAGTGAGGGACTGTACAAACTGTCTGACACCGACACCCAGACAGCATCATTATATATAATACAGCACCGTCATAGTGAGGTACTGTACAACCTGTCTGACACCGACACCCAGACAACATCATTATATATAATACAGCACCGTCATAGTGAGGTACTGTACAACCTGTCTGACACCGACACCCAGACAACATCATATATAATACAGCACCGTCATAGTGAGGTACTGTACAACCTGTCTGACATCGACACCCAGACAACATAGTGAGGTACTGTACAACCTGTCTGACACCGACACCCGACAACATCATTTATCACCGCATAGTGAGGTAATGTACAACCTGTCTGACATCGACACCCAGACAACATCATTATATATAATACAGCACCGTCATAGTGAGGTACTGTACAACCTGTCTGATACCGACACCCAGACAACATCATTATATATAATACAGCACCGTCATAGTGAGGTACTGTACAACCTGTCTGACACCGACACCCAGACAGCATCATTATATATAATACAGCACCGTCATAGTGAGGTAAATAATGTACATACCTGTCTGACTCGAGTCGACACCCAGACAGCATCATTATATATAATACAGCACCGTCATAGTGAGGTAATGTACAAACTGTCTGACACCGACACCCAGACAGCATCATTATATATAATGACAGCACCTCATAGTGAGTAAGTACAACTGTCACACCGACACCCAGACACATCATTATATATAACAGCACCGTCAATGAGGTAATGTACAACCTGTCTGACACCGACACCCAGACAGCATCATTATATATAATACAGCACCGTCATAGTGAGGTAATGTACAACCTGTCTGACACCGACACCCAGACAGCATCATTATATATAATACAGCACCGTCATAGTGAGGTAATGTACAAACCGTCTGACTACAACCCAGCAGCATCATTATATAATACAGCACCCGTCATATGAGGTAATGTACACCTGACACCCCGACACCCGACATACATCAGACACAAATCATATCATTATAAATACAGCACCGTCATAGTGAGGTAATGTTACAACCTGTCCTGACACGACACCCAGACAGCATCATTATATATAATACAGCACCGTCATAGTGAGGTAATGTACAACCTGTCTGACACCGACACCCAGACTGCATCATTATATATAATACAGCACCGTCATAGTGAGGAAATGACACCTGTCTGACAACACTCCCAGACAGCAATATTATACTGCACCGTCATAGTGAGGAATGACAACCTCTGACAAACCGACACCCAGAACATCATTATAATAATACAGCACCGTCATAGTGAGGGAATGTCAACCTGTCTGACACCGACACCCAGACAGCATCATTATATATAATACACACCTATAGTGAGGACCTGACAAACTCGAACACCGACACCCAACAAACACATTATATATAATACAGCACCGTCATATGAGTAGTACACCTCTGACACCGATACACCCAGACTTCATCCATATATATAACACGCATAGTGAGGCGTACAACCTCTGACACGACAACCCACTGCATCATTATATATAAACAGCACGTCATAGAGGTAGACAACCTGTCTGACACCGACACCCACACATCATATATATATACAGCACCGTCATAGTGAGGTATGTACAAACCTGTCTGACACCGACACCCAGACTGCATCATAATATAATACAGCACCGTCATAGTGAGGTAATGTACAACCTGTCTGACACGACACCCAGACACATCATTATATATAATACAGCACCGTCATAGGTGAGTAACTGTACAAACTGTCTGACACCGACACCCAGACAGCATCATTAATATAAACAGACCGTCTAGTGAGGCAGACAAACTGTCTGACACCCCGACTCAGACACATATTATCTATAACAGCACCGTCATAGTGAGGTAATGTACAACCTGTCTGACACCGACACCCAGACAGCATCATTATATATAATACAGCACCGTCATAGTGAGGTAATGTACAAACTGTCTGACACCGACACCCAGACAACATATATATAAATACAGCACCGTCATATGAGGTAATGTACAACCTCTGACACGACACCCAGACAACATCATTATATATAATACAGCACCGTCATAGTGAGTAAGTACAACCTGTCTGACAACCCGACACCCACCCACACATATTATATATACAGCACCGTCATAGTGAGTAATACACCTGTCCCGACATGACACCCAGACAGCATCATTATATATAATACAGCACCGTCATAGTGAGGTAATGTACAACCTGTCTGACACCGACACCCAGACAGCATCATTATATATAATACAGCACCGTCATAGTGAGGTAATGTACAACTGTCTGACACCGACACCCAGACAGCATCATTATATATACAGCACCGTCATAGTGGAGGTAATGTACAAACAGTCTGACACCGAACCCAGATCAACATTCTTTATATATATTTCAGCACCGTCCATAGTGAGGTTAATGTGTTACAACCTTGTCTGACACCGACACCCGACAGCTTCATTATATATAATACTGGCACCGTCATAGTGAGGTATTGTACAACCTGTCTGACACCGACACCCAGACAGTTCTATTATATTTAATACAGCCCGTCATAGTGAGGCAATGTACACTGTCTGACACCAGACCACCCAGACAGCATCATTATATATAATACAGCACCGTTCATAGTGAGCAATGTACAAAAACTGTCTGACAATCGAACCAGACAGCATCCATTGTTATATAATACAGCACCGTCATAGTGAGGTAATGCACAACCTGTTATGACACCGACACCCGACAGCAGCTATTATATATAATACTGCACCGTCATTAGTGAGGTTTAATGTACAAACTGGTCTGACACCGACACCCAGTAAAAATCATTATATATAATACAGCACCGTCATAGTGAGGTGTAATGTATACAACCTGTCTGCACCGACACCCAGACAACATCATCTATATATAAATACAGCACGTCATAGGGAGGTAATGTACAACCTGTTGACCACCGACACCCAGACAGCTTACATTCTATATAATACAGCACCGTCATAGTGAGGTTATGTACAAACTGTCTGACATCGACACCCAGGACCAGCATCATTATATAAAACAGCACCGTCATAGTGACGGATAATGTACAACCTGTCTGACTACCGACACCTCAGACACATCATTTATATTATACAGCACCGTGATAGTGAGGTTAATGTACAACCTGTCTGACCACCGACACCCAGACAGCATCATTATATATAATACTAGCACCGGTCATAGGAGGTAATGTACAAAACTTGTATGAACATCGACACCCTGACAGCGATCATTATATATATTACGCACCGTCATAGTGAGGTAATTGCACAACCTGTTCTGACACCGACACCAAGACAGCATCTTTATATATACAGCACCGTCATAGTGAGGTAATGTACAACTGTCTGACACGACCCAGACACATCATATATATAATACAGCACCGCTCATTATGTGAGGTAATGTACAACCTGTCTGACACCGACAGCATCATTATATATAATACAGCACCGTCATAGTGAGGTAATGTACAACCTGTCTGACACCGACACCCAGACTGCATCACTATATTTGATATCAAGTTGATCAGCTGAGGCTAGGAAACACGTAGGAATTCCGAGGCTTGCCGAGGTGTGACTTGATGAACTTGACATTTCTAACATGAAGCTTACATGTATCGGAGTAGTGTATTTTCGATTTAACTTTATCAAACAAGGCTAGGAAACGCGAAGGAATTCCGAGGCTAGCTTGAAGCTTACATGTACCAGAGTAGTGTATTTTCGATTTAACTTTATCAAACAAGGCTAGGAAACGCGAAGGAATTCCGAGGCTAGCCGCGGAAATTCTACCGTTTCCAGATATCGAAATACACGGTATGCATGGTATTCTATTTTTCAGGTAACGTTTTATGCTATGGTATGACAAATATGACGTTATTTTCTGTGTGAAAAAAAAGCGTGTCATTCGACAACGTTATGTAACGTTGTTCGACCAATGAGCGTTTGTATTCGTTTTAACGCGGATACCGATGGATTTACATTTATTGAGCATAGGCTGCATGCAGCCTATGCTCAATAAATGTAAATCCAATAATCCGTTGATCTGTCGATGGAAAGGGGAACAGTTGGGTGGTGCTACAATTGAACCTCTCTAAACCGGACACACACAAATGTTAGATTGCTCAATTCTGATCAGGTTAATTGCCATTTAGCTCCGATGATAATGTCTGTTCGTGATCGCAAAGCACATACGCGTGTCTTGAGGTCATCATATGTATGTTTTATAGTGAAACTTCTCTAAACCGGACACAGATTGTCCGGTTTAGAGATGTTCCACTGTACAATCGTCAGAATGGTACCTCTCGAACAAATCAAATTGTGATTTTTTTATTTTTCATTTTCTGTATCTTCTGTCTTAGTTGCGTACGAGGAAAAGTTTCAAGTCAATAAATTGATTAGTTTTTTATAAGTTTTAGAGTTATACACCTTTGTTACAACACTGTACGACCTGCCATGCGTGGTTGGCAGGTGGAAGCATGCTATTGGTAATATAACGAACGGAATTTCCTTACCGGAATCCCGACCTGAGACCCGGTTTGGCCCTGAGAGTTTAATCTGGTTATATACCTTATAGGAGTAATATGATTAATACATAATCGTATTATTTTTAGGGAAAGGGGCCAAGTGGCTTTAGTGTGGTATGGACCTGGCACCAGGGGCCTATTTCATCAACATTGCAAAGTATACTTTACTAGCAAAGTATACTTTGAGGGAGTAATCATTTATTTTTCCTGAAATGCATTATTTCATATAGAACTAACAAATGCATATATGTCATGATTAAAAGTATGCAGAATTATTATACTGAATTTATTGCATTATCACAGCCATTAAATGGCTGTGATAATGTAATAAATTCAGTATAATAAAAATTAATAAATTTAAAAAAGAATTGAAAATTTCTCCCTCAAAGTATACTTTGCTACTAAAGTATACTTTGCAATGTTAGTGAAATAGGCTACAGGTCAGGTTACACTAATTTCAGGGCTGAATATATTTGTTTCGATGTAAATATTCAGTTCTGATTGTGGGACCCCAGCCCCCCACCCCCCATTGCAGCAGGTTCAAAACGAGTTCGAACCCGTTTGCCCGGCCTTAAATGACGTTAGATGTTGATAGGCCGGTAAACACCAACAGCAAACACACACAAACAAAACGACCTGCCAGTCAACGTCAGTTTGACACGGAAGTTTGTGAACATGACGTCATGTACGAAAATGCGCGTTCCTCCAGTGTCATATATCTCTACTATTTCAAGGTGTATGATCACGTGGTTACAACAACAACAACAACAAGTACTGAAACGTCCAGAAACCATCCGATTCAAAGTACGTATTATTTTATTTTCTCCTATTTTGTAACGGATTGTGATGAAATATTGCGCATCAAACGGGTCTTGTCAAACTCCATTTGGTGGTCACGGTACTTTGGCCCAGACTTCTGCCGTTTTTGCGAAGAATCGATGTCAGTGTCTACTGACACGGCTTCGCAAAAACGACATTAGTATGTGCCGAACTCCCGAAACCACCAAAATGCAGCTCATGTAGACGCGTTTGCTGCACCATATTTCATCAAAATCCGTTGCCTATTAAGGAACATATCCAATAAAACTTACTTTGGAGTGAGCGCTCTTTCAACACTTTCAGCCATTGTTGTTGTTGTTGTTGTAACCACGTGATCATGCACCTTGCATTTGAGCCAGTTGCGGCTAAGAGGAATGTTACTACGCCAACCACTCCGTCATACACTAGCCGTCAAGACAGATGTGTCTGTGTCTGCTGACGTCGCTATGGAAGCGTCGTGGTGCCAATGCTAAGGTATTTTATATCTCATAATTAGGAGATACTAAGTCCTAATTAGGAGTTATTATCTCCTAATTAGGAAATAATTAGTAGATAGTAACTGGACTTAGTATCTCCTGAGGAGTTAGTA
>CM055267.1:136459038-136539038 GCA_029237695.1 Conchocele bisecta
AGCATAACACTGATAACTTTGAAATGTACACAGTGTGATTGACATTCGGTCAGGTGTGGGAATATTTTCGTGATTTTAAATCGCTATGGACGCCGTGATCTGCGATATTTTGGAATGAAATTTACACACACAGGTACCGGTTTATATTATCTAACCTAACTCATATCCTGATAGATGTATTTGTTAATGATGACAGTTTCTGCCGGTCGATCCCGGGACAGTTTCCCCAGTGGCCCGTGTCTGTATATACACGTAAGAACACACCTCGTAGTTCCACCTGTATCGGACATGTATCGATACAACGATGCATATTTACTTCGAATATGTATCTAGGCAACGCTTTCGTTCAGTTAGTGTACATCTGTCATTATATACATGTAGATTAGGGCGGTTGTTCAAAACATCAGTTAGCTTAACGGACTGTTAAATCCTTAACTGAATGGTTAAAATCTCTGTTAACAGAGATTTTAACCATTCAGTTAAGGATTTAACAGTCCGTTAAGCTAACTGATGTTTTGAACAACCGGGCCCTGGACTGTTTAAAAGTTACATAAACTGGCCATTGGTAAATGGATAAACCACGATACTTGGAACAACATTCGCTCCATTGACACAGTTCACGTTCAATCGACACGATAAGTTTAATGCATTAATGAGCTTTCACGCGCCTTTGTTGTATTTCCCAGAGCAGATATACCAGGATAATATGGCGGAATGTTGGCCATTCATCAACGTTCGGTCGTTGTTCACACCAGATTAACTATTGTCATGATGTCATCTCTCTAACCGGACTCCCCATTGTCCCCCTTATTCCACTGGTCCCTTCAATGGGTCAGTTAGCCCCCTTATTCCACTGGTCCCATCAATGGATGAGTTAGACCCCTTATTCCACTGGTCCCTTCAATGGATGAGTTACCACTGGTCCCCTTCAATAGGTTGAGAGTGAGCCCCCATTATTCCACTGGTTCCCTTTCAATAATGTTGAGTTAGCCCCCGCCCCTTATTGCCACTGGCCCACTTCCCAATTGGAAGAGTAGCCCCCTTAAGCCACTGGTCACTTCAATGGAGTTGAGAGTTAGCCCCCTTATTCCACTGGACCGGTCCCATTCAAGTGGAAGAGGAGTTTAGTGACCCCCTTATTTCCACTGGTCCCTTAATCTTGGAATGGGAGTTATACCACTGAGTTCCATTTCAATGGTTTGAGCCCCCTTAGCCCCCCTTATTCCCCACTGGACCCTTCCCAATATGTGAGTTAGCCCCCTTAATTCCACTGGCCACTTCAAGGAGTTGAGTTAGCCCCTTGAGTTATTCCACTAGGTCCCTTTCAATGGTGGAGTTGAAGCCCCCTTATTCCCACCTGGTCCCTTTCAATGGGTGATTAGCCCCCTTATTCCACTGGTCCCTTCAATGGATGAGTTAGCCCCCTTATTCCACTGTCCACTTCAATGGGTGAGTTAGCCCCCTTATTCCACTGGTCCTTCAATGCGTGAGTTAGCCCCCTTATTCCACTGGTCCCTTCAATGGAAGAGTTAGCCCCCTTATTCCACTGGTCCCTTCAATGGGTGAGTTAGCCCCCTTATTCCACTGGTCCCCTTCAATGGTGATTCGCCACCTTATTATTCCACTGGTTACTTTGGCAATGGGTGAGTTAGCCCCCACCTATTCAATTGTTCCACTTGATGGGTGAGTAATCCCGCTTATTCCACTGGTCCCTTCAATGGATGAGTTAGCCCCCTTATTCCACTGGTCCCTTCAATGGGTGAGTTAGCCCCCTTATTCCACTGGTCACTTCAATGGGTGAGTTAGCCACCTTATTCCACTGGTCACTGCAATGGATGAGTTAGCCCCCTTATTACACATTGAAAACAATACGTTATATAGAAAGAACAAGTGCAACGTTATCCCCAGCAACATTTTTCAAACCAAAATCCCGGAACCCCAACAAAATATGTTTTCAATAAATAAATTACGTTAGGGTGAAAGATACGTGTACGCGGATCGGGTAACAGACACCAGAGGTATACTACACCTACGTGTGCTCATCTACCTAATATACGTGCACTTAGAGTAGTAGTTGAGATCGCTATTAATAACTGTACCACAGACCACTACCTCCTAGTGGTTGGTTTAACTGAGTTGTTGCTGTGACTGGATAAATGAGGCTTATGGCGTTTGCGACCAGTGTAGATCCAGCTCAGCCTGTGCATCCGCACAGTCTGATCAGGATCTACACTGTCCGCCATTGCATCAATGAAACGCCCGTGATGCTTTTAACAAACAGTATATATCATTATCAGGCTACATGACTGTGCTATTTGATCAGTATCTACACTTGTCACAAATCCTATACGCCCCATTTCGCCAGTCACAGCCACATTGAAGGTCAGGTTCATGGTGACCAGAGAAACATGTGTGTAGCCTTTATTTAGTTCTTGTTAGTAATATATAACATTTAAATCACTTCAACTCGTGTTTAGAACAGAAATCGACTTCTGTAGGCCGTATAGTATTATCATCTCATTATCTTTAACAACGGAAGCGTCCTTATAAAATACTAGCGGAAATTATCAGGACTGGTATATTTGCAGAATCAATACTTCTGTTGTTGGCGTAAATTAACGGAGTTTTAAAGATACAAGTACATCAAAGCTCCAGATAAGCTGCGTATTTGCTTAAATACCCAATTAAAATTGTCAAAACCCTAATTGAAATCAGAAGTAGCGAGTATCAAAAAGCAATACAAATTGTATGGTACCTTCGTCATGCTGCAGAAAACAATAAACAGACCACAAATATAGCATATTTTTCATATTTTCCATGAAAACACATCTTGGTATTTACCAAGACATGTTTTCATTTCGAAGCAAATTATTCAACAATTGCTGTCTGTTGATGTGTAAACTGAAGTGTGATTTTATTTCACCCAATTAAATTGATGAAATAATTGCTTACGACATGATGGAGTGACAATACCCAATTACTAATTCCTTATCTGGAGCCCTGGTACATGCAGTTACCGTATTGCGATTATTTCAAGTAAACACGCATTCGAAGTTATACGCCGTACATGAGGCATTGGACGATCCTCAGGGACTGCACACTGGTTGCCTCCGTTTACCGAGGCTCGTGCCAACGCTCCACTTCCCACTATGTATTCCATGGTCACGTGGTTACGGTTTGTGTTTATATGTGGCGCTATTCAACCATAACAACGAATTAATGGTGTGACTGAAATGTAAACTCATCGACGTGTACATGTAACGTATACCCGTATAGCGTTTACTGTATGTCAGTCTTAAACAGCGCTCCAGATAAGGAATTAGTAATTGAGTATTGTTACTCCATCATTTCTCAAGCAATTGGGTATTTCAAAATTTGATTTGGGTAAAATAAAAATTACACTACTGTTTACATATCAACAGACAGCAATTATTGAATAGTTAGTTTCGAAATGAAAACAAAACTTGGCATTTCATTATAATTGTCTCCTTGGAGACAATTCTAATGAAATACCAAGATGTGTTTTCACGGAAAAATAAGAAAAATATGCTATATTTGTGGTCTGTTTATTGTTTTCTGCAGCATGATAAAGGTACCACAATGGTTCTCATTGCTTTTTGATACTCACTACTTCTGATTTCAATTGGGTTTTTGGCCATTTTAATTGGGTATTTACGCAAATACGCAGCCATTATGGTACCTTTATCATGCTGCAGAAAACAATAAACAGACCACAAATATAGCATATTTTTCTTATTTTTCCATGAAAACACATCTTGGTATTTCATTAGAATTGTCTCCAAGGAGACAATTCTAATGAAATGCCAATACATGTCTTCATTTAGAAGCACATTATTGAATAATTGCGGTCTACTGATGTGTAAACAGTAGTGTGATTTTATTTTACCCAATTACAATTTTGAAATACTCAATTGCTTCAGAAATGATGGAGTGAAAATACTCAAATACAAATTCCTTATCTGGAGTCGTGTATACATACATTATATATACTATTACTGAAACAATTTAAACGTTATAACTAATAGTTTTGGTTCACATACAGTATTGAATTTTTAATAAATTAATTTTGAGCGAGTGCCAGCGAGCAAGAAATTAGTTTATTAAAACTTTCAATATGTGAACTATAACTTACTTATTGTTTACCCAGCCCAGTCACGAAGCTTCATCCATAAACGTGATTTCGAATCGCTATTCTCATATGTGATTGGCGGTGGGACGCGGAATGAGCGCGTGTGTGGGCGGTAATAGGCTTTGCGTCCCGTGAACTGATGACAACACGGTGTAAAATCTGTTCTAAATATAGCGCCGAACAGTTAATTATTACTTTAATAGATATTGGTGAAAGCGTAGCAATATGCGATTAATCGAGACGAAATGCTGTTCTTTCATTGGTCGAGAAACTAGGGTAAACTATAAGTGTGGTTGTACAGTCAACAACATAGTCAAGGTGCTTGATCACGTGGTTATAACAACAACAACAGTGGCTGAAAGTTGAAATCTTGAAAGTATTATTTGATATTTTCCTTAATATGAAACGGATTTTGATGACATATGGCGCAGCAAACGCGTCTTCATGAGCTGTATTTGGTGGTCCAGGGAGTTTGACACAGACTTATGTCGTTTTTGCGAAGAATCGATTTCTGTGTCGGAGACACGGAAATCGATTCTTCGCAAAAACGAGAGAAGTTTGGGAGAAAATACAGAGACCACCAAATGCAGCTTAACAAGACGCGTTTGATGCGACATATTTCATCAAAATCCGTTACGTAATAAGGACACTATAAAAGAATACGTACTTTGAATCAGATGGATGCTGGAAATTTCAGTACTTGTTGTTGTTAGTACCACGTGATCATACACCGTGATAGTGGCATAGTTCCCGTCTGAATCTATATTTTCCGAGGCGTAGCCGAGAGGTATATACCTTCTGACGGACTGTATGTCACTATGTACATGGTGTATACGATGTAACATACGTTGAATTGCAAACAAGCGTTATCAATGTATCGAACGTGTAAACCAATCTGTTTTAGCATTGACACGAAGGTTGTTGTCATGTTTATGGCACATGGAACGCTGAATCTACATAGACTCAAATATGTATCGCTAGCTCTAAATAATTAGAGCTAGCGTTACATATTTAGCTAGCATTAACTATTTAGAGCTAGTATTAATTATTTGAGTTTATGTAGGTTTCGCTTTCCATACATGTTTGCCCGTGCAACTGTCCGTGGAGATGCAGTGCACGTGTACCGGGGAATGCGGTGACGTAGTCTATAGTTTGAGTGTGAGTGTTTTGTGACAAACTTTGTTGCCACGTTTGTTCATGCAGACACAAGTGTGAGATTCAGTACACGAGCATGGGGTGCGCCAATCTTCCGTGGGGGTGGGTGAAATAATTGTAGTACACGCCGGGGGCGGATCTTCGTTGTGGCGGGACGGGGTGGGGTGGGCGAGGGGGGTCGATGTGCTTTATTATCCCCAATAGGAGATATAGCGTTAGTCAGTGCGTGTACGTGCGTGTGTGCATACGGTAGTAACACCTTTCACTTTTCAATAACTCATGAACCGCTTCACCGATTTTGATAATATTTGGCCACAATGTGTGTCTACGGATGGTGCTTTGTTTTGCATACCACCCACGTCCAACCGCCGAGGGTCAAGGTCACTGAAGGCTTGTGTTCACGTTCGGACGCTCGGGATAAATGACCTATATTTTCTGTTTCCTTGCTTGGATTTGCTTCATATTTCACACACGCATTGCTCCAAGGGTCCTCTACTGCGCTGTGGCAAATCCACGTCCGTTCCGCCCCGTCTAAGCCCAGGTTCAAGGTCACATACATTGTGCATCCCGAAACCTTAACACTCGGGTAAATGGCTTGGTTTCCTTGCTTGGATTTGCTTCATATGTCACACACGCATTGCTCCATGGGTCCTCTACCTCTGCTAAGCACAGGGTCAAGGTCAAATACTGTGTACGCTCGAAACCTTAACACGCTCTGGTAAATGGCTCATACATTTTCTTTCCCTTATCCAGCACGTTGTCTTTTCAAATGTGCCCTCGTTCCTTTGCTGCCACCGGACGCGCTTCGTTGTCCTCTGACAACTCTTGTTAAAAAACGGTACGTATTATGTTTTACCGCATGGCGGGCGGCGGGCGGCTGAACAAAAAGTGCATAGTTCGTGTACACAACTCCTCCGAAACCGTTTTCACCTTTTTAACTTAGACATTTTTTCTTCATTTGTGTCGCGCCCGCTTGCCGAAAGCGCGATATAGTCGGCACTTTGGCGTACGTACGTGTGTCCGGTTAAAGTTTTTGGTTAAATTTTTGGTTAAGTTTTTTTTGGTTAAAGTTTTTCGTTATACTATATCTCTGCAACTGCTTTGCCCATTACCTTGAAACTTCACATGGGTGTTTATCATCATCCATGTTTTCATTCTACCCCCTACCCATGCGGCATTTGTGCCCAATGTCAAGGTCAAATTACTTTGAAGTTTTTGGTTAAAATTTTGGTTAAAGTTTTTTCATGTACTATATCTATGCACCTACTTTGCCCATTACCTTGAACCTTCACATGCCTGTTTATCATCATCCATATTTTCATTCTACCCCCCACCTGTGCGGCCCCTGTGCCCAATGTCAAGGTCAAATTACTTTGAATTTTTTTGTTAAAATTGTTGGTTAAAGTTTTTTCATGTACTATATCTCTTCACCTGCTTTGCGCATTACCTTGAAACTTCAGATGGGTGTTTATCATCATCTATATTTTCATTCTACACCCCTTCCCTGCGGCCCCTGTGGCCAATGTCAAGGTCTAATTACTTTGAAATTGTTGGTAAATAATGTTTTTGGTTAAAGTTTTTGTCGCGCCCGCTTGCTATATGTTTCAGTACTGACCCTGCAAGTTACACCATTGTCTTTTACAAAGTTAACTTACCCCACACACCGATCAGTTTCTGTGGACATATTTCAGTACTTTCAGTACTTTTATTTTATCAAGGCTGCCCGCGAGAAGATTATCTTCGTTTAAATAGGTCATTTCTTGTTACTGTGCCATTGAATGGCTGAGTTATAAGGCGATATATCACCCGAGTATGGGCTGTCGGATTAATCTAATTAAACGTATCCAATGGGGTGACGAATGTGCCGATCGTTCCTCGTCCTCAGTATTAAAGAAAGGCACAGTAAACATGTACCATCGGCAGTCGCCGTCAGACACGCATGGGTGAAACCGTACAACACATGCAGGTTTGTACGGAGCCCCGCAGGGGACGTATAATTTTTTAATTATTATTAATACGAGTTGTGGGGGGGGGGGGTATACTGGAGTCAGGTTGTCCGTGCGTCCGTCCGTCACTATACTTAACATCAGAGAAATATTGTTATAACTCTACTACCATGCTGTGCCAAATCCACGACCGTCCAACCCCCGCTGATCACAAGGTCAAGGTCAAATACTTAGTCTCTTTACAAAACTTAACATCAGAGAAATATGTTATAACTTCTATCTCCTTCATCTAAATGCTTAATATTTCACACATGCATTCCTGTAAGGCTCTACTACCATGCTGTGCCAAATCCACGACGTTCAACCCACGCTGATCACAAGGTCAAGGTCAAATACTTGGTCTCTTTACAAAACTTAACACACGCATTGCTCCAATGGACCTCTACCACCCTGTGACAAATTCAAGTTCGTGCCGCCCCCGCTAAGCCCAGATTTAAGGTCGCAAGCCCACACACTTGCACCACATTTATTACATATTCAGGGGTTCCTGGACCCTCGCGGAGGAGGGGGGGGGGGGGTATTCCGTAAGCCTCGCTTTATACTGGCCAATCTACTTATTAATTCGTTCCCACGGAATAACAATTCGTTCCCACGGAATAACAATTCGTTCCCACGGAATAACAATTCGTTCCCACGGAATAACAATTCGTTCCCACGGAATAACAATTCGTTCCCTCAATTTAACAATTCGTTCCCACGAATTAACGTTCCCTCAATTTAACAATTCGTTCCCACGAAATAACAATTCGTTCCCACGAATTAACGTTCCCTCAATTTAACAATTCCTTCCGTGTTAATTCGAGGGAAAGAATTGTTAAATTGAGGGAACGAATTGTCATTTCGTGGGAACGAATTGTTAAGTCAAGGGAACGAATTTTTATATCGTGGAAACGAATTGTTAATTCGCGGGAACAAATTGTTAAATTGAGGGAACGAATTGGTATTTCGTGGGAACGAATTAATAAAACAAACCCATCTCCTCTGCGGGGCTCCGTAGGTTTGTGCGTCATTGAAGGCAACTCGTGTGAGTTTGTACCTAAGACGTGGGGTTTTTGTCGCGGCCGCTTGCGGACAGCGCGATATAGTTGCAGGGATTCCGCTGGGGAAAATAAAAAAATCGCCACTTCAAACAAAAAAAAAAAAAAAAGGAATAACCGATAGGATAAAAATAAACAATTGGCGATAAAAAATTACAATTTTCGAAAAAAAAAATTGTTTTTTTCGAAAATTGTAATTTTTTATCGCCAATTGTTTATTTGTATCGCCAATTGAGAAAGTGGCGATCGCCAGCGCAATCCCTGTAGTTGGCAAATTGGCGTACGTCCGTACTTACGTATGTCCGGGTTAAAGCTTTTGGTAAAAGTTGTTTGTTTGGTAAAGTTTTCGAAGTCTGGACGGGCGCGACATGCGGGCCGCAGCCAGCTCGTTTCATGAAATATAGTTACACAATTTACGACATTTTCCGTACATGGCGAAAGTTGACGTAATGTTCTGAGGAAATGTGGAATAGAACTCTGCCATGAACAGTTCGTCACCTTTCGATGTCATTTACGGAACTCCTCCGAAACCGTTCTGTCGATCGCTCTGAAACTATACACACGTCTTCTACACATATTGAAGATGTGCACCTTGGTGTTTTTATGCCGAGAAAATATTTTTTAACAAAAATATCACGTTTTTAACTTAGCCATTTCTTTTCTACATTTTTCTATACAATTCTATATATACGGTACAGAGTTTGTGTACACACCTCCTCCGAAACCGTTCAGTCGATCGTTCTGAAACTATACACACGTCTTCTACACATATTGAAGATGTGCACCTTGGTGTTTTTATGCCGAAAACATATTTTTTAACAAAAATATCACCTTTTTAACTTAGCCATTGTTCTACATTATTGTATCCAATTCCCTATCATTTCTACTTTACACTCTACTTTTCTATCTCTGCCTAAATGTTTAGCACAACGAGATGAAGAAATAATGCTATAGACTTTCAAATTCTCATTAATGTTTCTTGCCTTGGTGACAGCTTCACATTTCTGCACCTCGCTGTCTGGCCCATATTCGACGGGCGTATTTTGTGACTTGCGGCATTCTTGTTATACTTTTATAATAATACTAGTTTTTTCAAATGGAGAATATCTCAAATATGTCACAATTAATTGCTAAAGTGCGAGTCAAATCTGAATTGCTATTCTGCCGTGGAATCCTATGAGTGGACAGTACAGGTGTAGATTGCAAGTTACCTTCGCAACTAATAATTTCCCATATAGTCACGGCAATCTCATAGAAGATCTGTTGACGTACTATGGTGGGCTACACGTGTGCTAATTGTGTTCAGGGTAACAACACCTGAACAATAAACATGTCAACAGTGTGAAATATCTTGAAAACTGGAACAAATCAAGTGATGTACACTTTAATTATTTTTCTCCACTAAAACATAACAGTTAGATTGTTTGAAATCATAACAAAATTATGTGCTTTATAATTCCACTTCAGGAAACTTATTTTATGACAAGCAACAGCCCACCATAGGTTTCTGAAGCTATGTTGCTATTTTTAGATATTCTAGGAAATCACAGGTCTCATTTTCAGAAAATTCATTAGAAAAACATAAAGGTCATACAATAGCATGACACGTGGCTTGAATTGAACATAGATAACATGTTAGTAAAATATATCATTAGCCAGGTTTTTTGAGAAAAAAATCCAGGCTATTGGATTGGCGAAAGCCGGGCGGGAGGGCGGGCGGCGGGTGGCGTCCACAATCAATGTTAAGTTTTCGTGTTTGAGTCCATTTCTTTGTTACTGTACCACCTAGGACCACCAAACTTTCACAGCTTCATAATCAAGGGGTGCCCACCACATATCACTATCCAACATGTTACTTTGTTTTTAACTTGACCCATTGTTTCCGCGCAATAGACTTAGCCATTTTCAATGTTAAGTTTTCGCGTTTTCAATGTTAAGTTTTCGTGTTTAAGTCCATTTCTTTGGTACTGTACCACCTAGGACCACCAAACTTTCACAGCTTCATAATCAAGGGGTGCCTACCACATATCACGAAACATGTTACTTTTTTTTTAACTTGACCCATTTTTTCCGCGCAATCGACTTAGCCATTTTCAATGTTAACTTTTCGCGTTTACAATGTTAAGTTTTCGTGTTTATGTCCATTTCTTTGGTACTGTACCACCTAGGACCACCAAACTTTCACAGCTTCATAACCAAGGGGTGCCTACCACATACAACTATCCAACATGTGACTATTTTTTTACATTCACCTATTATTTCTACGTAATTGACTTAGCCATTTTCAACGTTAACTTTTTAACGTACGTCTGGTTAAATTATTTGGTTAAAACTTTTTTGTTATACTATATCTCTGCAACTGCTTCGCCCATTACCTTGAAAATTCACATGGGTGTTTATCATCGACCATATTTTCACTCTAACCCCCAACCGTGCGGCCCCTGTGCGCAATGTGAAGGTCAAATTACTTTGAATTTATTTGTTAAAGTTTTTTCGTGTACTATATCTCTGCAACTGCTTCACCCATTACCTTGATACTTCACATGGGTGTTTATCATCATTGTCGCACCCGCTTGCGGAAAGCGCGATATCGTCGGCATTTTGGCATACGTCCGTCCGTCCGTGTGTCCGGTTAAAGTTTTTTCGTTAAAGTTTTTCCATCTACTATATCTATTTTTTTAGTGTCCATGCCTCGCCCCAAGGCGCGACATGCAGGCCACGGCCATCTAGTCTACAAAAAGTGGGTATAATTATGTTATCCAAGTGTCCATGCTTGGAAAAAACCTGGCCTTCGTGGCTTTGCCTCGTTTCTTGTTTTTAACTTGTAATGATTTTGTGTTTTATTTTATTTTTGTTGACATGATAAAAACAATGTCTGACACTATCTTGCAATGCAGATGCTGATTTGAACTTTCAAACTTGCAACAAGTATCAATAGTTTCAAAGAGATGACAACTTTATGTGAGTGGGGTATATTGGTAAGTTGTATTTATATTATTTTCTTTGTAATATAATTGTATCATTCAGAACTTACCGGGAAATGTTACATTTTGAATTATTTCTTGATTCAGTGCAAACTCATCCTACTGTCTGTTCCATGTTTTGCTGCCGACGAACTTTTGGCTATTAAACACATTAAAGCGGCTCCACTCCAGATGGGATTACAGTGAACTGTATTTTTTTCACGCGATGTTTACCTGCATTTGCTATATATCTACACATTGCGAGCTCATTTTCGGTTGGCGGATGTTTATATTCGCGTTAAATCGTACTTTATACGTCCCAATACGAAAGGGCTTTTCCGTTTCCAATTCTATTTTTACTTACGACCTGCTTGCCGTACGTAATCCCACGTGACACAAATGGCCCACAAATCATACTTCCGGCATGCGCACATCGCGTCCAGCTATATCAACAATGTCCGACTCTGATACATATTAGCGTTATACACAGGCGTTCTATATGAAACGAATGTGTTTCAACATCAATACATTTCCAAATAACTTACTTTTACCTAGGGCGACCACAGATGTTGTTTAAATATGTAGAAAGTATGTATTTTGCATCGAACGTGCTATCGCATCGGCAATTTTCTTCCGAGGGACCGTCTCAAAACACACAATTGAAACACCAATTATTTTACAAAAGACACATTTCCAGAAATCGGACTTCGGGTTATATCAGATAAATAAACTAATTGTAACGAGTTTACAGCGAAACTACATCAATATATGCCAATATGAGCAAGTATATCCGACTTTATAATACAAATGGCGTATTTGAGATGACCCCTAGTTTACATGATACCACGTGACGGGGGCAATATCAGTATAGCGCGAATTATAAAAATAAATGGGAGTAACGCGCGCTACTCCCAACAAATTAATTAATATTAAATAAATAAATATCTATACTGGCCACTTATAATTTTTAAACCTGTCGCAATAGTTACATCATTAGGTACTTATTTATTTAAAATAGTATCCGTTTTACCCCTCATCTGGAGTGGAGTCGCTTTAAATCTAAAACATATTTAAAAGTAAGTACTTTTTCATCAATAACAAAAAAGTCACCCTCCCCTATGGGAATTTAACATGGGGGCTAAAAATAGATTGTTTTTATATATATTTTGTATTCATGGACCGATTTTGAAAATCTAACTTGTTTTCTTCAGTTACATCATTTTCAAGCTGTCTCGCCAGGTTTCAGAGCCAATTTCCAAAAGTTTTTGAAATTGACTCCCCATGTTAAATCATTATTTCGCAATAAAATCAATTTTTGGGGAGGGTGACTTTTTTATTATTGATCAAAAAGTACTTCTTTTAAATATTTTTTAGATTTAATTACATTTAATAGCGAAAAGTTCGTCGGCAGCAAACTGTGGAACAGACAGTATTTACAGATTTGCATATGTGTTTACCACAAATAAATGGAACCATCGGCAATACGGGACGCTACTATAATTGCAATCTACTCCCGTCGGACCGTAGCCAGAGTTACGATTCCACTCATAGGCTTCCTCTGCAGACTAGCTAATTAGATCTGATTCGCACTTTAGCAGTCAAATGTGAAAGATTTTCTATACTTTTAGCTCACCTAAGCGAAGCTCATGTGAATTATTGTTACCGCAATGTCCGTCCGTACGTCCGTCCGTGAACATTTTCAAACGTCTTCTCCTCGGTAACCATTGGGCATATAGTCACCAAACTTCATGGTCATGGTCCTTAGGTAGGCGGATTACAACAAAATTGTTAAAATGACGTTATTACGTAATCCAAGATGGCCGCCGTATAAAAATAGCACAAATTCTTCAAAAATCTTCTCAAGAACTGCGTACCTGATTTCGACAAAACTTGGTAGGAATGATCAATGTACCCTTGGCAGCCATTTTTAATTTTCGCACTCTGTATCCTTGTCCACGCAATAACTCGAGTTCTACTTGACCGATCATAACCAAATTCGGTATACATGTTTATCACGGCAAGACAAAGAAGGCTATTGATTTTGAATTTTTAATTTTCGGACTCCGTATCCTTGTCCACTCAATAAGTCGAGTTCTACTTGACGGATCGTAACCAATTTTGGTTTACATGTTTATCACGTCAAGATGAGTTATCTCCCCTTGTTGACTGGCCTTGCCTTGTCTCATTTGCTGGCATGGGGTGAATTTCTTGTGGAGTCAGCATATTATACGAGAAGGTGCAGTAGCATATAGAAGGTTCAGATATAGAAGGTTCAGTAGCATAGAGCAGGTTCAGATATATATATAGATATAGAAGGTGCAGTAGCATATAGAAGGTGCAGTAGCATATAGAAGTTTCAGTAGCATATAGATGGTGCAGTAGTATATAGAAGTTTCAGTAGCATATAGATGGTGCAGTAGTATATAGAAGTTTCAGTAGCATATAGAAGGTGCAGTAGTATATAGAAGTTTCAGTAGCATATAGATGGTGCAGTAGCATATAGAAGGTGCAGTAGCATAGAAAGTGCAGTAGCATATACAAGGTTCAGTAGCATATACAGAAGGTGCAGTAGTACATAGAAGTTTCAGTAAGGCATTTTATTTTAAGGTTAAGTAGCATCGAAGGTGCAGTAAGGCATTATAGAAGGTGCAGTAGCATATAGAAGGTGCAGTTAGTATATAGAGGTTGCGTAGCATACAGAAGGTCAGTAGCATAGTGCAGTATAGCATATAGAGGTTCAGTAGCAATATAGTGCAGTATTATTATAGAAGGTGCAGTAAGATACTGAAGGTCAGTAGCATATGAATGGTAGCAGTAGCATATAGAAGGTGCAGTATATAGTGGTGCATAGCTATAGAAGGTGCAGTAGCATATATAAGGTGCGTATCATATATATGGTGCATAGAATATAGAAGGTACTGTAGCCTATAGAAGGTGCAGTAGTATATATAAGGATACATTATTATATAGAAGGTTGCATAGCTATGCAATGGTTGCAGCTTAGAAGGTGCAATAAGGTACATTAGTATAGATGGTGAGTTAGCTATATAAGTGCAGTAGTATAGATGGTGCAGTAGAATATAGGTGCAGTGTATATAATGGCAGTAGCATATAGAAGGTGCAGTATATGAAGGTGCAGTAAGTATATAGAAGGTGAAGTAATATAGAAGGTGAAGTAGTAATTTTAGATGGTGCAGATCATATATAGAATGGTATATTATTATATAGAAGGTGCAGTATATATATAAGGTGCAGCAGTATATGGAAGGTACAGTAGCATATAGAAGGTACAGTAGCATATAGCAGGTGCAGTAGTATATAGAAGGTATATTATTATATAGAAGGTGCAGTATCATATATAAGGTGCAGCAGTATATGGAAGGTGCAGTAGCATATAGAAGGTGCAGTATCATATAGATGGTGCAGTAGCATATATAAGGTGCAGTAGTATATAGATGGTGCAGTAGCATATATAAGGTGCAGTAGTATATAGATGGTGCAGTAGCATATAGAAGGTGCAGTAATATATAGAAGGTGCAGTAATATATAGAAGGTGAAGTAATATATAGAAGGTGAAGTAGTATATAGATGGTGCAGTAGTATATAGAAGGTATATTATTATATAGAAGGTGCAGTATCATATATAAGGTGCAGCAGTATATGGAAGGTACAGTAGCAATATGAAGAAAGTACAGTAGCATATAGCAGGTGCAGTAGTATATAGAAGGTATATTATTATATAGAAGGTGCAGTATCATATATAAGGTGCAGCAGTATATGGAAGGTACAGTAGCATATAGAAGGTACAGTAGCATATAGAAGGTGCAGTAGTATATAGAAGGTATATTATTATATAGAAGGTGCAGTATCATATATAAGGTGCAGCAGTATATGGAAGGTACAGTAGCATATAGAAGGTGCAGTAGTATATAGAAGGTACAGTAGCATATAGAAGGTACAGTAGCATATAGCAGGTGCAGTAGCATATAGAAGGTGCAGTAGTATATAGAAGGTACAGTAGCATATAGAAGGTACAGTAGCATATAGCAGGTGCAGTAGCATATAGAAGGTGCAGTAGTATAGAAGGTACAGTAGTATATAGAAGGTACAGTAGCATATAGAAAGGTACAGTAGTATATGAAGGTACAGTAGCATATAAAGAATACAGTAGCATATAGCAGGTGCAGTAGCATATAGAAGGTGCAGTAGTATATAGAAGGTACAGTAGCATATAGAAGGTACAGTAGTATATAGAAGGTGCAGTAGCATATAGAAGGTACAGTAGCATATAGAAGGTGCAGTAGCATATAGAAGGTGCAGTAGTATATAGAAGGTACAGTAGCATATAGAAGGTACAGTAGCATATAGCAGGTGCAGTAGCATATAGAAGGTGCAGTAGTATATAGAAGGTACAGTAGCATATAGCAGGTGCAGTAGCATATGGGAGGTGCAGCAGTATATAGAAGGTGCAGTAGCATATAGAAGGTGCAGCGGTATATAGAAGGTGCAGTAGCATATAGAAGGTGCAGCAGTATATAGAAGGTGTAGTAGCATATAGAAGGTGCAGTATCATATAGGTGCAGTATTATATATAAGGTGCAGCAGTATTAAGAATGTACAGTAGCATATAGAAGGTGCAGTAGCATATAAGCATATAGAAGGTGCAGTAGCATATAGAAGGTGCTGTAGTATATAGAAGGTGTAGTAGCATATAGAAGGTGCATCAGTATATAGAACTTGCAGTAGCATATAGAATGTGCTGTAGTATAGAAGGTGATGTATTATATAGAAGGTGCAGTAGTATATAGAAAGTACTGTAGTATATAGAAGGTGCAGTAGCATATAGAAGGTGCTGTAGCATATAGAAGGTACAGTAGCATATAGATGGTGCAGCAGTAGCATATAGAAGGTGCAGTAGTATAGGTGCAGTAGCATATAGAAGGTGCAGCGGTATATAGAAGGTGCTGTAGCATATAGAAGGTACAATAGCATATAGAAGGTGCAGTAGTATAGGTGCAGTAGCATATAGAAGGTGCAGTAGTATATATAAGGTGCAGTAACATATAGAAGGTGCAGTAACATATATAAGATGCAGTAACATATAGAAGGTGCAGTAGCATATATAAGGTGCAGTAATATAGAAGGGGATGCAGGTAGCATATATAAGGATGCAGTAGCATATAGTGCAGTAACATATATAAGGTGCAGTAGCTATATAAGGTGCGTAAGTAGCATATATAAGGTGCAGATATGAGTGCTATACATATAGGTGCAGTAGCTATATAGGTGCAAGTATATATAAGGCTGACATATAAAGGTGCAGTAGCATATATAAGGTGCAGTAACATATAGAAGGTGCAGTAGCATATATAAGGTGCAGCAGTATATAGAAGGTGCAGTAGCATATAGAAGGTGCAGTAGCATATAGAAGATGCAGTAGCATAAAGGTGCAGTAGCATATAGAAGGTGCAGTAGCATATATAAGGTGCAGTAGCATATAGTAGGTGCAGCAGTATATAGAAGATGCAGTAGCCTATGGAAGGTGCAGTAGCCTATAGAAGGTGCAGTAGCATATATAAGGTGCAGTAGCATATAGAAGGTGCAGTAGCATATATAAGGTGCAGTAGCATATAAGGTGCAGTAGCATATATAAGGTGCAGTAGCATATAGAAGGTAGAAGGTGCAGTAGCATATATAAGGTAGAAGGTGCAGTAGCATATATAAGGTGCAGTAGCATATAGAAGGTAGAAGGTGCAGTAGCATATATAAGGTAGAAGGTGCAGTAGCATATATAAGGTGCAGTAGCATATAGAAGGTAGAAGGTGCAGTAGCATATATAAGGTGCAGTAGCATATATAAGGTGCAGTAGCATATAGAAGGTAGAAGGTGCAGTAGCATATATAAGGTAGAAGGTGCAGTAGCATATATAAGGTGCAGTAGCATATAGAAGGTAGAAGGTGCAGTAGCATATATAAGGTGCAGTAGCATATAAGGTGCAGTAGCATATATAAGGTGCAGTAGCATATAGAAGGTAGAAGGTGCAGTAGCATATATAAGGTGCAGTAGCATATAGAAGGTGCAGTAGCATATACAAGGTACATTAGTATATATAAGTTGCAGTAGCATATACAAGGTACATTAGCATATAGAAGGTGCAGTAGCATATACAAGGTTCAGCTGAAGGAGTGACAAGTGATGTTCTGGTATATTTATTAAACGAGTGGACTGATTTCATAAGAAACGAGACTGTGCCGAGTTTTTTATGACATCTGGAAACGAGTTTAATAAATATCGTTATGCCCTCTTTTTTAAAAGAAAATGAGTGTATTGTTTTCGTCACGTGTGTCCGTCCGTCTGTAGGCCCTTACGTCTGTCCGCCCGTCACGTTTCTTGCAAGAAGTAAACAATTTAACCGTAATAGGTAGGGACTTGAAAATGTGTGTGCCTTCTTTATGGTGTGTAGATGTGCAAAGTGAATTTCTAGTTATGCTTCGAACCCCAGTCATGGATTATCTCCCCCTTTTCGACTTAGAATTTCTCAAATTTGCCTTGTAAGATGTAAAACTTTTTAACTGTAATAGCTAGGAATGGAAACTTGAATCTGTGGGCGGTTTGTATATTGGCCTAATTCACCAAAGTTGCAAAGTATACTTATCTTGCTAAGTATACTTTGAGGGAGAAATTTTATATTTAAGGATACATTAATATAGAGAATAGTAGGTTAGTGCCGTGATTGGAAAATAATATCTGGCAAGGCTCAGGAAACGGGATGGGCGAGGCTTTACCGAGTACATCCCGTTTCCGTGCCGCGCCAGATATTTTTTCCCATTCACGGCACTAACCTACTATTCTATTTATCTCGTCAACACCTACAAATGGATGTAAAATGTAAAAATAGTATTGACTGGATATCAAAAATGTTTCACGGCACCGTGTTTCACGGCACATACGCACTGTGTTGACGGGATAATACTTTTTACTATACTGAATTTTGGCTGTGATAATGTAATAAATTCAGTATACAATGTAATAATTCTGCATACTGTTAATCATCAAATATTATGCAGTCGTTAGTTCTATATGAAATAATGCATTTCGCATAAAATAAATGATTACTCACTCAAGGTACACTTTGCTAGATACGTATGCTTTGCATTATTGATGAAATAGGCTACTGGTGGCGTTTTGTATTTGCGCCATGTACCGGTGGCCGGGCTATTCAATGTGTATGTTCACGTGGTACTAACAACAACAACCAGTACTGAAACTTCCAGAATCCATCCGATTCAAAGTACGTATTCTTTTATATTGTCCTTATTACGTAACGGATTTTGTTGAAATATGGCGCATCAAACGCGTCTTGTTAAGCTGCATTTGGTGGTCTCTGTACTTCTGTCGTTTCTGCGAAGAATCGATGTCCGTGTCGGTAGACACGGAAATCAATTCTTCGCAAGAACGACACAAGTCTGTGCCGAACTCCCTGGACGACCAAATGCAGCTCATGAAGACGCGTTTGCTGCGCCATATTTCATGAAAATCCGTTTCATATTAAGGAAACTATCAAGTAATACTTACTTTGGAGTGGGCACGACTTCAACACTTTTAGCCACTGTTGTTGTTGTTATAACCACATGAGCATGTACATTGCTATTGTATACAATATTTCTATTGAGCTCATTGTGTAGTTTACATTTTTCTCATGTCAGTCATTATCGGTGTTCGTCTTGTATTTGAAAAAGTGGATTTGTATGGTTTACCGGTGGCCCGTCTGCCGTGGTTATAAATGGCAGACGATAATAAGTTGCTGGAGGTCAATCGATGAGTCCAAATATAGGTAGACGAGGTGTGTTATCGTATCATAGTCTCGTTTTCAAATAACTACATGATAAAGTTCACGTGCATGCATGTCAATATAATAGTGTATATTGGTGCGCAAAATAGACATGTAGTGTCGCCAAAGGCTCTGTGCATAAACTGCGCGCTACTCGTTTCATAAATCTCATATCAAACGTGAACTCGTTTGAGATCCTATATTTATTTAAATTAACTACACCATCATCTGTAATAAGAACTTCTACGGGGACGAAGTTGTACTGGGCCGAGTCGTTGTTCTTTAAAACTGGTATGTACATGAAGCTTTCGTCCCAAGCTAGAGGATTCGGTTCATCCCAAGTCGCCCTCGTGTGCAGATTCAGAATGTTCTGTCCAGTTTCGTGCCAACCTAGGACTGGGTTTTCACTGGCCAAACCAACCCTACACCACAGTCATCTAACATATGTGTCTACAAACAGTAACGAGCCGTCTCATCTGGATCTACTCTATGTGTTGATATCTTCTATTGCTTACACTATTTTACTTTAGCAATGGTACGGAAGCCCATTAGGGCCACTTCACTTTATTTTATCTTTTCTTGAATTTTCGAGATCTTTTTTTGAATTTTCAAGATGTTTTCTTGAATTTTCAAGTTCTTTTCTTGAATTTTCAAGATTTTTTCTTGAAAATTCAAGAGAAGATCTTGAAAATTCAAGAAAAGAACTTGACAATTCAAGAAAAGATCTTGACAATTCAAGAAAAGATCTTGACAATTCAAGAAAAGATCTCGAAAATTCAAGAAAACATCTTGAATAAATGGAAATTAAAAAAAAGTGAAGTGGCCCTAATGGGCTTCCGTACAATGGCGTTGGCGGTTGGGGTAAATTTAACGATGGGTCCCCATCGCCCATCACAACTTGTGAACTATGGAATTCGACCCCGTTAACCCGGCCTGAACTTACCTTAGTTTTTTACTATAGGAATGAATGACCTTTTTGTGGAATTTATCGGGGTATAAACTTGGAAAAGTCGCGGGAATACTGGACGACAGTATTCCCGCGATTTTTCCAAGTTTATATCCCCGATAAATTCAACAAAAAGGCCATTCATTCCTTATAATTCCAGCCTTTGAAATAAATTCATCAAGAAAATGTGTTTATTTTCCGTTTTCTTAAGAATTATTTTAACTGCGCCTCACGGTTACGGAAAGTAGTTCGGCGTGGGAGTGTACTGGGATATACATTTTGGACAGAGACTTGTTACTGGCCAATCAAATGTTAGGGAATTGTGTAAATATTTTAGTGCTGGAATTATCGGGGATATAAACTTGGAAAAGTCGCGGGAATACTGGACGAGGCCTTCCGGCCTTTGTCCAGTATTCCCGCGACTTTTCCAAGTTTATACCCCGATAAATTCCACAAAAAGGCCATTCATTCCTATAATATTTTTCTGCTGACTTATGTCTCTGATAATAGATAAATGTTTTAGGTATTCAAATATATTCACTTCAAGCATCTGCTTTTAGCATTTTGTTAGTTACGGGCAAATTAGCTACCAAAGACGAGGCAATAATTGTATGTCCGAATAAATGTCACACATCTGTGTGGACTGCGGAAGCATAAATAATGTGTTAAATCGTTCCGAAATCCCACTACAGTTTCGACATATTGACGTGGGTCACTGAAATAAACATCAGTAATTAAAATGTTACAATTTGTGACTAATAAGTATCATGCACTAACCTTGAATTATGTAACACGTACTTAAATTTTGATTTGCATCCCAATATTTCGGCATAAACTTCTGTGAACTTTAATTTCGGATTGTATTGTTATTTATCCGTCAACACAGTGCGTATGTGCCGTGAAACACGGTGCCGTGAAACATTTTTGATATCCAGTCAATACTATTTTTGCATTTTACAGCCATTTGTATGTGTTGACGGGATAAATATAATAGTAGGTTAGTGCCGTGAATGGGAAAAAATATCTGGCGCGGCACGGAAACGGGATGTGCTCGGCAGAGCCTCGCCCATCCCGTTTCCTGAGCCTTGCCAGATATTTTTTTCCCATTCACGGCACTAACCTACTATTCTCTATATTCGCAGAATGATCAATAATGACGTCACGGGAAAACCTGAACTTTTGTATCGTAAATACTCCTAAGTTAGTTTAACCAATCAGGTGGTGATGACTGAAGCTGGTTATGTGGGATTCTTTCGGACAGAGAAATTTCTCTGTAGCTGTGGTAGCTAAATAGAGAATAGTAGGCTAGTGCCGTGAATGGGAAAAAATATCTGGCAAGGTTCAGGAAACGGGATGGGCGAGGCTCTGCCGAGCACATCCCGTTTCCGTGCCGCGCCAGATATTTTTTCCCATTCACGGCACTAACCTACTATTCTATTTATCCCGCCAACACATACAAATGGCTGTAAAATGCAAAAATAGTATTGACTGGATATCAAAAATGTTTCACGGCACCGTGTTTCACGGCACATACGCACTATGTTGAAAGGATAAATAGAGAATAGTAGGCTAGTGCCGTGAATGGGAAAAAATATCTGACAAGGTTCAGGAAACGGGATGGGCGAGGCTCTGCCGAGCACATCCCGTTTCCGTGCTGCGCCAGATATGTTTTCCCATTCACGGCACTAACCTACTATTCTATTTATCCCGTCAACACCTTCAAATGGCTGTAAAATGCAAAAATTGTATTGACTGGATATCAAAAATGTTTCACGGCACCGTGTTTCACGGCACATACGCACTATGTTGACGGGATAAAATGTGTGTAACTAACAATATACTAAACATAAATGTTTAAAGTGAATATATTTGGGGGCCTGAATCTATTGCCAGAGACGTCAGTCAACAGAACAATAGAAACTTGTGTGGGAGCAGTAAAAAAACGAAACAATTTGGAAATCGACTCCGAAACCCGGCTAGATAGCTTGGAAATGATCTAATTAAGAAAAGAAAAGTTAAATTTTGAAAATCGGTCCAGGATTACTGAAATTCTAAAAAATGTCCACATGTTAAATCCCACTCTGTGAAGATGTCTATGGGGATTTAACATGGGGAAATTGTTTTTTCGCAATAAAATCAATATTTGACAAAATTTCACGAAATAAAAAGAAGGCTCATTCTTAAATTTAATATTGTTTTTGAATTGTTTATATAGCCGTAAAATTTGGGCAGCTTTCGTGAAACAGACAGTAAGCCTGTCTAGGGTATTTTCCAAACTCTTGTCTACATGGAAAAGACTCGTGTTTAGTGTATGGAAATGGGTGGGTGGGGTAACGTTTTCAAATGAGCCAATTATTGGGTCCTAGGTCCGAGTCTTCCACATGTGGCTTTGAGCGGTGTCGAACAATAGCAGTCATGTAACGATGTTTGTTTGAGTTTTAGAAACTTTGCGTGGAAAATGCTATCAAGTATCTCGTTGTACCCATGTTCTGTATTATTGCGTATGGGACGCCCTAGCTGACTGAGGTTGTAAACTGCTGTTGTCTTGTCATAGTAACGTGTGAACTCGTCTACGGAGCATGTTATTATGTTAAACTGCCGTGCTGTCCTGTTAGAATAACTTGTGAACTTGTCTAGAGAGTATATTATTATATTAACATGCAGAACTCCAGTTAAGGTGCGTAATTGGACCAAATTTTCCGGGTATTTTTCTTATTTCTTCACGAAAAATGGCAAGTTGGAATTGCTTTAGAATCGTCTCATCGAGACGATTCTAAAGCACTCCCAACTTGCCAATTTTGGCGAAGAAATAACGAAATTCTCCCCAAAGTTAATCAAATTACGCACCTTAACTGGAGCTCTGAACATGGTTAAACTGCTATGTTGTCTTGTCAGAGTAACGTGTGAACATCTGTACGGGGCGCGTTATTATGTTAAACTGCTATCAGTATGTCTTCTTGTCAGAGTGTTAAACTGCTACCAGTATGTCTTCTTGTCAGAGTGCCGTGTTATTATGTTAAAATGCTATGCTATCCTGTTAGAGTAACATGTGAACTTGTTACCAGTTGAACATAATAACACGATCACTAGACAAGTTCAAACGTTACTCTCACAAGACAACATTGTAGTTTAATATAATAACATCCTCCGTAGACAAGTTCACACGTTACTCTGACAAGACAACATTGTAGTTTAATATAATAACATCCTCCGTAGACAAGTTCACACGTTACTCTGACAAGACAACATTGTAGTTTAATATAATAACATCCTCCGTAGACAAGTTCACATGTTACTCTGACAAGACAACATAGCAACAACAACCTCAGACAGATACAGCGTTCCATAATTACGTGCGTGACTCATCGTTGGAGACGATCTCCGATGTCAGACACCGCCTGTATTATTTATTAATCAGGCATCAGAACGACTGCGGACAACACAACACATGCTATTGGCTGATTATACAATCCGTGTCTATTCCCACGTTATATTTACTTTGGTGTTATTTCCATGTTACGGATGACATTTAACCCTTTCAACCATAAGGACCTGGAATGGACTGTGATATGCTAATGTTCCGACCAATCCAATGGTCACAAAATGATTTTCAGATTCGTCCATTTATGAAATATGAAAACTACTTGCAAAAAGTGCAGATCCTGATGAGACGGCTCGTTACGAGCCGGCTCATCTGGATCTGCACTTTTTGCATACAAAATTTCGGGTTCAAAGGGTTAAGGCATATATGTATGTGATAGAAAGAAAAACTTGACTTCAAGAATAATTGCTTGTAAGAGTGATGTGATATATGAATATGCGATATGTGACTGTTCTCTGGTTACTATATACTATATGGTACATTGAGTTGCCATCTCCGCCAAATGTGTATGTACAAGCCATCCTACAGTTTCACCACTTCCATCGTTTGACACATACAGCAAATAATATGACAGAAATACTAATCAGATTTGGTGCAAAACATCATAGACAGATATGACAACAGCGTGCTATAAATATCATGCCATTAAACTATAAAACAGGCGAGATATCTGAGTAGTTCTCACATCAATATAAAAACAAATTTCAATATGTAACCTTTCAATCTGAAGCGCAGTCTACCACATACAACGCTTTAAATTCTTGCATAGTAGGCGAGTAGACACCAGTGACAGTACACACAGATACCTGCTTACATGTCACTGTATATGATACAGTATACATGTATATGCTGATACAGATATATATAGCACTGTGTATTTATCTTACTGTTACACATCTGTAACTGGATTCTCAAAAAGAAAATAACAACGGCTCAACAAACTCTTTAGATATCAGACTTTGTATATAAGTCTGATGAAAACAACCCATAGGATGTTGTTCTTTAATGTTGTTGGAACATATTGCACCACAGTTGTTGTATGTGGCAAACGCAACAAGGGGTGAAACTGACTGATGCATTGTACACACTAAGATGGTTGACATAGCAACTCAATGCGCCGTATAGCATACAGTAAACAGCGAATGTTCGGATATAAGTTATGTTTAGAAACCATTTGTTTTTTTATTAAATGGTGACCAGGCGTCACACGGGTCATTAACACTATCGTGGACTTCGTGACTTTCTTTCATAGTCGACATGGGTTGGTGGTATAATATAAGGACAACGGAGTCCAATACTGGAGGCAGTAGGCATGAAACATTATAGGAATGAATGGCCTTTTTGTGGAATTTATCGGGGTATAAACTTGGAAAAGTCGCGGGAATACTGGACGAAGGCCGGAAGGCCTCGTCCAGTATTCCCGCGACTTTTCCAAGTTTATATCCCCGATAAATTCCACAAAAAGGCCATTCATTCCTTATAATTCCAGCATTTGAAATAAATTCATCAAGAAAATGGGTTTATTTTCCGTTTTCTTAAGAATTATTTTAACTGCACCTGACGGTTACGGAAAGTAGTTCGGCATGGAGTTTACTGGAATATAAATGTTGGACGGAGACTTGCAACGGACCAATCAAATGTTAGGGAATTGTGTAAATAGTTTTGTGCTGGAATTATAGAGCTGTGCCTTCAAGTCTTTGAGAGGTGTATCCTCCACCATTATTACTGACTTCTTGTTTGCATTGGTCGATTAACAATTCAATATTAGTATATGACTGAGACGTACAGCCAATGAGATTGCCCTATAGAGGGTCACATGATTGCGGACATATATGATATTCACCAGAATATCAGTCTCGGACTCGTCTCGTTTGCGAGTCCGAGAGTGATATAAGTCGGCCTCGGTGAATATGACTTTTCTCAGGTCCATAAATCTCGTGTGCACATCCTCAAAAGTCGATAATTGTATATTATAGTTCGCTTGCACCATACTGTATTTAACCGACACATTAAAAGATTCGATTGGGAAATACGAGAATGTCAGGTATTGGCCATATGTGACCCGCTATCTATCAGTGCCATCTACACTTTGCATATGTTACCTGTATTTGTGGCGGGCCATTACACTGTTTCCGGGCGAACTGTGTGTACATATATATTTACAGAGCTCCAGATAAGCTGCGTATTTGCGTAAATACCCAATTAAAATTGCCAATAACCCAATTGAAATCAGAAATAGCAAGTATCAAAAGCCAATACACATTTTATGTTACCTTTATCATGTTGCAGAAAACAATAAACAGACCAGAAATATAGCATAGTTTTCTTATTTTCTAAGAAAACACATCTTGGTATTTCATTAGAATGTTGTCTCCAGGAGACAATTCTAATGAAATGCCAAGACTTCTTTTCATTTCGAAGCAAACTATTCCATAATTGCTGTCTGTTGATGTGTAAACAGTAGTGTGATTTTAATTTACCCAATTAAAATGTTGAAATACCCAATTGCTAAAAATAGGATGGAGTGACAATACTCAATTACTAATTCCTTATCTGGAGCAGATATATATTTGGTATCGGCTCGAACTTGCTACGTAATTGTATGCAGCTTGTATTTAAGCACCACATGACATTGTACCTTTGATTTGCGTTATCTCATGAAATCCATTTTTAAAAAAAAAATACCATGTTTTCCGTAAATGACGTCAATACATGACGACATTTTCAGCGTAAATGCGAAATAGAGCGATATATTGCGTCAACTTTCGGCATCATTTACAGGAAATATCACAGTTTCTCTAAATATTGTTCCTGAAACAATCATGCATCTTGGGTACATTAAATGGCTTGTCCCATGTAAGGGTGGGTGGGAATCGGGGCGGGAGGAGGGGGGGGGGCGTTTCACTAAATTTCGTAAGACTAAAATGTTTGTAAGTGCAAAATTATGATAGCCTGTAAATTTCACGTTAACAATGCTTTCTTGTGAACAATTATTGGATTTACATTTATTGAGCATAGGCTGCATATGCGATCGTCTGAAATTTCAATTGATGGATTTACATTTATTGAGCATAGGCTGCATAAGCATATGCAGCCTATGCTCAATAAATGTAAATCCAATAATCATTTACAAGAAAACATTGTTAATGTGAAATTTATAGACTATCGTACGTATGCACTTACACAAATTTTAGTCGTACGAAGTTTAATGACACGGCCCCCATGTGTTGAAGATAGACAATGTTGTCGTTCAAAGTTCGGTCGTGTTTCTGGTGTTGAAGATAGACACTGCCTGGCTACCGACCTCAGTTAGATCGTGTTTCTGGTGTTGCAGATAGACAATGCCCGTTTAGGGCCTCGCCTATGATAGACGGGACGAGATACAGCGATAGTCTAGTAGTGGTGCTTTGTTTCGTATACACCCCGTGTCTGATCACCCAAAGTGAAAGTCACCGAGGACTTATGTTCATTTTATCAGCTAACCTGCCATGTACTGACCGAATACGTACTGACTGATAACATATTGTTTTATCAAGCATTGACCTGATATCAACATCCGGGTTACAACACAGTGAAAACTGACGTTCCATTGGTCGGTTGACATAATGACGTCAGTGTAAGGACGCAACGTAAACAAGTCCTCGTTCTGTCCATATATAACGACGTCATCTGTGGTCATTTTCGAGCATAAAACGTTACCTGATAAATAGAATACCAGACTAGTGTATTTTTGGATATCAAGTTTATCAGGCTCGGCTCGGACACAGTAGGAATTCCTCGTCAAGCCTCGGAATTCATAGCCTTGCCTGATAAACTTGATATCAAAAGACACTAGCCTGGTATTCTCTATTTATCACCATGGTCTCCAACGATGGGATTAGCTTAGTGATACAATTCCTGTGTAGTTCCCAGTTTGGGAGCTATACATTCCAGATGCAATGCGCTATCACTTCACACAACCGTATCCGTCTGTAAGAGCTAGACTCCTCTACATGACAATACACCCGTTCTATCACCGATCACCCGTGTGACCGTTAATTGGAGTTGAGCGACAACCTGTGTAAATTATTGAATTATCGGCGGAACAATGGCCTGTGGGAATCGTAGTTTGTGCGTCATTGTTGTTATGGTCGGCAACGGCGATAAAAACCGATTGTCACGGCGACCAATCAATGTTTACCCTGTCGGCGGGCGGGGAGCATGGTATGGTGTCTGAATCCGACACTGATATTCAGGTGAATATCATATATGTCCGCAATCATGTGACCCTCTATTAGGCGATCTCATTGGCTATTGACTATATACATTCAGAGCAGATGTTCACATTCCTAATACATTTTCATACGTGCATGTTGTACATATTGCAAAATGGCAGTCACATGGTGTTCACGTTTCCGTTTCAGGTTAGGTTTATTTTTACCAGTGTACACTATATGCAAAAGGACGAGTGTACAAAACGATAGTAAATATATTATTCATATGTATTAATGTGCAAACAACAGTACAAATCTTGTTATATTTACACCTATTAATTCATAATGCAAACGCCCATTCGACGTATTGCTTTTACATCCCAATACATAGAGAATAGTAGGTTGGTGCCGTGAATGGGAAAAAATATCTGGCAAGGCTCAATAATTTCTTTATTTCTCATCAGAAGTATATGTAGTGACCACCATTTGAACCGTCTCGCCGAGACGGTTCAAATGAGTGGTCACAACATATACTTTGGTTCAGAAATAAGGAAAATAGGTAGAGAATAGTAGGTTAGTGCCGTGAATGGGAAAAAATAGCTGGCAAGGCTCAGGAAACGGGATGGGCGAGGCTCTGCCGAGCACATCCCGTTTCCGTGCCGCGCCAGATATTTTTTCCCATTCACGGCACTAACCTACTATTCTATTTATCCCGTCAACACCTACAAATGGCTGTAAAATGCAAAAATAGTATTGACTGGATATCAAAAATGTTTCACGGCACCGTGTTTCACGGCACATGCGCACTGTGTTGATGGGATACATTACATTAGACACACGTGACGCCGCGCGATGTTGTTGCTTGGTTAAAGTTCGCAACGTCTCTGTTTCAGGAATTGCGAAAAAATGACGTAAAACAAGATTATTGTTAATTTTATCGCCATATTTGGTTATTTACATTTTTGGAACTGTCAGACAATGCGGTGTAAATATAAGTAATACAACTATGGGCTGTTGCGTTAACGGGGGTGCCAATCCATTTGGTCTGTTTACAGTTTGCGAGGAGTCCTTCGGCCTCCTCGCAAACTGTAAACAGACCAAATGTATTATGCACCCGAGTAAACGCAACAGCGCATGGGTTTGTCGATAGCCGAGGGTGAACATACCTTCAGACGGGCAATATTTGTCATACCGCAGATCCTGTATTTGGCCGTATAAACATATCTCTTCTTTTGATCTTTGCGTTTTTTCAGGAAGAAAAATAATCGGAGATTCGATTTTCTACCGTCATTCTTAATATAAAGGCGTAAATGAACATTTTGTTTTTTTTATTAAACGAAAACAAACTAAATATGGAGTAAGAAATCCATCGAAAACGACTTTATGACAGTTTTTTTATATCGTGTAATTTAATTTATATTCCACTGCTCTATCGATCTGCTCTCCCTTTGGTTTGGCGCCTCTAGAACAATGCGACTGGTTCCCAAACATTCGCTGTCATTGCTACGCCGCTGTTTCGTGCGTGGAACCCATAGTTTGTGACCTAAATATAGCCGTGTCACGAAGGCAAGCGCGTTGAGATTTGAAAAGCAATTTTCGTTATTTTGGCTAATTTTTCGCTCATATTTTGATGAGCGAAGAATATTTATGGAAAAATAAACAATATAGACTGGTTTTGTGTGTACAATTTGTTACTTGTATTGATAAATTCGGCGTTTTATTGTGTTTAGTGAGGAATACAATTCGCAATCGGTAGACGCTTGCAAAATGTTCTTCATTGGACGCGAGGCGCCGGAGGGGAATCGCAATTCCTGTATGTCCGACGGCCTTGGCAGGTCATATAATATATATGACCAGGCAAGCTAGCCAATCGAAAGCCAAGAAACTTATCGCGGTATGACAATGATCGATATCAGGCTACATGAGTGTGATATGTGAGCAGGCGCTACGCTGGTCACAAATCCTACAAGCCCCATTTCTCCAGTCACAGCAACATTTACCGACACTGTGAATGTCGTGTTTACAGAGGTGCAACTGTCCCCGTGATGATGACGACATGTCAACGTGACATGCACAAATGTACACGTGGCAGGCGATATTGTTAACACTATTTAAGTGTGTTTGATTTACGATGTACACACCGGGATATATCCGGGATATATGACACTGTTATTTATAATCTAGTGTTGTTTACGATGATCGCCGTGGAATGCGTTCTATGGAAGCGTCCTGGTGCCAATGCTAAATTGTTTCATGTCCTAATTAGGAGTTAGTATCTCTTAATTAGGACTTACTATCTCATATTTAGGACTTAGTATCTCCTAATTAGGAGTTATTATCTCCTAATTATGACTTACTCTCTGTGCCAATGGTAAACATCTCCTAATTATGAGATACTAAGTCCTAATTAGGAGATACTATATAATTAGTATCTCCTAATTAGGAGATAAATATATTTTAGCATTGACACCAGGACGCTTTCATAGCCTACCGTTTACCGACTTGATATCACATTAGCCTGGTATTCTGTTTATCAGGGAAGGTGTGTTAGTGCTGTTCGATGTAACCCGGACATTCGTAATAAGTCGATTTGTTGTTGTTGTTGTTTATCGAATTTAAGGGTTTCCCGACACGGAGGCCGGGATACGACGTTATATATAATTATCAGTCGGTACGTATTCGGCCAATAGAAAGCTCGTCGTTACCTGATACAATCCTGTAAGCACCGACGACAGGTATTTATACATTCACTTGGTCGTCACCCGTGTTGTCACTTTGCGGGGGGGGGGGGGGGGTGGGCTTATAGTCTAGAGGAGGAGAATTGTGTTTCACTTTTTGCAAGTAATTTTCATAATTTTGAGAACAAAAATACCCCATGTTCATAAATGGACTGTCTGCAAAATCATTTTGTGACGTTTGGGTTGGGTTGCAAAATTAATATATAAAAATCCATTCCAGTTACTTATGGGCAAAAGGGTTAATCTGCCGAGGTATATCCGTAGATGTGCAAAACAAACATGTTTAGCCCTTCGCGCCGTCGATAACGCACCCCCACCCCTAAATGTATTCCTGCGTATGGGCCAGGGGCCGTTTCTCTAAACTGTGTACGACTAAAATGTTCGTAAGTGCAAATTTAGGATCGTCTGAAAATTTCAATTGATGGATTTACATTTATTGAACATAGGCTGCAAATGCAGCATATGCTCAATAAATGTAAATCCAATAATTGTTTATAAGAAAACGTTGTTAATTTGAAATTTACAGAATATCATAATTTTGCACTTACGAACATTTTAGTCGTACGAAGTTTAGTGAAACGCGCCCCAGTACCAGTAGCCGATTTCATCAAACTACAGTCTGTTGATAGATGAAGCGATGAACATGGTGGCATTTCCATGATTACGGTTTACTTGTATTACACGCATCGATGACGATCCCTGCACCACTTAAAATGGCCGCCTGGTACGTCCTTTGTGGTGCTGTGAATTGACAGCGGTAGGATGAAAGGGTATCCGTATCTTAGCGAGGAATCCATCATTAACTCTTTGCATGCTGGAAAATTTGTGGTCTATAAATAGTTCAAAAATAGCAGATGACAATTCATTATACAATTCTAATGAAATTTCAAGAGATATTTACAGAGAGAAATACAACATTATATACTCCCAATTCGTTTGGCGGATATTTTCGCCGCTAGCATGCAGAGTTAATGGTTCGTATAGGGTTCGTATCACAGCGGCGGTTAATCTTACTGGGATTCACACCTGGTGGCATGGGTGGTGGTCGGCTGAACGAGACGGCGTAAATTAACGGTAGGGGTAGTATCACTATTTGCCTGGTTTTGCCCTGTGGTACGTGTTTGGCTCTTTTATTACCTGCGAGTTGAATTGGGTTATTGCCCATTATAAAAGTAGTAAGATTATTACTGATCCTACTGATTTTGGGAGGGGCCAAGTGATTCTTGTGTGGCGAGGACCTGGCATCAGATCAGGATTATTCTGATTTCAGGGCTGAATATATAATCTTGTTATTGTAAATATTCAGTTCTGATGTTGGGACTTTCCCCCCATTTGTACATGCACTTGAAAATGTACTTGTACATGTAATATATGGGATTTAGTACTAAACCCATTGACCCGGCATTAAATGGCCTTAGCTGTTGATAGGCCGTTAAAGCACAAACAAACAAAAACAAAACTTACCTGGTGGCACGTGGCCCGGTGTAGTTAGGACGCGACTAGTGCCGAAATTTGTGAACATTTCGTACATCTCAATACTGATAGTTGTCGTATGTTAAGGTATACATGTACGGTGCGTTTAATGTATTTAGGTTTAACCACGCTAAATCATCAGATATTCATACGTGGTGTAGTCAAAAGTAGTACGTGACCAAAATAAGCCAGATTTGTTATGCCATAGACACTCTTTGCTTGCAGAAACCAGTCAATTGATGCACTAATCTACTTCACAGGCATGTTATTGTATCATTTACATCAGTTTCAAACATATGCGTTGGGATTATTTGGTACTTCGGAGCATGTTTGTCATGTGAGGCGGTTTTTATTCCAGCCGCTGACTTTTTGTGCCACCACCAGGGTGGTCGTAGGAGATTGAATGTATCTGTCCTAACAATAATTACACCTATATTTTAATTACTGAATATCCAGAGCAGAATTGGTACAGGTTATGGGAAAATAGGTCCCACAACATCCATACGAAAAATGAAAGTAGCAGAAAATAGCGAAATGTGTAGTCATGTTAGGGTTTGGACAAACTTGGAAAAGTTGCGGGAATACTGGACGAAGGCCGGAAGGCCTCGTCCAGTATTCCCGCGACTTTTCCAAGTTTACATGGGTTAGGGTTAGGGTAAGGGGTAACCGAATCCTAACCCTTACATCTTTGATATCTTCTTTCAGTTTTTTTTAACTTTAAACTTTTTATAGTAAACATATTGAGCTTCTTTAAACTATAATGCGCATTTCGACAAGTGCTGTGAAATAGAGCGTGCTTAATGTTGCATATATTTCCTATACAAAATGAGCATAATCCAATAAAATACACGAGGCAACAAGGAAGAGGGCGTTCTTTCCAAAAAAACTAAATGCAAGTTTATCTCTGCAACAACGCAAGTGTAATTTTATTTTTTAAATATAAATATAAGATATTTTCAAAGGTACCTCTTCAACTTAACAAGTATCGATCATACAATTTACAAGTGGTTCATGTAATCGTTAGCTGCGTCTACTTCCGTGTTTGAAATGCTCGTTTCGTGGCGGTCGTGTTGACTATCTCCAATGACACAAGATTATGAGTGGCGATTCATGTCATAAGTGCCGTTTCTAACGCGTTAGAGAAGTAACGCGTTACTTGTGAGAAGTAACGCGTTACTGATGTGTGTACTATATAGTGAAATACATATTTGTAGCGCGTTACTGCTCAACAGTGAGTAACGCGTTAGAAATTGGCTGTACGCGTTACAAATCCTCTATATTGGCGGATCGTGGCATAAGTACAGCTTCTAACGTGTTAGAGTTCTAACGCACGTGTTAGAGTTATAACGCGTTCCTCTTGGTAAGTAACGCGTTACTTCTTAGAAGTAACGCGTTACAAATGTATGATGTATATAATAAAATATCAATATCTAACGCGTTAGTGAAGCAGGAGTAACGCGTTACTTATTTTTGGTAACGCGTTACTGCTTGACCAATCAGAGCTCATGGTCCAATACCCGCCATTTCTCCAGAAGACCGGAGATGTGTAAAGTACGGACTGGACGCAAGCTTACGAACCGTACATAGAGTGATGTCAACAGCGGCCCACTGACAGTGTTAGATAAATTGCCTAATTTGTATAATATTGAAAATGTGCACCTCCAATTCTATGTCGAAAACAAATAGTTTTTGAGAACTTTCGCCTTTTTAACTTTAAGCCATATTTGCCCTGTATATCGGAGTTCCAGTTCGTGGTTTATACCTACCCCAAAGGATCGCGAAAACAACAACCATAGTGTTCTGCTGTTCTGCACCGTTTTCCGATCAACCATTATCTTATGGTGCTATCACGGTACGAGCAACTGCTCAGAAGATCCCTGAGGCGTATAGTGGAAGTAGACACCGGCCCCGTTCGGTTCGTAAGCTTGCGTCCAGTCCGTACTTTACACATTCCCGGTCTTCTGGAGAAACGGAGGGTATTGTAACATGAGCTCTGATTGGTCAAGCAGTAACGCGTTCCCAAAAATAAGTAAGCGTTACTACTGCTTCACTAACGCGTTAGATATTGATATTTTATTATATGCATCATACATTTGTAACGCGTTACTTCTGAGAAGTAACACCTTACTTACCAAGAGTAACGTGTTAGAACTCTAACACGTTAGAAGCTGTACTTATGACACGATCCGCCAATATAGAGGATTTGTAACGCGTTACAGCCAATTTCTAACGCGTTACTCAATGTTAGTCTTGTAACGCGTTACTGTTGAGCAGTAACGTGTTACAAATATGTGTTTCACTATATAGTACAAACATTAGTAACGCGTTACTTCTCACAAGTAACGCGTTACTTCTCTAACGCGTTAGAAACGGCACTTATGACATGAATCGCCACTCATACAAGATAACACCCCTTCCGTGTCTCATCAAAGTAGACCATTGACCCAAGACACTCACCAAAGGGGACCAGTGACACAATATAACATCCCACTGAGGGTCTCGCCAACGGGGACCAGTGGTACAATATAACACCCCTCCGTGTCTCACCAAACGGGAGAGTGACACAATATAACACCCCCTCCGTGTCTCACCAAAGGGGACCAGTGACACAAGAATCCACATTCCGTGTCTCGCCAAGTTAGTAGTATTAGTATGCTTACGTGTAACGGCCGCGCAGTAATCCGGAGCACGGCCGCCGTATGAGTTGATTGCAGCTTGCAATCTGCCGCCTAGAACACCGTTGTTATGGGCGGTCGTTCCATGGTTATTCTGGCCCGGAGATCTATGCCGCCCTTCTTCTGTCCAGATTTACGCATCACAGACGTCAATTCCGCCGATGCGTCGGGGTGGTGTTTCCTGGTGTAGTTAATTTGTCGTCGGACTCCTCTTAAATTCGTGTTGGTGATGAGGTGCTCGTAGACGCTCTCTCCCTGTAGATTTCAGTCACGGAAGGTGCAGGTCAGATATCCCTTGTGGAAATATCCGTTGACATCCGTGGCGGTAGTTGTATATACGACGGCACGTACGGGTGCCGCCGGCGCGTTTCCGACGATGAAGTGCTGTTTCCTGGCAGGAGAAGGTGGCAGCTCAATTTTCGCGATCTCTGGTCCGTTGTATTCATGGCTGTATTCTAGTCTGTCGTTCGATGCGAGTGTTGTTGTAGTGGCTGGTGTTAGTCGCGGCGGCTGTGGGACGACGGGTGACGTATCGTGCCACTCGTCGTCGCTGTCCGAGTCCGGTTGCATTTCCCCGGACGAGTTTAGCTCGTCCGGGCTTATGCTGGCGCTCCCCGAGGGGCTCGCCTCCGGACTCTGTTGTTCCTCCTGTCGTGGAGGAGTAGTGGTCGGCGTGGTTGTCGTGGTCGGCGTCGGTGGCATCATGGGTGCTGGCTCGACGGTGGTGTGTGGTGTCGTCGAGGGGGCCTGAGAAGGGCCGTTTCCGGATGAGCGTGACTCCCCTAGGGGAGCCTTCTCAATACCAGTCACCTTCCTCGAACGACGAGATCTCTTGGGTTTCTTCACCACAGCAGTGATGGTAGGTTGCTGTGGTTTAAAACTCCTATTAACCTCTAGGGTAAATGTTGTATGTCCGTGATGTATACGATACAACGGCTTTGCATTTACCCCCTCCGGCATCAGTGGCTTCAAAATGGCGAACACGGCGTCAAGAGTGCTAAATAGCGACATCCTAACAGCTCGGTGTCCAAACAAGAAGTGAATGAATGAATGGTGTCTCGCCAAAGGGGACAAGTAACACAATATAACACCCCGCGCCATGGCTCATCAAATGGGACAGGTGACACAATATAACACCCCCTCCGTGTCTCACTAAAGCGGGACAAGTGACACGAAATAACGCCCCCTCCGTGTCTCACCAAAGGGGACAAGTGACACGAAATAACACCCCCTCCGTGTCTCACTAAAGGGGAACAGTGACACAAGATAGCATCGGGCCAGGATAAGACCCTTATGGCTGGAAGTTGAAAAGTAATTTCAGTGTTAGATGCACTGTGCTTCTCCGTACATGTACATTCCCGTATGCATGCGACACTGCTGTTGAATGGACGTAAAACCCCAATCAGTCAATCAATCAATTAATCAAGCCATTAATTTACAGTGCAGCCTCTCTAAACTGATTATCTAGAAAACTTCAGCGTTTTTAATTGCAATGTCTCTTCTTGATTAAAAAGAGTTAAAACCTGGGGCCTCGTATGTACTTCTGTATAGCAATGGAACCTCTCTGGACCAGACACCATGAATACATCAGTCCCAGACACCATTAATACATCAGTCCCAGACACCATGAATACATCAGCTCCAGGCACCATGAATACATCAGCCCCAGACACCATGAATACATCAGCCCCAGACACCAGACACCATGAAGACATCAGTCCCAGACACCATGAAGACATCAGCCTCAGACACCATGAATACATCAGCCCCAGACACCAGACACCATGAAGACATCAGTCCCAGACACCATGAATACATCAGTCCCAGACACCAGACACCACACACCATGAAGACATCAGTCCCAGACACCATGAAGACATCAGCCTTAGATACCATGAATAAATCAGCCCCAGACAGCAGACACCATGAAGACATCAGTCCCAGACACCATGAAGACATCAGCCCGAATACATCAGCCCCAGACACCATGAAGATATCAGCTCCAGACACCGTACATACATCAGCCCCAGACACCAGACACCATGAATACATCAGCCCCAGACACCATGAAGACATCAGCCCCAGACACCATGAAGAAATCATCCCCCGACACCAGACACCATGAATACATCAGCCCAGACACCAGACACCATGAAGACATCAGCCCCAGACACCATGAAGACATCAGCCCCAGATACCATGAATACATCAGCCCAGACACCAGACACCATGAAGACATCAGTCCCAGACACCATGAATACATCAGCCCAGACACCAGACACCATGAAGACATCAGTCCCAGACACCATGAAGACATCGGCCCCAGTTACCAGACACCATGAAGACATCGGCCCCAGATACCAGACACCATGAAGACATCAGCCCCAGACACCATGAAGATATCAGACATCAGCCCCGGTGCTTCATCTTTATGTAGACCTTCACTATTTTATAAAAAATGATTCAAAGGTACAAAATCACATTGTTTCATAAATGGAGTAGTTCACAGCGAGTAACTGGCGAATAACGTAGTACCAGTTTCTCTTCTGTATGTGTATCTCACAGAACGTATTTCACTATGGGGAGAACATGCGTATGTCGCGGTACGTAACTCGAAAAATATGTGCTCTGGCCCGGGGTTCGAACCCGGGACCTGTGGTTTACCGTACCATCACTCTAGCCGACTGAGCTAGCCTGGCACGAATACACATCTTTTCCCCAGAGTGAGTTACGTACCGTGACCTGTACCTTACTGAGGTGCACGTTACTGAATACACAACTCTCAACCAAAGTAGAGTACGTGAGAAAGACACGATAGCTGGATATCGTAACGCAAAATAAATGTAGGTCACTCCCGATGGCCAACATACCAGTTTATCGTTCACTAATCGTACAGCGGGACTTCTATAGACATCACTCCCGATGGCCGACATACCAGTTTGTCGTCCACTATTCGTACAGCGGGACTTCTATAGACGTCACTCCCGATCCCGATGACCGACATACCAGTGTGTCGTTCACTAATCGTACAACGGAACTTCCCAGTGTGTCGTTCTCTAATCGTACAGCGGGACATATTGACGTCACTCCCGATGACCGAAATACCAGTTTGTCGTTCTCTAATAGTACAGCGGGACTTCTATAAACGTCACTCCCGATGACCTACATACCAGTTTGTCGTTCTCTAATAGTACAGCGGGACTTCTATAGACGTCACTCCCGATGACCTACATACCAGTTTTTCGTTCTCTAATAGTACAGCGGGACTTCTATAGGACGTCACTCCCGATGGCCGACATACCATTTGTTTGTCTCTAATGTACCGGGACTTCTATAGACGTCACTAGTACGACTACGGTGTCGTTCTCAATAGTACAGCGGGACTTCTATAGACGTCACTCCCGATGACCGACATACCGGTTTGTCGTTCTCTAATAGTACAGCGGGACTTCTATAGACGTCACTCCCGATGACCGACATACCAGTTTGTCGTTCTCTAATAGTACAGCGGGACTTCTATGCGTCATTGACCGACATACCGGTTTGCGTTCTATAGTACGTCGGGACTCTATGACTACTCCCGATGACCGACATCCGGTTTGTCGTTCTCTAATAGTACAGCGGGACTTCTATAGACGTCACTCCCGACCGACTACCGGTTTTCGTTCTCTATAGACCTCGACATACCAGATGTCATTGTTCGTCTCTAATAGTACAGCGGGACTTCTATAGACGTCACTCCCGATGACCGACATACCAGTTTGTCGTTCTCTAATAGTACAGCGGGACTTCTATAGACGTCACTCCCGATGACCGACATACCGGTTTGTCGTTCTCTAATAGTACAGCGGCAGTTCTATAGACGTCACTCCCGATGACCGACATACGAGTGTGTCGTTCTCTAATCTTACAGCGGGACTTATATAGATGTCACTCCCGATGACCGACATACCAGTTTGTCGTCCACTAATCGTACAGCGGGACTTCTATAGATGTCACTCCCGATGGCCGACATACCTGAGCGTTATCAAGCTACGGGAGTGTGTCACAAACTCCCATAAGCCACATTTCTCCAGTCAGAGCCACAAATACACAGATCGAAGTAGCTGTCCAGTGTCTGTACTCAGTAGCCTATTTCACGAGCATTGCAAAGTATACTTATCTAGCAATGTATACTTTGAGGGAGAACATTTCAATTTAATGATAAATTTATTAATTTTTATTATACTGAATTTATTACATTATCACAGCCATTTTGGCTGTGATAATGTAATACATTCAGTATAATAATTCTGCATACTTGTAATCATCAAATGCATGCAGTCGTTAGTTATATATGAAATAATTCATTTCGCGAAAAATAAAAGATTTCTACCTCAAAATATACTTTGCTAGATAAGTATACTTTGCAATGTTCGTGAAATAGGCTACTGGCAACGAGGGATTATACAAACAACTTTGCTTTCTCCTCCAGTACTAATGTGTATACTATTGTATGGCATGTGTTTATTCTAACGTAATAAAACACTGTTTAAACGAATGCCTATATTCTATACAACAATTAATTACACATCAAACTCGCGTAATTAATGAAATAGAACTAAACTACGTGTATATTTGAACAGATCTTAAAGGTATATGCCCACTCAGTAGGCACACAATGTTCTTTATTGGAATTAAATAAATGTATAATTATGTCACTATTCCACCAGTTCTAAAACTTACTAGTGCCCGATATACAGATATAATAATTTAGTAATATTTATTTTACTGATAGCGACGCGCGGTGGTATCAGGCTATTTTCATATGCAAATGAAGCATAATATTTTTTAGTTATGTATATTAATTAAATGCGTAACCTGAACAAATAATATGTTCGACAGATTATAAAGTATGATTATTGCATATCAAAAAATAAATACGGAGAATAAATAGTGATTTCCGTCAACATCTTAAGGAAACACGATTATCGCCCCTGATCTCAGTCTGGACATCTACTTCTGATATGAAATGTATAATAATACCAGTCCATACGTGGGGTAATGGTGAATAATTCCAGCACAAAAATATTTACACAATTCCCTAACATTTGATTGGCCCGTAGCAAGTCTCTGTCCAAAATTTATATCGCAGTAAACTCCAACGCCGAACTACTTTCTACAGGTGGGCTGTCCGTGCTGTCAATGTAAACAAATGGCTGCCGTCTGTCAAAATAAACACATTTTCTTGATGAATTTATGTCAAATGCTGGAATTATAAGGAATGAATGGCCTTTTTGTGGAATTTATCGGGGATATAAACTTGGAAAAGTCGCGGGAATACTGGACGAGGCCTTCCGGCCTTCGTCCAGTAATCCCGCGACTTTTCCAAGTTTATACCCCGATAAATTCCTCATAATATGGCCATTCATTCTTATAATGAATGCTTATTTTGCCAGAACATGTCTCGTCTAGAAGCCTAATCTATCAATGTTGGGGGCGGGGGGTCGGTGATCAGAAGTAAACGTTTTTATCGCGCCCGCTTGTGGACAGTGCGATATAGTCGGCACATTGGCGTATGTGTATACGTACGTACGTGCATCCAGTTTAAAGTATTTGGTTAAAGTCTTTTTCATTATGCATGTACTACCAAAGCCCCGGCGGGCGCGACATGCGGGCCCGCGGTCATCTAAGTTAAATGTATTATGCTAAAACAGAAAGTGTTTTCCGGCCCGACCCATTGTGTTTCCTGTAGCCGATTTCATCAAAATTGCAAAGTATACTTTTCTAGCAAAGTACACTTTGAGGGAGAAATTTTCAATATTAAGGATAAATTTATTAATTTTTATTATACTGAATTTAGTATAATAATTCTGCATAGTTTTAATAATCAAATGTTTGCAGTCGTTAGTTCTGTATGAAATAATGCATTTCCGGAAAAATAAATGATTACTCCCTCAAAGTATTCTTTGCTAGAAAAGTATACTTTGCAATGTTGGTGAAATAGGCTACTGGACTGTTGCTCACACGAGAAAATATGTTTGCACCTTGACAAAGGTTGGTCCTAGATACTGACCCACTATATACGTGATGGCTGTCATTGGAGAAATGGAGCTTATGGGTTCTGCGACCAGTGTATATTCAGATCAGCCTGCGCAGTATGATCAGGATATGTTCTAATAAGCAATTATATACACATACATATATATACATATCGGGCTACATGAGTGTCATATTTGATCAGGAGCTACACTGGGCACAAATCTCATAAGCCCCGTTTCTTTAGTCACAGCCACATATACGTGTATACAGTATCATTGATATGTGTAACAAAATACCCGAGTTTGACATACTAACCTGCAGGCTCCGACCGGTGTGACATGCATAGCGCATACCTATTTATAGCCAGCGAAAGCGGTCGCTTTACACGTCGCTCATGTCACTTGTCGAATTAAAGCGACCGTACACGAGTTCTGGAAAATGTATGTATGCTATATGCCGTGAGCGTAAGTGTGTGCAACGGAATTAATTTGCCATAATTATACATGTAATAACCGTGAGTCTGAAATTAATTTGCCATAATTATACATGTAATAACCGTGAGTCTGAAATTAATTTGCCATAATTATACATGTAATAACCGTGAGTCTTAAAGACTCACGGTTATTACATATATAATTATCGCAACTTAATTTCGTTGCACACTTACGCTATAGAATAGCAACCGTCACTATCCCGCCAATTGCGCGTCGATACATATACTAAGCCACGTGACGTCGCGCTGATTGGTTAAAGTTTATTGACATTGACCAGCGAGGTTGCTGTTCCATGTATTGCGACAACATAACGCAAAACAAGATGATTCTTAATTTTAACGCCATATTTGGTTATTTACTTTTTTTTAAATCATAAAAAATGCGATGTAAATAGCAATATACTATGTGCTGTTTTGGTTTACTATGGTCTGTTTAAAATGCGTCGAGTCATTCGCCTTAATGTACCTTAGTAACTGAATAGTCCATGACTTTATTCCTTAAATGAGCACACCCAGAGACAGAAACGATCATGTAAACTCAAATGTAACCATGTAATATCATGTAAACTCAACTGTAACCCTGTAAGGCCATGTAATGTAACCATATTAGGTAAAGTAACCTCAAATGTAACCATATAAGGTCAACTAAACTCAAATGTAACCATGTAAGGTCAACTAAACTCAACCGTAACCATGTAAGGCCATGCTATGTAACCATGTAAGGCCTTGTCAGCTCAACTGTAGCCATGTAATGTCATGTAATGTAACCATGTAAGGTCATGCAAACCCAAATGTAACCAGTTAAGACCATGTAAACCCAAATGTAACCATGTAATACCATATAATTCCAGCACACAAATATTTACACAATTCCCTAACATTTGATTGGCCCGTAGCAAGTCTCTGTCCAAACTTTATATCCCAGTAAACTTCCACGCCGAACTACTTTCAGTAACATTCTTAAGAAAACGGAAAATAAACACATTTTCTTGATGAATTTATTTCAAATGCTGGGATATAAGGAATAAATGGCCTTTTTGTGGAATTTATCGGGGATATAAACTTGGAAAAGTCGCGGGAATACTGGACGAGGCTTTAAAAAATTACAATTTTCGAAGATAAAAAAATATCTTCTCACGCCGAACTACTTTCCGTAACCATGAGGCGCAGTTAAAATAATTCTTAAGAAAACGGAAAATAAACACATTTTCTTGATGAATTTATTTCAAATGCTGGAATTATAAGGAATGAATGGCCGGGCCTTTTTGTGGAATTTATCGGGGATATAAACTTGGAAAAGTCGGGGGAATACTGGACGAGGCCTTCCGGCCTTCGTCCAGTATTCCTGCGACTTTTCCAAGTTTATACCCCGATAAATTCCACAAAAAGGCCATTCATTCCTATAATAACCAATAGGATAAAAATAAACAATTGGCGATAAAAAAATACAATTTTCGAAAAAAAAATATTTATTTTTTTTCGAAAATTGTAATTTTCTATCGCCAATTGTTTATTTTTATCGCCAATTGCGGAAGTGACTTTTCCAAGTTTATACCCCGATAAATTCCACTAAAATGCCATTCATTCCTATAGTAAACTCAACCGTAACTATATAAAGTCAACTGCAACCATGTTAGATCATGTAAACTCAAATGTAACCATGTAAGGCCATGTAAACTCAACCGTAACCATGTAAACTGAACTGTAGCCATGCAAGACCATGTAAACTCAACTGTAACCAGACTGTAGCTTTAACCGAGCTTGTTGAATTATGTATTATGAAATCCACTATCACGTACATGACACATACCTAGATAATGTGATGAAACTGTCCGCCGTACAGACGGACGGATATCTACCGCGACTACATGTACAGGTGTGTACTATATGTGCTGAAATTACTTATAGCATCGTGTTACCGCTATACGATATGGTATGCGAACAGCGCTTGTATACTATTTGTAATATAATAATAATAATAATAATAATATATATTATTATTATTATTAGGGCCCCGCCAAGAATCGGCGGTACCCTATAGGTTTCGCCCTGTTTGTCCGTCTGTCTGTCCGTCCGTTTATTATTTTTAATTAGTTTCTCAAATCACCTGTAATTTCTGTTTTCTTCAGCTAATATCTTCATATTTCACGTGGGTGGTGGTCGGGCGAATTAGACGGCGTAAATGAACGGTAGGGATTCCTCCTTATAGGAATCACGATTTGCCTGGTTTGGCCCTCAGGTACGTTTTTATCTTTGGCTCTTTAGTTACCTGGGAGTTTAATTGGGTTATTGCCCATTATAAAAATTGTAAGATTATTACTGATCTACTGCTTTTGGGAGGGGCCAAGTGATTCTGGTGTGGCGAGGACCTGGCATCAGATCAGGATTATTCTGATTTCAGGGCTGACTATATAGTTTTGATATTGTAAATATTCAGTTCTGATTTTGGGAATTTCCCCCCATTTGTACATGTACTTGAACATGTACATGTACGTGTACAGGCAATATATGGGATTTAGTACTAAACCCATTGACCCGGCCTTAAATGACCTTAGCTGTGATAGGCCGTTAAACCCCAACAAACAAACAATCAAACTTCATATTTCACACATGCATTACAAAGTAACTATACATCATTCCACCCTCGCTACTGATCGTACGTCTGTTCGTTTGTCTGTTTATGTATTTGAAAGTTTTTGTAAGAGTTTCTCAAATCACCTATAATTTCTGTTTCCCTTCAGCTAATATCTTCATATTTCACACATGCATTACTAAGTAACTATACATCCTTCCACATTAATACAATTATGTCCGTCTGTCCGTCTGTTTATTTTGTTTAACGTTTTTGTAAGAGTTTCGCAAATAGGGGCCCTAGTTAAGCGCGTCGACAGATCACATTGTCTAGTTTTTGTCGCGCCCGCTTGCGGATAGCGCGATATAGTCGGCACATCGGCGTACGTCCGTACGTCCGTGCGTCCGGGTTACAGTTTTTGGTTATTTTTTTGGTTAAAGTTTGTTGGTATACTATCAACGCCTCGGTGGGCGCGACATGCGGACCGCAATCATCTCGTTTTACAGAAATGTTAATTAGCATACATGTATGTAGTTGTGCATTATGAAGTTTGTATCGCGCAATCACCAAATGTATTTCACCGAGAGTATTGAAACTTTATTGAAATGTTAAATAGTATGTAAAGTTGTGAACCTTTGGTATCCTTGTCGAGCCCTGTAGCATATTTCACCAACATTGCAAAGTATACTTTCCTAGCAAAGTATACTTTGAGGGAGTAATTTTCAATTTAAGGATAAATTTATTATTTTTTATTATACTGAATTTATTACATTATCACAGCCATTTTGGCTGTGATAATGTAATAAATTCAGTATACTAATTCTGCATACTTTTAATCATCAACTATATGCAGTCGTTAGTTATATATGAAATAATGCATTTCAGGACAAATAAATGATTACTCGCTCAAAGTATACTTTGCTAGAAAAGTATACTTTGCAATGTTGGTGAAATCGGTTACTGATGACCTCGACCTTCATATGTGAGTCACTCGTTGGAGATCGCATTGTTTTTAATTATTGTAATCATTTTGTCAACTAAGATGGCTGCTGAAAGAAAAAAATATCATAACAACCGGGGTACATATAGTCACCACCCTGTCCGTCCGTCCGTCCGTCCGTCTAGCGGTCTGTCGGAGATTTGTGTTCAAGTTATCAAGTACGTACCGTCTCTGTAACCGTAATTCACTTCCATACGCTCATTTCTCACCATCCATGCTTTCAGTATCTGGTCCACTCATGCGACCCTGGTGTCAAGGTCAAATGTCAATTGACTGTGAAATTTGAGTTTATCTTTTTGAGGGGTTTATTCATCAGTGTTACTGATTCATGTTTACCCAGGGCCCAGGCATATATTTTGCTCCGAACTTCAGGTTAGCGGGTTAGGTCCATTTGTACGGAGCCCCGAAGGGGATGTAGAATTTTTTTTTTTTATTAATTCGTTCCCACGAAATAACTATTCATTTCTCACGAAATAACAATTATTTCCCTCAATTTAGCAATTCGTTCCCACGAATTAGCAATTCGTTCCCACGAATTAACAATTCGCTCCCTCAATTTAACAATTCGTTCCCACGAAATAGCAATTCGTTCCCATGGGAACGAATTGTTAATTCGTAGGAACGAATTGCTATATCGTGGGAACGAATTGTTAAATTAAGTGTACGAATTGTCATTTCGTGGGAACGAATGGTTAATTCGAGCGAACGAATTGTTAAATTGAGGGAACGAATTGTTATTTCGTGGGAACGAATTAATAAAAAAAAAGTCCACGTCCCCTGCGGGGCTCAGTACATTTGTGCCTTCAGTTCAGGTAAATATACCCCCAGACACAAACACGTACCATCTACATGTATGGTCAGATTTGGGGTTAAAACTTGTGTTTACCGTCTTTTATCAATACCGCATTTTTAAGTGAGTTTTAATAATTTAGTTATACATGTATTCTGTTGACGGTCCTGTTTATCTTGTGTACTCCGTTCTAATACCGCATTATGTAATAGTTTTTCACACAGGGGTTACTGAATATTTATATGTTATTTAATTTGTATGTGGATCACGAGTTCCGCAGCGTGCGATATTGCGCTCCTTTTAATATCGTTGCGCGACGGAACGAGTGACATATACAGGCGCGGATCCAGGATTTCGGGTTAGTGGGGGCGTAACTATTTTGCAATACTTGACTATATTATCGAACGAGCTTAGCTTAGCTCGTTCGATAATAAAGTCAAGTATTGCAAAATAGTCGACCGAGCGGAGCGGAGCGGAAACATGCATGGAATACATGGCACTTGGCATGAAACGTGCCTTGTAACTTCTAAAAAGTCTTTACCTCGGCGAATTTCAGGGGGGCGCGCGCCGGGTCCGCCCCCCCCCCCCACCCCCCCCCCCCCCCCCCGCCCCCCCCCGCCCCCCCCCCTGAATTCCGCCCCCCCCCCCCCCCCCCCTGAATCCGCCCATGATATATCCACATACAAATCAAATAACCTTTTTATAATAAACGTACATCATTCGCAAATTATATGCGCTTCAAAAATATACAAACATAAATAAAACAAACAATTAGCGGTAATTTGGAAGGTATTATTTTGCGAGGTGAAGCGTAGTTCCGGCACTGACCAATATGGACTCACGAGACGCCAGTATCGAAACATATTGACGTCTTGCGTTTCATTGCGTTTCAATGGGAAACGAAAGTACGTATATAATATGATTTCGTACAACCTATGTTCACGTAGCTGCCCGTTTTCCGCGTTATACAAGTAGGCGATTTGTTGCATTATATCGCTACACCACAGTAAATTGTATCATTTGCTGAATAGTGTTTGCATTTCACGCCCTAAAATGTTGCAATAGTCTGCAGGGCGCTGGTGTTCATACTTCGTATATTTGTATTGAGATAAAATTCGACAATATGAGACACAAATATTATCATAAACTCACCTAATAAAGTGTGCATTAGCAAAATGCTTAGATCACTCTCCACGAAGTAGAAAGTAATCAAAGAACGCTTCAAACGTAAATTTGGAATACTACTCCGCCATAACGCTTATGTAAATTAATGCAATGTAATGTAATGTAATCTAGAATTATATACCAATTTTCCCGGTGCTATAGCAGTGCATTAAATCATAATACACCAATGTAATACATATGCAAGTGAAAATGCTGTAGAAAACATGTCATGTGATTAGTACATCTTCAATGTTGACTGTGTGCGTATGCAATAAATAGAGAATATTAGTATAGTGTCATGAACGTGAATAAATATATGTCGAGGCTGAGAAATCAGGATGGGCGAGGCTTGCCGAGCACATCCTGATTTCGAGCCGAGTCAGATATTTATTCACGTTCATGACACTATAATAATATTCTATTTATCCCGTTAACCACATCAAAGTTGTTCAAATGTCTCATAAGTTTGTCTTCTGAAGCGACAAGATTATCGTGTTACGTCATTCACATAATGACGTAACGTCATACATAATGACGTATCTACTAGACGTGAACGAGAAAAAATACACGTACCTGCTTTTCACGTCTAGTAGCGACATAGTTGACGGGATAAACTTGTATAATCAGTTGTGTTTGTTTAATTTAAATGTACATGCCCACTCAATAGGCACAAAATGTTCTTTATAGGAATGAAATAAGTGTATAATTGTGTCACTATTCCACAATTTCTAAAAATTAAGAGTGACTGCTGTACAGATATATTCATTTAGTAATATTTATTTTACTGACGTGACGCGCGGTGGTATCAGGCTGTTTTCATAGGCAAATGAGGCATGGTATTTTTTTTATTATTTATACTAATTAAATGCGACACCTGAACAAATACTATTTTCGACAGATTATGAAGTACATGTATGTTCATTGCACATCAACAAATTAAATACAGAGGATAAATAGTAATAATTCCAGCACACAAATATTTACACAATTCCCTAACATTTGATTGGCCAGTAGCAAGTCTCTGTCCAAAATGTATATCCCAGTAAACTCTCACGCCGAACTACTTTCCGTAACCGTGAGGCGCAGTTAAAATAATTATTAAGAAAACGGAAAATAAACACATTTTCTTGATGAATTTATTTCAAATGCAGGAATTATAAGGAATGAATGGCCTTTTTGTGGAGTTTATCGGGGATATAAATTCCACAAAAAGGCCATTCATTCCTATAATGTCCGTTAACATGTTAATGAGACACAGTTATCGCCCCTGATATCAGTGTGTAAAGTTGCATCTGATATAAAATGTATAATAGTGCCAATCAATACGTGTGGTAGTGGTGAATGAATGTTTATTTTGCCAGGAAATGTCTCAGATGATATCTCTGATATAATGAACATTTTGTGCCTACTGAGTGGGCATGTACCTTTTATAAGATTAACTCTGCATCGCCTCATTTCTTATGAAATCGATAATCTCGTTTAATAAATATAATACTAGTATTAAATTATCGCTCGTGTAATATATTGTATCCATTGTATTTCAGTTGCTACGTATTCGCGTCTAGGGTTGTATCAGGATGGGGGATCACGTGGTTTCCGAACGGCATGACGTCATGTTTTTAGATGTGTTAAAGTAGATTTCCTTTGATATCTTGCTAATGGAATAACATAATTTTATGAAATATACAGCAGCAAATGCGGTATACGTTGATTGTATAGGCGGCTTTAATCTCATAATTATGTCGTTTTGACGATGAATCGGTTACCGTAAGTGTAAATAAAAACTAGAGCACGTGAATGTAAGAAATAAACGGTACTCGATTCTTTGTGAAATTTATTAAGTTATTGTAAAGAACTTTCAGAGCACCCATAAAAGACATATGCCATCGTATTTGGTGCGCTACATATCATACAAATCCGTCCGTTTGTTAGGAAGATTTTAATGAAAATGAAAATCTACTGTAAAAATGACGTCACAGATTACGTCACGTTGGAAAATCGGGTTCGGAAACCACGTGGTCGTACGCCTTGATGTATGCGTGTATTATGTTTGCATATGTAACTCCGCAGATCTGATAAAATACCGAATTATTACAAAACTATCTTGCAGCGCTAGACATCTGTATACCATTTCACCAAACTCTCAAAGTATACTTATCTAGCAAAGTGTACTTTGAGGGAGTAATCATTTATTTTTTCCAAATGCATTATTTCATATAAAACTAACAACTGGATATATATGATGATTAAAAGTATCCAGAATTATTATACTGAATGTATTACATTATCACAGCCATAATGGCTGTGATAATGTAATAAATTCAGTACAATAACAATTAATTAATGTATCCTTAAATTGAAAATGTCTCCCTCAAAGTGTACTTAGCAAGATAAGTATAATTTGCAATGGTGGTGAAATAGGCTACATGCATCTGTGTATAGTCGATTATATCAGCACAATGAGTATATAGAGGATCTTTATGAGTGATGATTCGATATGATATATATTAAACGACTTAAAACTTTACTGATTTCATAAGAAACGAGGCTATCAGTCAACGAGTTTAATAAATCTCACATGCATTACATCATCACAAATGGATTTTATTAACAAGCTTTCTATAGCTGGCTCATTTGCATATTATTACGCTACTCTATTGTGATTTATATATATATACATTATATTGTTCGCTAGCCCGAAGCAGCCAGTAGAATAACGTTATAACAATTATGTTGTCCAGTGTAGAGAATATCACTAGCGAATGGACGGACAGTTTAGCCCGCTCTAAACGGGTCTCAGTCGGCTCTAAACGGGTCTCAGTCGGCTGATTATATTGTTGTCAGTCGCTATGTGGTACCTGTTTAGTATCGCATGGCCAGGCTATGGTGATGTTTAATGTATGTGTCAGGTCGCTATGTGGTACCTGTATTATATCACATGGCAGAGCCTATGGTATAATTGTATTGTTGTCATCGCTATGTGGTACTGTTTATATCACGATGGCCAGGCCTATGGTATTAATTGTATGTTGTCAGTAAGTCCAGCTATGTAGTACCTGTATATTATCACATGGTGCCTGTATATTATCGCATGGCCAGGCTATGGTATAATTGTTAGTGTTGTCCAGTCGCTATGTAGTAGTACCTATTATTCCATGGCCAGGCTATGGTATATTATCACATGGCCAGGCTATGGTATAATTGTATTGTTGTCGTTCGCTAATGGAGAAGCTGTTTATTAACACAAGGCCAGGCTATGGTATAATTGTATTGTTGTTCCAGTCGCTATGAGTAACCTGTATATTAACACATGGCCAGGGCTTAATGGTATAATTGTATTGTTTGTTCCCAGTCTCTTATTTGTTAGGTACCTTGGTAAATATTATCGCATTGGTGGGCCCAGGCTATGGGTTATAATTTGTATTGTTTTGTTTCCAGGTCCGCTATTTTGGATGGTTAACCTGTTTATTATCACCATGGGGCCAGGCTATTGGTATAAATTGTATTGTTGTCAGTTCCGGGCCAATGTGGTAACATTGTTTATTACACCTTGGGCCAGAGCCTAGGTAAAAATTGGTATTGTTTGTCCAGGACGCTATGGTTAGTAACCGTTTAATATTTATCGGCATGGCCAAGCTTAGGTTATAATTGTTTATAGTTGACAGTACGCTTTATGGTAGTGCATGTAATTATTATCGGCATGGCCAGGCTTATGGTCATTAATTGTGTATTGTTTGTTCAGTTCCTATGTGGACCTGTTGTAGTTATCGCATTTGGCCTTGGCCTATGTATAATTTGTATAGTTTTGTCCTGTCCGCTATGTAGTACCTGGTATATTAATCCACATGGCCAGGCTATGGTATAATTGTATTGGTTGGGTCAGTCGCTATTGTGGTTTACCTGTTTTTGTATTATCGCATGGCCCAAGGGCTATGTTAGAATTGGTATGGTTTCAAAGTTTCGCTATTGTTTATGTACCTGTAAATTATCGCATGCCAGGCTAGGTATAAATTGTAATTGTTGTCCATCGCTATGTGGTACCTTGTTTATTATCACATGGCCATGGCTCATTGGTATTAAATTTGTTTTTATAGTTGGTTCTGGATCTGCTTATGTGGTACCGGTTGTTTATTATCGCTGGCCCCAGGCTAATGGTATAATTTGTAATTTGTTGTTCCTGGTTTTTCGGCCTTCTTGTTAGTCAACCTGTTATATTATTCGCAATTGGGGGCCAGGGGCTTAATTGGTATTAAATTGTTAATTGTTATGGTTCAGTTTTCGCGTATTTAGTTTGTTACCTGTTTAGATTAAATCGCATGGTGCCAATGGCTAATGGTATAATTGGTATTGTTTGTCAGTTCACTAGTTGTTTACCTGTTTAGTAATCGCATTGCCCAGGCAAAGGTATAATTGTATTGGGTTGTCATCGCTATGTTAGTAACCTTGTATAATTACCAACATGGGACCAGGCTATGGTTTATAATTTGTATTGTTGGTTCAGTCGCTTTAATGTTTGTACCGTTGTTTATTAATTCGCATGCCAGGCTATGGTATAATTATTGTTGAGTCAGGTCGCTATTGTAGTAACCTTGTATTGTTATCGCATGCCAGGCTCTGGCTAATTGTATTGTTGTCCAGTCCGCTATGTTAAAGTCCCTGTAAGATATCGGGCAATGCCAGGGCTATGGTATAATTGTTTAGTTGTTGTCCAGTCACTATGTGGGTACCTGTTTTAGTTATCGCATGGCCAGTGGGCCTATTGTAATAATTTGTAATATTGTTGTCCAGGGGTCGCTATTTTAGGAACCTGTATTTATAGTTATTCACATGGCCAGGCCTATTGGATTTATAAATTGGGAATTGTTGTCAGGGTTCGCTAATTGTAAGGTTAACCTGTATATTAAATCTCATGGGCCAGGTCTATGGTTTTTAATTTGGTTGGTATTGTTTTCAGTTCGCTATGTGGAACCCTGTTTTATTATTCGACCATGGTAGGCTATGGTTAAATTGTTATTGTCAGTCGCTAAAGTGGTGGCCTATTTATTATCAAATGGGGCCCGGCTATGGTAATTAATTGTATTGTTGTTTCAAGTCGGCTATGTTGTTACCTTAATATTATCCGCATGGGCCAGCCGCTATGTTTTAATTTTGTATTGTTGTCATCTCTATTGTGGTACCTGGTTTATTATCACATTGCCAAGCAATTTGGCAAAAATTGTATGTTGTCAGTCGCTAAGTTGTTTTGTAACCATTTGGTTTGTTAACACATTGCCAGGCCTATGGTCTTGTATTGTTGTCAGTTCGCTATGTTGGTACCTGGTATATTTATCCGCATTGGCCAGTCATGGGGTATAATTGAATTGATTGTCCAATCGGGCCTATTGTAAGTGGCCCTGTTATTATTATCCGCATTTTTGGCCAGGCTTAAGGGTCTACATGGGGTATTGTTGTCAAAGTCCACTATGGTTGGTACCTGTTTTAAGTATTCGGGGCCATTGGCCATGGCCTTATGGTATAATTTTGTAATTGTTGTTGTCCAGGTCGCTTATGTAGTTAACCTGTATTTTATTATCAACATGGCCCAGCTATGGTATAAAAATTTTGTAATTGGTTGTCAGTCGCTATGGTGGTAGGTTACCTGTATTATTAATTTCCGCCTATGGCCCAAGGCTATGGTAAAATTAAAATTGTATTTGTTTGTTCAGGATGTTCCCCGCTAATGGGGGGGTGGGGGTTTTTTTTTACCTGGTTTTCATTATTCCCAATGGGCCTGGCTATGGGTATAAATTGTATTGTCAGTCCGCTATTGTGGTTAACCTTTTTGTTAATTATTCACCATTGGGCCAAGGGCTATGGTATAATTTTGTATTGTTGTCAGTCGCTATGTGGTACCTGTATATTATCGCATGGCCAGGCTATGGTATAATTGTATTGTTGTCAGTCGCTATGTAGTACCTGTATATTATCGCATGGCCAGGCTATGGTATAATTGTATTGTTGTCAGTCGCTATGTGGTACCTGTATATCATCCATGCAGCGATGTATACAATATGGTTGTCGTCGCTATGGCCTGTATATCGCCATGGCCCTAGGCCTTGGTATAATTGTGTATTGTTGTCAGTCGGGCTATAAGTACTGTATATTATCGCATGGCCAGGCTATGGATAAATTTTGTATTGTTGTTCGTCGCTATTAGTACCTATATTATCGCATGGCCAGGCTATGTATAATTTGTAATTGTTGTCATCACTATGTGGTACCTGTTTATTATCACATGGCCAGGCTATGGTATACTTGTATTGGTGTGTAACATGTCGTGTGAACTTCCTGTACGTTACCTCGCTGAATGTCGCCAAGGCAAAACTGTTCTCGTTGCGTTTTGACAAGGGTGACTTCATGTTCGTTTACTTCCAATTAAGGGTGGGAATATCTCGAAACTTTTCCATGCCCGTGTATGCTTCCCGGGTATTGAGGATGCATGGGTTAGGGTCAGGATGCGATATCATGTACGAATTCAGAAACGCAAATAGTACACAATCAGACGAGGGGACACAATAAACGCGATGGCGGGGAATGAAGGAACGACACAGGCAAACAGTTTGTACTTCTGTCTAGGAGAGAGGATGGAAGGGGTGGGGGTTATGCGAGCATCGGGATTCCGCTACCTTACTTGATAAATGAAACATACCTATATTAGCCCTGTAGTATATATGTGTCTAGGCTTCCATCGGAAACTATAGGAACTAGATGTCAAATCAATCAATCAACCAATCACCCCCCCCCCCCAATCATTCAAACAATCTGTCAACCCACAACTGAATCAAGCAACCAATCAACCCATCAAACAATCAATCAACCGATCAATCAACCCAGAAATCAATCAACCCACCAATCAGTCGAACAGTCAATCTAGCAAACACTCAACCAATAAACCAATCAATCAATCAACCGACCACTCCACTAATCAACCAATCAATTATCCCACTAATCCATCAATGACTGAATGTCTGATGTTCATTGTAGATGCCCAGGATGCAAGGTTCCGCGGTCCAGTGCTGTATGTGTATGACGGGCGTCTTCATGTTCCTCGGCGGGGTGATCATGCTCTCAACGGGCATCTGCCTCATACTCAACTACGGCCTATTCAACGACCAGCTGCTGCCGCCCGACATGCAGACGGAGGACGGCGCGAAGACAATCGGCATCTTCCTCAGCACGTTCGGCTTCGTGGCCATGTTGATCAGCGTGCTGGTCAGTACTCTGTATCTCTGCAACAAGCAGAAGCCGTCCACGATCAACCCGAACAACATTTCGCGAATTGCGGGCAGGAATCGGTCACGGGGTTCCACTCCGGATAGACGGTCCGCGTTTCGGCCGCGGGTGAGTTCCGGCGCCTCCAACATGAGCTCCAATAAGTTTTACCCGGCAGCGAACGGGACGAGTCTAGGGACGAGTCTAGCGGCGCGTTCTCACTCCGCCAAACCTAAGAAGCACCACAAAGTCTCCACGCCGGGGTCAACGGAGGTGAAACTGCCCCGGCAGGCATATAGTAAAAAGCGACATCGGCAGAGGAAGTCGTTCCACAAGAGAGGGCGACTGGAAGGGATCAAGGAAGCGGACGCCATCTCGCGGAAGACGGTCGACGGCGTGCTGCCGCTGTGCCGGGAGTTTAACGACACGCCGGGCAGTAATGACGACACGCCGAGGAGCGGGAGTGTGACCAGCGAGCAGACGATCCCGAAGCCCGTGTTCGGTCTGTATGACGAGACGCTGGGCAATGATCCGGCGTCGAGCGGCGACGGCAGCTGCAGCACCTCGCTCACCAGTGACATCAGCAACTACCGGTCGCTTGACAATGACAAGTCGAAGCGAGAACTGCAGTTCATGAGTGCTGCACGGCTCAAAGATTTCCAGAACTCGGAAACAATGTCCAAAGATAGCGTATCGATAGACAGAGACGATTTGTCATATTCAGTGTCTTATAGCAATAAACTCGGAGACAACCAGTCTTTCAATAGTGATACATCTAAATTCCCTCCATCGCATCAATCTGCTAGCACCACATCACGTGACGTTGACGACCAATCATCCGCCGGCGGAAATAGTGAAAACAGTCAACTTGCTCAACGGTCGCTACCGGAGTCGGACGATAGTGTGCTCAGTTACCGAGCGATCATCATGACTAACACCAGGGCATACACACAGACGGCAGGGTCTCACCACAGATCGGGGAGCTCGAATCGCTCACTCAACTTGAGATTGAACAAGAGGCACAAACAAACGGTGCCGCATTTACCGACTCTCGGAAGGAAATCCCGATGGAGAGTCCAGTGCGGTATCACAACAACACGGGAGCTGCCGGAATACCGGATAACGGGGAAACACCAGTGGATAAGTATTTCTCAGACGACAACGATACGTGGTCATAGCACAATGTCACTGATAACGGTAGCACCAGTTGGATGTGATATGGCTGGATATGGACATACGTGTACGTTTTTAGGATTGTATCAATATGTTGGATAGACATCGAGGTGTATGATCACGTGGTACTAACAACAACAACAAGTACTGAAACTTCCAGAATCCATCTGATTCAAAGTACGTATTCTTTTATATTGTCCTTATTACGTAATGGATGTTGATGAAATATGGCGCATCAAACGCGTCTTGTTAAGCTGCATTTGGTTGTCTCTGTATGTTCGATCAAACTTCTGTTGTTTTTGCGACATAGGTCTGTGCCGAACTCCCTGGACCACCAAATGCAGCTCATAAAGACGCGTTTGCTGTGCCATATTTCATCAAAATCCGTTGCATATTAAGGAAAATATCAAATAATACTTACTTTGGTGTGGGCGACGTTGTTGTTGTTGTTGTTGTAACCACGTGATCATGCACCTTGGCCATGTACCTAAGTATGCGTATGATGCTGTGACGTTGAAACATGACGACACATAAATGTATAGCTGATATATCACATTGACACAGGGTGGGTGCCAACATTTACACTGTTGAGATTTACCCAACTTGGAAAACTGTTTTTCCTCATTTCGTCTGTGGATCGTTGAGAAATCTAGGTGTTTATCTGCGGCAGGGTCGGGGCTTATCGCCATGGTGGCACGGTGGTTAATGTCTGCCACACACACCACGTGACTGGTTGTTGCTCCCGCGTGCACGTACATTCTCCTGCATGTCTCTACTGCTGCAGCTGTGGTCAGGCACACATTGCATCCCGGGACGTACAATGTGGATGTGACTGGAGAAATGGGGCTTATTGGTTTTTGCGACCAGTGTAGATCCAGATCAACCTGTGTATCTGCACAGTCTGATCAAGATCTGACTGTTCACCATTCCATCAATGAAACATCCGTCATGCTTCTGATAAGCAATCTAGCTCGTTATCAGGTTCCAAGATTGTGCTGAGTGATCAGGTGATACCCGTGTCGCAAAACAAATAACCCCCATTTATCATGTCACAGCCCCATTTAATGTATCATTCTTATGACAGCGTCCTCATACCTGTACCCGTTTCTGAGTTTTTTTTCTAGAAAACGTTTTGTGATGTTTCTTCCAACAATATTAACTCCAACGGCTGCAGCTAAGAGGACAGCGTCATCAGCTGGTGTTAATATGTAATGTTCTCGGGTGTCTGAAGATATCTCAACAATACTGCTCCAGTAGTTACTCGATATCCAGGGTGGTGTAGGTGGCAGCTGGCAGCAACACCAGTAAGCCTCTTTCACCAAAATTGCAAAGTATACTTTTCTTGATGAGTACACTTTGAGGGAGAAATTTTCAATTTAAGGGTAAATTTATTCATTTTTATTATACTGAATTGATTACATTATCACAGCCATTTTGGCTGTGATAATGTAATAAATTCAGTATAATAATTGTGCATACTTGTAATCATCAAATATATGCAGTCGTTAGTTCTATATGAAATAATGTATTTCGGGAAAAATAAATTACTCCCTCAAAGTATACGTAGCCTTATAAGTATGCTTAGCAATTTTGGTGAAATCTGCTAAGGGTGTGTGTGTATAGTAGCCGGCCTTGTAGCGGGCGGGGCGGAGAGGGGCCGGGCCGGGAAGTGGGGCCACGGGGGAACTTGATCACGTACAACCGGCATTGTCAAATGGTTCAAGTTTTCCTAATTATGTCTGGAAACCAGCATAAAGAAATAAAAAAAAATCGTGAAAACACAAAATCGCATAAATACCTATGATTCCACCTATAATAGACTTTAATGGCGGTTGTATGTTTTTGCACGCGTTATTCGCATGTGAGTGGGTCGGGCGTAATGCCGACCCGGGCGATGGGACTGTCGTACACACTGCCACATCCTTTTGTTATTGCAGTCACGTGGGTGGCAGGTGGGAGCATGTGATGGGTAATTTAACGATCGGGATTCATTCTTACCGGAATCGCGACCGGAGACCTGGTTTGGCCCTCATGTACGTATTTGGCTTTCATGTATGTGAGAGTTGAATCTGGTTATACCCCTTGTAAGAGGAAGGGTCCAAGTGGCTTTGGTGTGGTAAGATACCTGGCAGCAGTAGCCAATTTCACCAACATTGCAAAGTATACTTTTCTAGCAAAGTATACTTTGAGGGAGTAATCATTTATTTTTCCTGAAATACGTTATTTCATATAAAACTAACAACTGCATATATTTGATGATTAAAAGTATGAAGAATTATATACTGAATGTATTACATTATCACAGCCAAAATGGCTGTGATAATGTAATAAATTCAGTATAATAAAAATTAAAAAAAAAATCCTAAAATGGAAAATTTCTCCCTCAAAGTATACTTTGCTAGGAAAGTATACTTTGCAATGTTGGTGAAATAGGCTACTGTTCAGGTTATTCTATTATTTTTTTTTCTGATTTTGGGATCCCCCGCCCCCAATGCAGCAGGTTGAATACGGGATTAAATCCGCTGGCCTGGCCTTAAATTAGCTTAGCTGTTGATAAGTCGTTAAACACCAACAAGCAAATAAGACTTATTGCAGTCACAGTGTGTTAACTATCATAATACACTAGTGTCATAAATGTAAAAATGTAAATTTAGTACAGCTTCAATATATGTGGCCGTCACCGGATAAATGGGGAGTATGGCATTCGTGGCTCAGAGCTACAGATACGCTGCGTATTTGCTTAAATACCCAATTAAAATTGCCAACAGCCTAATTGAAATCAGAAGTAGCGAGTATCAAAAAGCAATAAAACATTGTGGTGTCTTTATCATGCTGCAGAAAACAATAAACTGACCACAAATATAGCATGTTTTTCTTATTTTTTCCATGAAAACACATGATCTTGGTGTTTCATTTGAATTGTCTCCTAGGAGACAATTCTAATGAAATGCCAAGACGTGTTTTCATTTCGAAGCAAACTATTCAATACTTGCTGCCTGCTGATGTGTAAACAGCAGTGTGACTTTATTTGACCCAATTAAAATTTTGAAATACCCAATGGTTTCAGAAATGATGGAGTGACAATACTCAATTACTAATTCCCTATCTGAATCCCTGGGGGCTGTTTCACTAAACTTCGTACGACTAAAATGTTCGTAAGTGCAAAATTATGATAGTCTGTAAATTTCACATTAACATTGTTTTCTTGTAAATAATTATTGGATTTACATTTATTGAGCATAGGCTGCATATGCAGCCTATGCTCAATAAATGTAAATCCATAAATTGAAATTGATGGTGAGTCATGTAGCCTGATGACGATCTTCTTGTTTGATCTGTCCTTTTTTCACGAGTAATTCAGTCTTTCAGTATCCATGACAATCCCACCCCCACTAGGATGGTACTTTCATGACGTTTGTTGGCGGAAATGATAATTCTAACTTCATATGGTTATTGTGCCAACTTTTGGCTTCATAGTTGTGGCTGTGCCAGGCGAAATGGGGCGTATGGGATTTGTGACCAGCGTTGCTCTTGATCAAATAACACACTCCTGTAGCCTGATAACAATCTGTACTGCTTGTTAGAAGCATGGCTGGTGTTTCATTGATGGAATGACAAACAGTGCAGGTACACAGGCTGATCAGGATCTAGACTGGTCGCAAGACCCATGAGCCCAATTTATCCAATCACAACCACATTTGTGGGTGGCAGGTGGGAGCACACGATGGGTAATTTAACGATCGGGGTTCATCCTTACCGGAATCCCGACTGGAGACCTGGTTTGGCCCTCACATACGTCTTTGGCATTTTGTATGTGACAGTTGAATCTGGTTATACCCCGTATGTGAGTATTACGATATTCGTAATACTATTTTAGGTGTAGGGGCCAAGTGACTTTGGTGTGGTATGGACCTGGCACCAGGTCAGGTTATTCTAATTTGAAGGCTGAATATATTTGTTCTCGATGTAAATATTCCATTCTGATTTTGGGATTTTCTCCCCAATGCAGCAGGTTAAAATGGGATCGAACCGTTTACCCTGCCTTACATGACCTTAGCTGTTCATAGGCCGTTAAACACTAATAAACAAACAAACACAACTACATTTGTATTCAGTGTTGACGACAAGCAACACTAACCCACAGTTGCCCCGATGCTTAGAAAGTGTATGTATGTACTAGTTCCGCTAGTTGGCCGCCCGGATGTGCGTAAATTGCTGCTATATACATTGTGCCAGCATGTCCATAATACGTAGAGTACAGGGGCCCGTTTCACTAAACTTCTTACGACTAAAATGTTCGTAAGTGCAAATTTAGGATCGTCTATAAATTTCAATTTATGGATTTACATTTATTGAGCATAGGCTGCATATGCAGCCTATGCTCAATAAATGTAAATCCAATAATTATTTACAAGAAAACATTGTTAATGTGAAATTTACAGACTATCTTAATTTTGTACTTACGAAGATATTAGTCGTACGAAGTTTAGTGAAACGGCCCCCAGGCCCGGGGGTGCGACGTGTGCGTACGGGTGCACCCCCTTAACCCTTAACCCTTTCAATACCACAGGCCTATATATTGGTATCGGCAAAAAGTGTAGATCCCGATGAGCCGGCTCATGACGAGTAATTTTCATAATTTTGAGAACAAAAACACTCTATGTTCATAAATGGACTGGTCTGAAAATCATTGTGTAACGTTTGGATTGGGTTGCAAAATTAATATATCAAAATCCATTCCAGTTACTTAGGTGCAAAATGGTTAATCTGCCGAAGTCTCTCAGTGGATGTGCAAAAACATGTTTAGCCCTTCGCGCCGTCGCTAACGCATCCCCTAAATTAATTCCTGCGTATGGGCATGCGGGCCATTTCATTAAACTTTGTACGACTAAAATGTTCGTAAGTGCAAATTTAGGATCGTCTGGAAATTTCAATTGATGGATTTACATTTATTGAGCATAGGCTGCATATGCAGTCTATTCTCAATAAATGTAAGTCCAATAATTATTTACAACAAAACATTATCAATGTGCAATTTACAAACTATCATAATTGCGCACTTACAAACATTTTAGTCGTACGAAGTTTAGTGAAACGGCTCCCTGGTGTAGAGCAATGTTGGTCCGCATGTTCGAGGAGATTTGAGCTTCGGACATGCTTAGCAAAATCGACCCTGTACATAACCGTATTTGCAATATTCTGTTTACTGTGGCTTATCGTCATGCCAGAACATTTAGGTTCCCCACCACCCCTGACTGTCCAATCCAGCCAGGGGTCCGTTTCACTAAACTTCTTACGACTAAATGTTCGTAAGTGCAAATTCAGAATCGTCTGGAAATTTCAATTGATGGATTTACATTTATTGAGCATAGGCTGCATATGCAGCCTATGCTCTATACATGTAAATACATTAATTGTTTACAAGAAAACGTTGTTAATGTAACATTTACAGACTATCATAATTTTGCACTTACGAACATTTTAGTCGTACGAAGTTTAGTGAAACGGCCCCCTGTTCTGTAACAGGCAACATTACTGCACAACCAATGCATATTTTGTGTTTATTTTGTTGTTTACATGTACTAATTTTAATAATAATAATAATGCTTATTTCAGTTAAACTATTCATGCATGTACCTATGTTCGGTCAATTCTACTATATATCATTTTAGATTTATGGTAGGGACCTGCGTAAATTTCCTATTTTATTGCTTTGAAACTGAAACTGAATATATATATGTGTATCTGACGGTGTAACTGAAACTGAATACATATATGTGTAACTGACGGTGTAGCTGAAACTGAATACATATATGTGTAACTGACGGTGTATCTGAAACTGAATACATGTGTGTGTAACTGACGTTATCACTCAAACTGAATACAATCATGTGTAAATGACGTTGTCACTCAAACTGAAGTCATGTATGTGTAACTGACGTTTTCACTCAAACTGAATTCATGTATGTGTAACTGAAGTTGTCACTCAAACTGGATACATGTATGTGTAACTGAAGTTGTCACTCAAACTGGATACATGTATGTGTAACTGAAGTTGTCACTCAAACTGGATACATATATGTGTAACTGAAGTTGTCACTCAAACTGGATACATATATATGTAACTGATGGTGTAACTCACACTGAATACATGTATGTATGTGTAACTGACGGTTTAACTCAAACTGAACACATGTATGTGTAACTGACGTTATCACTGACGTTGTCACTCAAACTGAATACATATATGTGTAACTGACGTTGTCGTGGGTGGTGGTCGGACAAATGAGACACCGTAAATTAACGGTATGGATTCCTCCTTATAGGAATCACAATTTGCCTGGTTTGGCCCTCAGGTACGTTTTTATATTTGGCTCTTTAGTTACCTGGGAGTTGAATTGGGTTATTGCCCATTATAAAAGTAGTAAGATTATTACTGATCCTACTGCTTTTGGGAGGGGCCAAGTGATTCTGGTGTGGCGAGGACCTGGCATCAGATCAGGATTATTCTGATTTCAGGGCTGAATATATAGTTTTGTTATTGTAAATATTCAGTTCTGATTTTTGGGATTTTCCCCCCATTTGTACATGTACTTGAAAATGTACATGTACTTGTACAGGTAATATATGGGATTTAGTACTAAACCATTGACCCGGCCTAAAATGACCTTAGCTGTTGAAGTGGGTGGAAGGTGGGCGCAAGCGATGGGTAATTTAACGATCGGGGTTCATCCTTACTGGAATTCCAACTGGAGACCTGGTTTGGCATACGTGACAGTTGAATCTGGTTATACCCCTTATGTGAGTATTACGATATTCGTAATCCTATTTTAGGGGAAGGGGCCAAGTGACTTTGATGTGGTATGGACCTGCCACCAGGTCAGGTTATTCTAATTTCAGGGCTGAATATATTTTTTCTCGATGCAAATATTCAGTTCTGATTTTGGAATTTTCCCCCAATGCAGCAGGTTAAAACGGGATCGAACCCGTTTGCCCGGCCTTACATGACCGTAGCTGTTGATAGACCGTTAAACACCAATAAACAAACAAACACAAACTGACGTTGTCACTCAAACTGAACACATGTAGCTGAAGCTGCCAGACTCCGGAATTACGACAATGCGCTGCGATGTGTGGCGCTGTCATCTATTATGTGTACATGCATTTGTAGATATCCGTTAAACAACATTAACTAAATAAATTAATATTAATATCAATACATAATTAATTAACAAGTCAAATTAGTCCTATAAGTTAATGTTCAATACCAATTCAGGCTCATTCGGTTTTGTTTGAAATTATTATTAATATTATCTCATATATGTGAAGCTATTTTTATCGCCAGAAAATAGTATCATATATATTTATAAATATGAACACTAATACAAGGGCATGCCTGGGAGATTCATATCGAGTGCAAATCTATCACGTTTGCATAAACACACCTCCATACAGTCAAAGTGCATGCTGTAAATCTACATGCATTAAATACAATGGCGAATCGTGTATGAATGTGCTATTTTTAGTTATACTGGATATTGACACCATTCAGTATACAGCATGTCGTGTTCGCCATGCCTCTCTATGTCTATATTTGTGGCTGTGACTGGAGAAATGTGGCTTTTGCGATTTGCTACCAGTGTAGATCCAGATCAGCCTGTGCATCCGCACAGTCTGATCAGGACCTGCACTGTCCGCCGTTCACGCACTATCCGCCATTTCATATAAGCATGCACCCGGCATGCGTCTAACAAACAATATAGTTATCAGAATACATGAGTGTGTTATTTGATCAGGTGCTCATAAGCTCCATTTCTCCAGTCACGGACACATTTGTGTGGTATGTATGCCAAGACTGTACATGCAGCTTATCTGGTTCATCACTAGAATAATTCCAGCACAAAAATATGTACACAGTTCCCTAACATTTCATTGGCCCGTAGCAAGTCTCTGTCCAAAATTTATATCCCAGTAAACTCCCATATGCCGAACTACTTTCCGTAACCGTGAAAATAATTCTTAAGAAAACGGAAAATAAATACATTTTCTTGATGAATTTATTTCAAATGCTGGAATTATAAGGAATGAATGGTCTTTTTTTGGAATTTATCGGGGATATAAACTTGGAAAAGTCGCGGGCATACTGGACGAGGCCTTCCGGCCTTCGTCCAGTATTCCCGCGACTTTTCCAAGTTTATACCCCGATAAATTCCACAAAAAGGCCATTTATTCCTATAATAATTAATAGAACTCGATGCAGTGTATTAGTCATCGTAAGCCCGTTTTTGTCGCGCCCGCTTGCGGTCAGCGCGATATAGTCGGCACATTGGTGTTCGTACGTCCGTACGTCCGCGCGCCCGGTTAAAGACCGTTTGATTTAGGTTAAAGTATTTAAGAACACTATATCTCTGAAAACACTTTGCCAATTCACTCGAAACTTCACAAGTGTCTTTATCATCATCCATAGTTTCGTTCTATGACCAACCCGTGCGGACCCTTTGCCCAATGTCAAGGTCAAATTAATTTGAAATTTACCTTAAAGTTTTTTTTGGACTTTGGCTAAAGTTTTTAAGAGCACTATGAACTATTTCACTCGAAACTTGTGCCCCTGTGCCCAATGTCAATGTCAAATTATGTTAATATTTGTTGGCGCCCGGTTGTGGACAATGCGATAAAGTCAGCACATTAGTTAAAGTTTCTTGGTTAAATTTGTTCGGTATAGTATTAAAGCTCGTTTACTACTAGCAAATGCCTCAGCGGGCGCGACATGCAGGCCGCGGCCATCTATTATATGAACATCGGCTAAAAACAGCGACTTCTTGCGATATTTTTCTGTGAAATGTATAAATGAGGTTATTTGACAAAGAATACTTGGATGAACATCTAGTTTACATGTATATGCATATGTATGTGTACTGTCTGTTTCACGAAATGGGCCCAAATTTACGGCTATATAAAGAATTCAAAATTTTGGAAATTGACTCAAAACCTGGCTAGATAGCTTGGAAATGATCTAGATCTAACTAAGAAAACAAAAGTTAAATTTTGAAAATCGGTCCAGTGTTTCTGAAATTCAAAACATTTCCTCATGTTAAATCCCCATAGACATCTTCACGAAGTCTATGGGATTTAACATGATGAAATTGTTTTTTTCGCAATAAAATCAATATTTAACCAAATTTCACGAAATAAAAAGAAGGCTCATTCTTAATTTTTCCTTTAATTTAATATTATCGAAAAAAATATTTTTTTTGAATTGTTTATATAGCCGTAAAAATTTGGGCAGCTTTCGTGAAACAGACAGTATAGTTCACATTGCTGTATTGTACAGACATGTACATTGTTTACTTTAGCCTTTCAATTTGCCATTTCAATGCTTTGGCATCGTGCAATGTTGTATAATCACGGTAATGGACACTGTATGAGACATCAGTACCCGATTTCACCATTTATGTCGCTAAGTACACTTTGAGGGAGAAATTTTCAAGTTAAGGATACATTTATTAATTTTTAGCCAGGTTTTTTTTTGAAAAAAAATCCAGGCTATTGGATTGGCGAAAGCCGGGCGGGCGGGCGGGCGGGCGGGCGGGCGGCGTCCACAATCAATGTTAAGTTTTCGTGTTTGAGTCCATTTCTTTGTTACTGTACCACCTAGGACCACCAAACTTTCACAGCTTTCATAATCAAGGGGTGCCCACCACATATCACTATCCAACATGTTACTTTTTTTTTAACTTTGACCCATTTTTCCGTTTTTTCGCAATCGACTTAGCCATTTTCAATGTTAAGTTTTTCGCGTTTTCAATGTTAAGTTTTCGTGTTTACGTCCATTTCTTTGGTACTGTACCACCTAGGACCACCAAACTTTCACAGCTTCATAATCAAGGGGTGCCCACCACATATCACTATCCAACATGTTACTTTTTTCTTTAACTTGACCCATTTTTTTTTTTCCGCGCAATCGACTTAGCCATTTTCAATGTTAAGTTTTCGCGTTTACAATGTTAAGTTTTCGTGTTTAAGTCCATTTCTTTGGTACTGTACCACCTAGGACCACCAAACTTTCACAGCTTCATAATCAAGGGGTGCCCACCACATATCACTATCCAACATGTTACTCTTTTTTTTAATACTTGACCCATTTTTTTCCGCGCATTCCACTTAGCCATTTTCAATGTTAAGTTTTCGCGTTTACAATGTTAAGTTTTCGTGTTTAAGTCCATTTCTTTGGTACTGTTCCACCTAGGACCATCAAACTTTCACAGCTTCATAATCAAGGGGTGCCCACCACATATCACTATCCAACATGTTATTTCTTTTTTAACTTGACCCATTTTTTCCGCGCAGTCGACTTAGCCATTTTCAATGTTAAGTTTTCGCGTTTACAATGTTAAGTTTTCGTGTTTAAGTCCATTTCTTTGGTACTGTACCACCTAGGACCACCGAACTTTCACAGCTTCATAACCAAGGGGTGCCTACCACATACAACTATTCAACATGTGACCATTTTTTTTACCTTCACCTATTATTTCTACGTAATTGACTTAGCCATTTTCAACGTTAACTTTTTAACGTACGTCTGGTTAAAGTTTTTTGGTTAAAACTTTTTCGTTATACTATATCTCTGCAACTGCTTCGCCCATTACCTTGAAACTTCACATGGGTGTTTATCATCATCCATATTTTCATTCTACCCCCCAACCGTGCGGCCCCTGTGCCCAATGTCAAGGTCAAATTACTTTGATTGTTTTTGTTAAAGATTTTTCCTGTACTATATCTCTGCAACTGCTTCACCCAATACCTTGATACTTCACATGGGTGTTTATCATCATTGTCGCACCTGCTTGCGGAAAGCGCGATATCGTCGGCATTTTGGCATACGTCCGTCCGTTCATCCGTGTGTCCGGTTAAAGTTTTTTGGTTAAAGTTTTTCCATTTACTATATCTATTTTTTTAGTGTCCATGCCTCGCCCCAAGGCGCGACATGCAGGCCACGGCCATCTAGTCTACAAAAAGTGGGTATAATTATGTTATCCAAGTGTCTATGCTTGGAAAAAACCTGGCCTTCGTGGCTTTGCCTCGTTTCTTGTTATTATACTGTATTTATTACATTATCACAGCCATTACTATACATTCAGTATAGTAATACTTCTGCATACTTTAAATCATCAACTATATGCAGTCGTTAGTTCTAATGGATTTCGGGAAAAAATAAATGAATACTCCCTCAAAGTATACTTAGCTAGATAAGTATGCTTAGCAATTTTGGTGAAATCGGTTACTGGTATACGTTTATCATATTCGTTATCGTGGGAGATATACTTCTGAATTCTATGGTGCATACGCCTGGTACTTGCATGTTCTGCCTGTATGGTGGCTTGTTTCTGCCCTCTGTATATCGTGGTAAGTCGTCTGAACACACGTCATAAGGCGTCTTGGCTACAGAAGTATTTTATTAAAGTGCGGGTCCCATCTATTGCGCACGAAACGCTCTTTATGTGAATTAAATAAGTGTATAATTGTGTAACTGTTCCACCATTTTAAAACATTACGAGTGCCCGCTATGCAGATTTAATGATTCATTAATATTTTAAGTCGTGGGTGGTGGTCGGGCGAACGAGACGGCGTAAATTAACGGTAGGGGTTCCTCCTTATATTAATCACAATTTGCCTGGTTTGGCCCTCGGGTACGTTTTTATCTTTGGCTCTTTTGTTACTTGGGAGTTGAATTGGGTTATTGTCCATTATAAAAGTAGTAAGATTATTACTGATCCTACTGCTTTTGGGGAGGGGCCAAGTGATTTAACTCAGTAGGCACAACATGTTCTGTATACATAGGAATTAAATAAGTGCATAATTGTGTCACTATTCCACCGGTTCTAAAGATTACGAGTGCCTGCTATACAGATATAATAATTTAGTAATATATAGTGTACTGATAGTGACGCGCGTTGGTATCAGGCATTTTTCATATGCAAATGAGGCATGCTATTTTTCAATTATTTATAATATTTTCAATAATATTTTTGACAGATTATAAAGTATGATCATTGCACATCAAAAAATAAATACAGAGAATAAATAGTAATGTCCGTTAACATTTTAAGGAAACACGGTTATCGCCCCTGATATCAGTGTGTAAATTTATGTTTGATATAAAATGTATAATAATGCCAATCAATACGTGGGGTAATGGTGAAACCGTGACACAATTATACACTTATTTAATACCTATAAAGAACATGTTGTGCATGTACCTTTGAGACGACTGACGAGCTGTACAGAACGATCCCCTGATGTACTCGAATAAGTTAAACACGAAATAATGTATACTTTGACTTGTGTCAATGTTGAAACCGCGAAAAGGAAATACCGTATATGTGGCTATCAGTCGACAAATGGGGCTTACGGTTTTTGCAACCAGTGTAGATCCAGATCAGCCTGTGCATCCGCACAGTCTGATCAGGATCTGCAATGTTTGGCATTCAGTCAGTGAAGCGTCTACCCTGCTTGAAACAAATTGTATACACGCAGGTCCTTTCTAGTCCTTTCTGAGCTAGACGATCAGGAGTTACACTGGTCACAAATCCCATAAGCCCTATTTTCCCAGTCGTGGGTGGCAGCTGGGAGCATGCAATGGGTAATTTAATGATCGGGATTCATCCTTACCGGAATCCCGACCGGAGACCAGGTTTGGCCCTCATGTACGTCTTTGACTTTCTTGAATGTGATAGTTGAATCTGGTCATATCCCTTATATGAGTAATATGGGCCAAGTGGCTTTGGTGTGGTATGGACCTGGCATCAGGTCAGGTTATTCTAATTGCAGGGCTGAATATATTTTTCTTTCGATGTAAATATTCCTTTCCGATTTTGGAATTTTCCCAACAGTGCAGTAGGCTGAATACAGGATCGAACCCGTTGGCCCGGCCTTAAATGATCATATATGTTGATAAGCCGTTAACCCTTTGAACCCGAAATCCCGCTATAGCGGTTTATGAAAAAAGTGCAGATCCAGATGAGCCGGCTCGTAACGAGCCGTCTCATCAGGATCTGCACTTTTTGAAAGTAATTTTAATATTTCTTGGACGAATCTGAAAATCATATTGTGACCATTGGATTGGTCGGAACATTAGCATATCACAGTACATTCCAGTTCCTTAGGGTTGAAAGGGTTAAAGACCAACAAACAAACAAAGTGTCAACAATCAGTCAGTCTCGATATTTACTGCCATTGTGTACATGTATGTGAACGCTTGTCTCATGCACAAATGTAGTGCTCCTACTAAACTATAAACTCACGTCCAGGATTTATATTCGGTTTTGCTCAATGACATCACATGACAGTGTTTCCACATCATCCGATTGGCTATTTCCTGGTCACACGATCGTGTATTGCGTATGTTTGACTACCTGTAGATATAGTATGTCTGCTGTCTGTCCAGTAGTACTGTATATGTATGCTGTCTGTCCAGTGGTGTGGGTGGTTGGTCGGGCGAATGTGACGGCGTAAATTAACGGTAGTGGTTCCTCCTTATAGGAATCACGATTTGCCTGGTTTGGCCCTCATGTACGTTTTTATCTTTGGCTCTTTTGTTACCTGGGAGTTGAATTGGGTTATTGCCCATTATAAAAGTAGTAAGAATATTACTGATCCTACTGCTTTTGGGTGGGGCCAAGTGATTCTGGTGTGGCGAGGACCTGGCATCAGATCAGGATTATTCTGATTTCAGGGCTGAATATATAGTTTTGTTGTAAATATTCAGTTCTGATTTTGGTATTTTCCCCCCTTTTCTATATGTACATGTACTTGTACAGGTAATATATGGGATCTAGTACTAAACCCATTGACCCGGCCTTAAATTACCTTAGCTGTTGATAGGCCGTTAAACCCCAACAAACAAACAAACAAACTGTCCAGTGGTACTGTATATGTCTGCTGCATGTATCCCTTTTGGGAACGTTCGCTCTGATCATTCATGCTTTCTGTATGTAGCAATTGTGTAAAAGAAACACAATCTTTTTATTTGCCAATGTAGCTAGGAGGGACGGTACGTTTATCTTGGCGATAAATCCATCCTTAACCCTTAGACCGCTACCCACAACAATTATTCATTTCTTTCTTGCTTACGTTTAACGGCCGCACTCTATGGACTTGCACGCCGTCCGCAAAAGGCGGAATACAAATTTGGTGACCTAATTTCGCGCAGTAATCCGGTGTCACAACAATTGTCGTCTGATGTTCCTTTTATATCTTGCCTTATTTCTCGATAAAAACATGTTTTGACAGCACTTCAGAATCATTTACAATGGAAATGATTCTGAAGTGCTGTCAAAGCATGTTGTAAATTATTCTAAAGTGATGTCAAAGCATGTTTTTGATGATAAAAATGGAAAATAGAAAACAAACAGCAGACGACAAAAAAAATAAGATAGCGGTCTAAGGGTTAAAGATTCACATATTACCGGGGAATATTACTGAGCAGAACAGAATATATTTTGTTTATTCAAAGTTAGGTTACAAGGTAACAATATGGCTTTATTACACTCTTGCAACTTAGCTGTTGATACATGTAGGCCAGCCCCGTGCAGGCACCGGGGCGGGGTCAACTGATCCTGAGAATAGTGCTGCAGTAGCCATTGCTTGTCGTAAAAGGCGACTAATCTGGCTTAACGATTGTGTTCATACTTTCCGGAACCCACTATACCGGATTTGGCCCTCATGTACATTTTTGGCTTTCTTGTATGTGAGAGTTGAGTCAGGCTATGCCCCATATATAAAAGTAAGATTAGCGCTAATCCTATTACTTTTAGGGGATGGGATAAATGATGCTGGTGTGGCGAGGGCCTGGCACCAGATCAGGTTGTTCTAATTTCAGGACTGAATATATATTTTGATTGTAAATATTGAGTTCTGAAGTTGGGATTTACCCCCCTCGGACAGGTGGATACGGGACACGACCCCGTTGACCCGTCTGCGTCTAGACTCCCTGAGGCTTGTAACTCTATGTCAGAAAAGCGGACGTTAAACCCTATTCACTCACTCACTGTTGATAGGCCGTTAAACACCAATAAACAAACAAACAAACAAACAAACACTCTTGCAAATTATTTGCACGTGTTTCGCTGTGAGAGAAAACCCGTAATCAACTCTTTACAAATAATACACCGTGAAGAGAACACCCGTAATTGCGCACCTGTTTTCTTGGAAACCCCGAGCTACCATGCAAAATGTTTACTTTTTATTACTGTCAAAATAAAGTTATTTGAAAACTTGGAAAGGGTTTCCACTAATTTAGAATGTTTATGTGATTGAACACATTCCAAACATGCAGTCAAATACATCTGGTTCATACAAACAACTGCGTAATTTGGATTTCAAAAAGTTTACATGACGTCACATTTGACGTCACACAACGTAACGGCAAAACGCGGGAAAACACGTCATTGTGTAACTATTCATGCGCACATCACAATTCATTGGTTATAATCTCTCAAAAATATACTAAATGTGCATATATATCCGCCGTGGAAATGTAATAAATAGGATATTCCATTGTACATGTTTGAATAGCGGAAATAATACACTCGTGTCCGTCGGCATCCGTGCAAGCAACTCGTTCGCTGCGCTCACTTGTTGCTTACGCGGAAGCCGACGCACACTCGTGTATTATTTCCCGCTATTCAAAATGTACGATGGAATATCCTCTATGTATTAGTAAGCTATGTAGATAGGCAGGCATGTTTGACAACGCCACATGTAAGCACGAGGGGCCTGGCATGGGGGCAGTATACAAGCGGAATAAACGACTGTGATTTACATAGATTCACCATGCGGCCACGTGATCTGCTGTAGTAAGGGAGCATGACACCTGTAGCCGATTTCATCAAAATTGCAAAGTATACTTTTCTAGCAAAGTATACTTTGAGGGAGTAATCATTTACTTTTCCCAAAATGCATTATTTCATACAGAACTAACTACTGCATATATTTGATGATTAAAAGTATGCAGAATTATTATACTGAATTTATTACATTATCAGTATACAAATTAATAAATTTATCCTAAAACTGAAAATTTCTCCCTCAAAGTATACTTTGCTACGAAAGTATGCTTTGCAATGTTGGTGAAATAGGCCCCTGATCTTAATCAGACTATGCCGATGTTACAAACATGCCTGGTGTTTCACTGACTAAACAGCGATCAGTGCAGATCCTGATCAGACTGTGTGGATGCACAGGCTGATCTGGATCTACACTGGTCGTAAACCACATCAGCTCCATTTCTCCAGTGGCAGTCACACACTCTACTAACCATGCCGCATGTCCATGTATGTATGCGTTTGTTTCATTAGTGTGTTACTTGTGGCAGTTCTGCGGTCTCGTTGTTACATACACCACTCTACTAACCATGCCGCATGTCCATGTACGTATGCGTTTGTTTCATTAGTGTGTTACTTGTGGCAGTTCTGCGGTCTCGTTGTTACATACACGGCGTGTATGTCGTACTGGGACCTGAAACCAAATAAATTCTTTTTTATTTTTCCCCATTGTTGTTATGATATATTGAGCATTTACCTGCACTGTAACAATTATTTGGACTCAGCTACACTACAAAATGTGTGGCATATGAATTTCATATGTTTTTCATATGAATTTCATATGAAAATTTCACATGAAAATTTCATATGAAAATTTCACATGAAAATTTCATATTCAAATGAGATAAAGTGAGCCGATATGCAATTCATATGCAAAAATCTTCATATGCATTTCATATGCAAATCATATGAACTTCATATGCAAAACATATGAATTTCATACGAAAACCCATGTACAATGCTTTTAAATATATAAAAGTTTCATATGAATTGCATATGTGACACATTATGCTTAGAAAATAATGTAACATCTTATTAAAAAAGCCAATTCAATTGTAGAATGGAACCGTATTTCTGACCCCAATTGTACATATAAGTCACCTAGTACACACAAAGCGAATGAAATGGTGCAGTTTGTCATTTATCCCGTCAACACAGTGCTTATGTGTCGCCCATCCCGTTGAGCCTCGCCCATCCCGTTTCCTGAGCCTTGCCAGATATTTTCCCATTCACGGCACTAACTTACTATTCTCTATTTGCAGTCCATAAAGGGGAACAATCACATAATAATTATGTTTATCCCGTTAACACAGTGCGTATGTGCCGTGAAACACGGTGCCGTGAAACACGGTGCCGTGAAACATTTTTTATATCTTGTCGATTCGACCTAATCACTGCGTATGAATATGTGCGGTGGCTGGGGTTATATTTTTGCATTTTACAGCCATGTGTAGATGTTGACGGGATAAATAGAATAGTAGGTTAGTGCCGTGAATGGGAACAAAATATCTGGCAGAGCCTCGCCCATCCCGTTTCCTGAGCACAACAGCCCATGGTTTTATTTCTTAAATAATTATCTCCGGCATCAGCTGAGATGATGTGCCTTTAACCCATTCCATGCTGAGGACATGTAGCCGATTTCATCAACATTGCAAAGTATACTTTTCTAGCAAAGTATACTTTGAGGGAGAAATTTTCAATTTAAGGATAAATTTATTAATTTTTATTATACTGAATTTATTACATTATCACAGCCATTTAGGCTGTGATAATGTAATAAATTCAGTATAATGATTCTGCTTTCTTTTAATCACCAAATATATGCAGTGGTTAGTTCTATATGAAATAATGCATTTCCGGAAAAATAAATGATTACTCCCTCAAAGTATCCTAGTTGCTAGAAAAGTATACGTTGCAATTTTGATGCAATTTTGATGAAATCGGCTACTGATCATTTGATTGCCTACCTAATGTAATTTTATCATTGCTTACGCGGTCTTCATTTTCCCCTCGTCGATATAGGATATAGCGTTAGTCCATCATATTATTTATGTTTACGGTAATCATTTCATTACCTGCCACATCTAACATTCGATTTTACTAAATATTTCTTATTCATCTCAATTGCTTGGTCCTAAATGATACTATGTTGTGTTGGTGAGCCGTTAAGCACCATTCCATTCCAAGCTGATACGCAGTGCGGCCAGCCGAGTCCATTCCACGCCATGGTTTGTGTGGAAAATCTTGAATATCTTCTGTATATGTACCTATAACAGGCCCGTACGCAGAGGGGGTGCGACGGGTGCAAGGTGCGACGACGGGTGGTACGACGGGCGTACGCACCCACCTTAATCCTTTCACACAACACTTTGCCTGTATAGTACTAGTGGTATTGGAAAATCAGGATCAGCACTTTTTGCAAGTAATTTTCATAATTTTGAGAACAAAACTACCTGAAAATCATTTTGTGAAGAGTGGAGTGGTTGCAAAATTAACATATCAAAATGCATTCCAGTTAGTTAGGGGTGAAATGGTTAATCTGCCGAGGTCTGTCCGTGGATGTGCAAACAAAAAAAGGTTTAGCCCTTCGCGCCGTCGATAACGCACCCCCCTAAATTAATTCCTGTGTACGGGCCTGTCTAAGAAGTATACGTGGCGGCCACCAGTAGAACCGTATCGTCGAGAGAATGAGTGGTCACACCATTAACTTTCAGAATTTGTTTTAATTCACAACTTTATCAGTGGTCGTTAAGGTGTATTCTGAAACTAATCGATGAAAGGGCCAAATATGTTGTGAAATCAAACGATAACATTTATATCCGGGACAAACCGTCTCATACAATTGTAATGATCGTGAAACGCTGGACTTCACGTATCTCATTGCTACGGAACGAATTGTTATTTCGCGAATTAATAAAATAAAAACAACATGTCCCCTGCGGTGTCTCATTGCTGCACGGAAATCCGATCGTGATTATAGTTGACACGAACCATGTGAGTTTGTACTTAAAAAATTGACGATGACAATATGTACAAAATTTACGATATTTCCTATAAATGACGTGGAAAAATGACCAAATGTTCGGAGCAAATGTGGGATAGTATGCATTTACTGTGAACATTTCACTTTTCGATGTCATTTACAGAAAATATAACACTTTCTCCAAATAGTTTTCATGAGATACCGCAGACATATGGAAGCGTCTAAAATATAATGCTAATATATATTCTAATGCACCGAAAATAGAAAGCACGCATCTGATTGGTCAATTGAAATCAGAGCCTATAAAATATGAAAAATCACAGCATATAAAATCTCCGTTTTACCAGTCTGTGTTTTACAACTCGACAGATTTATGTAACCCTTCGCGCTTTTGTAAACAATGGCCTGCGGTGGAGCTTGCAATTATTTCCAAATTAATTTCGGTACATTTTCGGTTATCCATTCTGCCATATTGACCTGTAAAACCGAAAGCGGAAAAGAAAATCTTCAGTGTGGTGGCCCTTCAACAAATTCCCAAAAATATTACCCCACCCGCCCAAAATACAGAAGAATTTAATAAAGTGCTCAAATGCAAACTCAATATGCCAGTAACAGCCTATAACTTTACGAATTCCAATGTGCACATACATGACTAAGCACATGATACATAATAAACTGTATTGCAGAGGGGTAATCACCTGAATTATAGGCGTAAATCCATGGAAATCCTAGGCCTGTTGACACAACAAGTTGTTGTCATTTCCTTTGTATTAATCACACGAACCCAATGCAGAAATGTTGGGATTTCTTTAAATGAATAAAAGCAAATAACTGTTGCAACTACACATATACAAACAATACAATTGTTAAAATAAACATTACAGTTGAATAAATGTATAGATGTCTTAGAAAAAGTTCCGTTAATCTCTATTTGAAATGGGAATATTCGGCGGAGTTACATTTCATTAAATTCATTTGGTGTGAGGCGGTTATAAATCGATGACGACAACAACCTGCTGACGTAATGAAAAATATCACTGTTCGTGATATGCTACGACGTTACAGAAAGCGGGGAGCACACTAGGTGCATTAGAATGGGAATAACCATGCTTTGTTTTTCGATTTGGAGCGGTATGTGTGAGGTTTTATGGTCTGTGAATCAGTTTTACGGCTGTGAGGTTTTATGGTCTGTGAATCAGTTTTACGGCTCCACGTCGCCGTAAAACTGATTCACAGACCATAAAACCTCCCACATACCGCTCCAAATCGAAAAACAAAGCATGGTTATCCCCTAATTTATTTCCAAATTAGGAGTTAGTATCTCCTAATTAGGAAATAAAACAAATTAGCATTTCCAAAGATAGTATGTCCTAATTAGGAGATTGTAAGTTTCAATTATGATATATTATCTTAGTATCTCCTAATTAGGACTTAATATCTCATAATTAGGAGTTAGCATCTCCTAATTAGGAGATAAAACATTGTTTATCATTGCCACAGATAATAAGTCCTAATTAGGAGATACTAACTCCTAATTAGGAGATACTAGCCAAATTTTAGATTTGACCTATATTCACGGCGGCCATCTTGGATTTCCATTGATACTGGGAGTTTCCCAAGGATGGCGCGTTGCCATCCCGCGGATTTGAGTTCAGGGACCCATAATCGCCATGAAAACGCCGGATTCCATATTGAGCATACATGTAATTATGTGGATGGCAACTCGACTAAGCGTGTTACTACGGAAGCCCATTAGAGCCATTTCACTTTTTTTTTATTTCCATTTATTCAAGATGTTTTCTTGAATTTTCAAGTTCTTTTCTTGAATTTTCAAGATCTTTTCTTGAATTTTCAAGAAAAGATCTTGAAAATTCAAGAAAAGAACTTGAAATTTCAAGAAAACAAAATTCAAGAAAAGATTTTGAAAATTCAAGAAAAGAACTTGAAAATTCAAGAAAACATCTTGAAATCTTGAATTTTCAAGTTCTTTTCTTGAATTTTCAAGATCTTCTCTTGAATTTTCAAGAAAATAACTGAAGAAAAGAACTTGAAAATTCAAGAAAGTATCTTGAATATTCAAGAAAAGATCTCGAAAATTCAAGAAAATATAAAAAAAAAGTGAAGTGGCCCTAATGGACTTCCGTATGTTACTGCCCATACAGCGACAAATCGATGTCACAAGAGAATCGTGCGATAATGTTTATACGCTGCCATGGTGCGATGAATCGTTCAAGTACACATGTAGCAGCATGCATTGTATATGCATACGACCAATCAATTGCTGCTCAAATGATATAGACGAGAAGCCAAGGTCAAAAATACAACTTTTCGTTCTTGGAGGTTGTTGGAGGTCAATCGATGAGTAAAAAAATAGGTAAACCATGTGCATTATCATATCATAGCCTCGTGTTCGTGCGTAATAAATACATGATCAGATGATGAAGTGCACGTGTATGCATGTCACTATAATAGTGTATCTTGGTGTTCAAAAATAGACATGCAGTGTGTCTGAATGGTATCGAAGCCGTTGATTATCCAAACTCTTGCAGAACTTGTGTTCATTCTATCTGGTCGAGAGTTCGAACATCATAAAACACATTATTTGTGTCAATATTATTGTGTTCTTTTTATGACTGGTTGGTGGAGAGGGAAATATGTGAAACGGCGAGAGTTATCACTATTGCTGTATGACCTCAATGTGACATGATCGCCGAGAACATACTACTAGATTCTTCATGTACTGTAGTATATCAAATGATGGACACAAATGAAATAGGAGTTAGTTATTAGTTTTCTTCAAAGTGGGACTAACTTTCTACATGTAGAAGTTAATGTAATTTGTGAGAGCAACACATATCAATAAGAAGTATATATAGAGAATACCAGGCTAGTGCTAGGAATTCCGAGGCTTGTCGAGGAATTTCTACCGCTTCCAAGCCGAGCCTGATAAACTTGATATAAAAATACACTTGCCTGGTATTATATTTATCAGGTAACGTTTTATGCTCGAAAATTACATTAGATGACGTCGTATTCTATGGACATAACGCGGATTTGTTTACGTTGCGTCATTACACTGACGTCATTCGGTAACGTCACGTGACGTCATCCGACCAATGGAACGTCAGTTTTCACTTCGTTGTAACCCGGATGTTTATATCAGGGCAATGCCTGATACAACAATATGTTATCAGTAAGTACGTATTCGGTCAATGCAGGGCAGGTTATAAATGACAGACGATAATAAGTTGCTGGAGGTCAATCGATGAGTCGAAATATAGATAGACCAGGTGTATTATCATATCATAGCCTCGTGTTCGTGTATACATAACTACATGATAAAGTGCACGTGCATGCATGTCAGACATGTAGTGTGGCTCAGTGGTATCGAAGCGGGAGAATATCCATACGTTAGCGGAACTTTTGTTCATTTTATCTAGTCGAGAGTTCGAACCTCACAAAACGCAATACTTGTGTCGATATCATTCTGTGTTTGTTTATGACTGCTTGCTGGAGAAGGGAATAAGTGAAACGGTGAGGGTTATCACTATTGCTGTTTGACCTCAATAAGACATGATCTGCGAGAACATACTCCAAGATTCTTCATGTACACACATATGTGCATTTAGTTATTAGTTGTCTTCAAAGTGAGACTAACGTTCTACATGTAATCTATCTCATGCTTAGTTAATGTAATTTGTAAGAGCAACACACATAAGAAAGAAATATATAATAAAATATAAAGAAATAAAAGTATATGTGTATACATGTATGAAAAACTAAGAATCGAACTCACTACCTACGGCATTGATATCTTCACTGTAACCCCTCGACTACATAACACTTGATGACAAATCTCAAAAATCAATATTGAAAAGGAATATTGCCACGGGTATATTTACCTGTCTCACCTATTCTGTGTTTTGTTTATGATCGGTTTGTATGTAAACAAGTAGCAAGTTATCGTCTGCGGACTATACCTGATAAAGTAAAATAAAAACAAGTGTATGAAAAACTAAGATACGAACTGGCAACCGACATCATTGATATCCGTCGCTTTAACCCCTCGACTACATAATACTTGGTGACAAATCTTAAAATCACTATTGAAAAGGAAGACTGCTGCGGGTTTATTTACCTGTCTCACCTATTCTGTGTTTGTTTATGGCCAGTTTGTTTGTAAACAAGTAGCAAGTTATCGTCTGCTGCCAGTGTGCGAGTACGTGACTGTGTTGTGGCTAGCAACTGACTCGGGCCGGCGGGGTAGGCATAGGTCCGTCCACACACGGAATCCTAAGGAACTGGAATGGACTGTGATATGCTAATGTTCCGACCAATCCAATGGTCACAAAATGATTTTCAGATTGGTCCATTTATGAAAAGGGGGTGTTTTTGTTCTAAGAAATATTAAAATTACTTTCAAAAATTGCAGATCCTGATGAGACGGCTCGCTACGAGCCGGCTCATCTGGATCTGCACTTTTTGCATAAACCGCTATAGCGGGATTTCGGGTTCAAAGGGTTAAATATATAAAGTCAGGTCAATATTTGACAGAATCGACTATAACACATAGTTTCATGTAACGAGCTTGGAAAACTACTGGTAACTTCCGTTTATAATACCCCAGGGCAGCATTAACATTGTAATGAGAGGAGTTTGCCAGTTTGACGTCACGTTGCTTAGTTTATACTTAGTTTAAGCTAAGCAACGTGATGTCAACCCGTCAAACTCAGCCAATGCTAACATTGATGACACCAGGCTTGTGACTCTGGATATCAGGTTTGTCAAACGAGGCTAAGAAACATGTAGGAATTCCGAGGACAGCCTTGAAATTTCTACGGTTTCCGAGCCATCAATGATAAACTTAGTTTCTAAAGACACTAGCCTGTTATTCTGTTGATCAGGTAAACTTTTCATACAATACAGTTGAACCCCACTAAACCGAACACCCTGGGGACTAACTGAAACGTGCGGGTTTATGTTTTTTTCTAATTCCAGTTAAGGAATTAGTTTTATCATCAACTATTTCCATGTATGTTACAGTTTAACCCTTATCATGCTTACTACGCTGAATTAAATGCTGCCGTCTGCTGGAAATGTTTTATTTTCAATATTTCTCGACAAAAACCTGGTTTTGACAGCACATGAGAATCGTCTCCAGTGGAGACGATTCTCATGTGGTGTCAAACCCAGTTTTTTTAAGAATTAAAGCAAAAATGAAAAACAGCAGACGGTAATTTCCGTCAACAGCGTAGGAAGGGTTAACCTGATCATTTTGCGGAGACAGTTGAGTAGCAGACGCCTTACACTGGTCCACAAAATATGCTATGTGTAAGAGTATTTCTCCATGTCCTGATTATAGTGTTGGTTATGAAAACAAATAAACAAAAACAGCCTGTGTTTTTTCTACATTTAGGGGCCGTTCTGGGAGTTGTTAATTTTTGTCATACGCCCGTTTGAAAAAACTGGACGTTATGTATTCACCTTGTACGGGCGGCGGGAAGCGGGCGGCGCGTGGGGCAGGCGCAGCTTGTCCATGCAATAACTAGAGTTATACTTGACGGATTGTAACCAATTTCGGCATACATGTTTATCACGGCAAGACGAAGAAGCCTATTGATTTTGAAAATTGTTGATGACCTATCTCCCCCTGGCGGCCATTTTTAATGTTCGCATTCTGTATCCTTGTCCACGAAATAACTCAAGTTCTACTTCACCGATCGTAACCAAATTATGTATACATGTTTATCATGGCAAGACGAAGAAATAATTTGATTTTGAAATATTTCCGATGACTTATCTCCCCTTGGAAGCCATTTTTAATTTTCTCACTCTGTATCCTTGTCCACGCAATAACTCCGGTTGTACTTCACCGATCGTAACCAAATTTGGTACACATGTTTATAACAACAAGATGAAAAAGTCTATTGATTTTGAAACTTTCCGATGACTTATCTCCCCTTGGCGGCCATTTTTAATTTTCGCACTCTGTATCGTTGTCCACGCGATAACTCGAGTTCTACTTGACCGATTGTAACCAAATTCGGCATACATGTTTATCATAGCAAGATGAAGAAGTTTATTGATTTTGAAAATTCTGCGATAACTGACCTCCCCTTGACA